>WBMY01010118.1:0-116917 GCA_013397315.1 Donacobius atricapilla | reverse complement strand
TTTAAACTTGTAGCTTTTCCTCCCATGTCCTCAGCCCATTATTGTCTGGCTCGGGGCTGGATCACCCGGGACTGGTGACGGCCCCTCCACAATGCCCAGGCCCTATAGACATGAAAGCCTGGGTGCCTCACACACACAGCCTGGGTGACCCGCCAAGGGGCTTGGCTTTGCTAGGATTTGTTAAGAAACATTTCTGGGGGCAAGGAAGGACTTTTTGTTGGGTCCCTGGGGCACAGCGCAGGCAGAGAACAGCCTCAGCAGTGTCCCATCACTGGCATGGGCACCTCAGGAATGACCCAGACCTGTAATCCCCCTCAAAAGCTACCCTGGGCTCCCCTGGGACTGGCAGAGAGTGGAGAAGAAACCAGCACTCAGCCCTCAGCAGAGAGACAGGCACCTGTCCCGGGTGGCTGTTCCCAAAAACCCACGCTCCCTGGAAAAGGAGCGTGGTGTAATCCCCAAAGCCCTGCGGCAGAGGCTCTCAGCTCCAAGCAACGTGTGAAACTGGGGCTGTGTCTCACCCCTAACTTACAGCCTCTGTCTCTGACAAGGAATTTACATGACTAAATGCCTGTTTGAGACCAGCTACTGCACTTCTCCCTCAATATTATCCTAAAATTTGCTAATAGTGGCTCTTTCACATAAATTAAGTGATAATGAAAAAAAGCCTCCCTTTGAATTTATATATATTTCAGCAGAGAATAATGTTTTATTTAAAATAGTTACAGCTCATCTTTTGATTTAGAGTTTAAAGTAAATAATATTTGTACATCTAAAACATACTCAAGACAAATGAAAAGCCTCTAGATGCTTTTGTATGAGATGCTGAAGAGCTCTACAAACTTAAAAGCACAACCTCAATTAAGCCCATCTTCATCTGGAAAAAAAATTAGCAACTGAAAGCTGAATATATTAGATAATGCACACTTGCAGGAGAGCATTCTCTTAGCAAAAAATTCTTGATAACTAACCTAAAGCTGGCCTTCGAGTTGCTTGATGCTAATTTTGTTTGAAACTGTTTAACTAACTCTGAATAGATATCCATATTCAACAAAGACATAATTAATGGCAACCTTTTCTTCTGCTTAGAAGACATCATAACAAGCAGAAAAGTACAAAAAGATTTTTATAGTAACTAATTTAAGGACAAAGGGTTGACCTCTAGCATTTCATTAAATAAACGGAGCGAATGAAAGAAGAGTGACAGTATTCATCCTTGTTCAATTCAAGCAGCCAATTTCAAAATGCAAATCATAATCTGCAGATGTTGGAGCCTGATATATTTTTTTAAAATATCATTTGTTCAATTTAAGAACATCAGACATTTGAATTTTAAATTAAAAAAAAAATCAAAACCAATTCCCGGCTCCAGGTTTAGGCGCAGCGTGACTGCGTGCTCGGAGCTGGGATCTGCCGGGGCTTCCCTCCCTCCCCACCTCCCCAACCACTCATTTTAGACATTATTCCCAAAACCTCTTAATGGAGAAGTTCTGCTAAGCCACACATTATTTCTGATTAGCACAGCCGGTCAGTGCCGCTGTCTCTGCAGCCAGGGGACGACTGAGAACAGCTCCAAGTGGAGCCTGGCGAGTGGCTCCATCCTCCCTCCCCACCCGTGGGCACCCTGCTCCTGTGGCCAGGCTGTGACCCCATCCCCAGGGGTGCAGGGGGATGGATTCTCCTCGGATGTGCTGCCATGGGGCTGCTGTGGCACAGGGAAGTGTCCTGGCTCCAGTCCCCATGGGTGGCAGAGCCCCAGAGCCCCTGCCTGGGGAGCCGACCAGAGCACAGGTGGGGACAGCAATGGGAGGTGATCTGACTCCGAGTTTGGGAACACAACCCCAAACCTCCAGAGCCGTGTTCTCTTTCAGGTGCCAAGGGACAAGGCGCAGTGGGAAGGGAGGAGATTTTGGCTGGACCACGGATGATCTGCAGTCCTTTAGCAGGGGTGGGATGAAGTCTCAATCCAGCTTGACATTCGGCACACACTTGTTTCACAGGGCTCTGGGGAAGCCAAACACATGCCACGGCACACAGGGGAGCCCGGGAAAGCAGCCCAAGGTCAGAGGGTATCACACACTGTGCTGAGTACAGATCCACAGATCTATGGAGGGATTCCTTTCTCATTCCCTTTGATGCCCTTTCACCTTTCTCCCCCAAGCAAAGGAAGCCCAGGAGTGACGTTAAGGGACACTTTTAATGTGCCCAAGAAGACCAAAGGATGTGTCACCACACTCAACACAACGGCAGCACGAGTTCCTCCCTTCCCATTTCTACACCAGCTCCGACAGCTGTTTCCAGCTTTGCAGGGATAACCCACAGGGTCTGGCACTGCCGAGCCTGGACATGTGCGAGGTTTCTCCAAGGAAATGGCTTTAGGGTGTTTGGAAGTGTTTTTGAGGAAGCATGAGATTTTAGAATTTCTTTTGGCCATTGAAATACACAGAAGTTTCTGGCCCCACTGAACTGTAGGGTATAGTGGACCAACACTGACATCTCCTCAGCAAGCAATTCCCTTCTTTCCTTAATAAATAGAAAAGATCCCGTGTTCCCACCACATGGCCCCTAGTTACTGCTAAGTTACAGTGAAGCACAACCTCTGCAAAGGCATGTATATTAATTAAATTGCTGCTGATTAGGGCCCATCAGTGACTTGCAGTATGAAGAGAGGGAGTGAAATAAATGCCCAGAAGCATCCCTGGGGAGAGAAGAGCAGCAGCACTGTGCCATTGCCTCACCCCATGCCGAGCAGAGCCATTTCTGAGAGGCCAAGTGCAGTTCTGTCCCAAGCCCTTCCCAAAGGCCAGGAGCCCACGCCCATTCCGGCCCCACTGGCTCCGGGCACGGGCAGGAGGAAGGGCCAGGTCTTGCCAGTCCTCCTACACAAACAGACCCTGCAGCTGTCGCGAGGTGAAATAAATGACTTCCGGAGGTTACGGAGAATAAATGGATCCATTCAGGCACAAGTGAAGGGGACATTGTTTTCCCCCTCAAAAAGAAAACAAAATCCCTCCCCAACAATCTATATATTAAGGTATCAATGAACAACAAATTCATTCAGTTATGACACAGGAAATCTCAAGCAGAATGGGTTGCAAAACAAACTCGATTTATCTGTGCCACACACGCAAAAGGAAAAAAATGCCTCTTGTTGGCTGTTCTGCCAGGGCTGGGGCTCCTCTTGAGGATTCCAGCCACACAGAGTGTTTTCTGCCAGTGCTTTAGTGGTGGGTGAAAACTTCTGAGATTAAGATTGTTCCCTTAGGTTTATCCTCTTCAGGGACAATGTGTGCACAATACGCCTTTGGAGCGCATTTAAAGCCAGGCTGCAGATGCACATAATCTCCATCCTCCTGCACCGCAAACAGGTTTGGGTTTTTTTAATAAGGGAAAGGAATTACTCATTCAAAGAAAAACCAAGTTTTCACTGTGGAAACCTTCATTTTTAAATCAGAGAAGAAGAGGCAAAAATGGAAACACAGGCTCGAGCCAGACCCAATTTCTCAAAACAAGGCAGTAGCTCCCTCCTCTCCCAGCTCTCAGCAGCAGCCCTGAGCCCACCCAGGGGACCCCATCACTCCACAGCACGCCTGGGCACATGCTGAGCCTGAGGGGACACCTCTGGCCCCCACCCCAGGAAGGACAGAGGGACAGTGCCCTCCCGACCCTCGGCACTGCTTCCCTGAGCCCACTACCCTTTGCTGTCCAGCACTAAAAACCCAAAACGTGGTCGATAAACAAAGCCCATACACCTCTTATTTTTGAAACATTTATGCTTAGCTGTTTTCCCCAAGTAACGTTAAAAAAACACTCTTAAAAATGAGTGCAGCAGGTCAATCCTGCTGTAGAAACAGAATCGGTACCCAGCTGCAAGGAGCACTCGGCATGCAGGGGAATAATCCAAAAGGTTTTAATTAGGGAAAGCAGCAATAAATGAAGGAATATGAGCTTGGATGAGAACACTTGAACGTATAAATAACGGGGAAAGACGAGATCTCTCTCCTGCCAGGGAGCCCCAAAACAAGTCAGGGCACAACGTGTCCCCCCCCGACCCCAGGGGCTCGGCGAGGCGCATTAAAGCGGAGCACATCCCCGACCCCCGCTATGCGGAGCCAGCAGCCCATCCCTTCCGCCAGCCGGTGACTGTCCTCCACGTCGCGGACAGCTGCATATCTGTCTGTCTGTCTGTCTGTCTGCGGCGCCCGAGCCGCCCCATGCTGCCCGCGGTGCTCGGCTCCGGAGGGGTCCCCGACAAAGGCGGGATGCGGCCGGGCGCGGGGCTCCCGGCCGCTCCTTGGGAAGCAAGTCACGCTCCCACGACAACTGCTCCTCTGTGCCTGTTTGAACTGTCCCTCCCAATTAGCAGTAATAAGGGACTCTGTAAAGATGAGCAAACACAGCGCATTCATTAGCCCCGGCGGCCCCCGCCCTCCCTCCTGGCAGCCCCGGGAGATCCCCAGGGCACTGCTCCCGAGGATGCTGAATGCTGGCAAAAGGCAAATTAATGACGAGCTGCTCGAAGAGTTTGCCCGAAATAATTTTATTCTGCCCAAGAATTGATTACTCCCGGCCTGGAAATATGTCCAAATCAATAAGCCGAAGCTCAGGGCAAAAAAGACATGCTCTAGCCCCATTTATTTATCCACTTTTTTGAGGAATGGCACATAATTTACCGGGTTGGAATTGCTAAGCCTTTCCAGAGCGAGGACTAATGACCGACCAGCTGTGGGAAAGCGATGCCTCCATCCATCTCCCAGGCAAATCACGAGTCCCCACACCCGCTGGTGATGACCTTGGCGGTGGCCAAGACCCCCACAATGACAGAATGTGCCTGAAGCCATCCTCACCAGGCAGATGGATCTGGAAGTGAAGCATATGGGTTGAGGCACCCACCTAAAGAAACGCTTTTAAACCTCCCCAAAAGGATGACTCGTGCCCAGGTGGCAGTCTCTGCACATCTCATTTCTTTCTGGCCAGCTGGAACCAGGCTGGAGCAATCACTGCTTCAGCGGTGAGCTGAAAGCAATGCTGAATGTACACCACAAACACCAAAACTGTTTCAGCAACATCTGTGGCTGAGCCTCAGCACTGCAGAACAATAATCCGCATTACCCAGGGTGTGCAAATGGCACAAGGGACAGTGCAGGTCAAGGACATGTTGCAACATCCGGGGCTTGAGCCCCAGGGCTGGGGGAGATGGCAGCACAACGTGCTGCTTTCCACACCAGAGGCTCTACACGCACCTTGGGGGTGACACATGCCTGCCAGCGCACCCCATTTGCCAATCCTCTGCATGCTCCACGGGATCCAGGATTTTCCAGGGCATTAAACCCTATCCTCCCTCAGAAAGCTCGGTGGCAGCTGTCACGCTGCTGGTGGGGGGTGGGTGGGAGGGCTCCTGCTACTGACCATCAGTGTCACTCCCGAGCTGCTGGCGGGCGAAGGACGAGGTGGCCCTGGCGGCCTCAGGGGCTGCCAGCATCAGCACTGAGGTGCAGCTCCAGCAGTACATCTGCACGGACACTCCTGGGGCCTCCTGTGCACTGCCACCCACGGAAAGGACACTTGTGACTGTGTTAAAACAGGAGAACTCAAACCTTTCTGCCTGCCATGAGCCCTGCAAGCAAACATCTTCATGTAAAACAGAGACATGAAGGAGCAAAGCACTGCAAAAATAAAAACCCGGGGTTTTTGCTGGCTTCGCCTTGGGCAAACCCCTTCCCACCCCAGCTGCTCCTGGGACTCAGACATCTCTGAGTGCATCGTTTCCGCAAGCCTGGGCAGCCTTGGGCTGGAAGAGAATTCCCCTTGGCCCAGTCTCACAGATGAGAGATGGCAGAGTGGGAGAGGGAGCCCAAGGAAAGAGCAAATCACAGTGGGGTTAGCAGCAAGCCTCGCTGAACCCCAGCTCAGAGGCAGGGCAGGGAGAAGAGCGAGTTTGCACCCAGAGAGCCTGGCTGTGCTCTGCCTGCCTAGCCCTGCTGGCGAGCCCAAGCCCCTTGGCCCAAGCCCACGGCCAAGGGCTCCTGACCGGCTGGGCGGCTGCAGCCTAGCTGCCAGCCTCCTTCAGCTGCATTTGGCTCTGCTCACAGGGGATCTTTCTAGACTGGAACACTGCTGTTCTCCCATTCAGAACAGGAACATCTGTGAAAAGGGTTCATTCATAATAAACTTGTGAGTGCCGGGTAGGAAAAAAAAATCCCCAGCCCAGAAAACAACATGGCCTTTATTTTTCGGAGTGGCTGCCTGAGCCTGCAACACCCTGGTGGGTGGAGCAGGGAGGGCTGGGAGCTCAGCTCAGCGCCCTGCACCCCCAGCTTAGCCTGGTGCAGCGGGACAGGACAGCAGCACTGAGGGACGCATGGCAAGGCCACAGCCCCATTCCTTCACCTGCCTCCCTCACTGCCTAACAGGCACAAATCCCCCCATGTGGCAGCAACATATACGAGTTTTATTACTCAATAAAATATCTGAAACAAAATAAATGGTTTTGTCAAACACTATATCTCCTCAAATAATAATGCACCAGCTTACCAGGAAAAACAACCGACATTCATATTCTATGGCAAAGGTTTATTTCGCCTCCCAGAGAAGAGGGGAATGGGCATTTCAATTCAGAATTCAGATACTGTATGGGAATACCGTAACTATAATTCTCAGAGGGTTTGTGCAAATGCCAGCAAAACAAACATCAAATCAAGTTTATTAGCTGGTGGAGATCTCTAACAATTTTACACAGTGACTGATGAAGCCGTCGGGGAATTCCTTTCAACATTAAGTGATTTAAAGCCCCTACAGAAACTTCATTGTCTGTTCCAAGACAGAAAGAGTTCCTCAGTATCCAGTACTGCTCCGACAGCAGCACTGGCATGGGTGATATTCCCAACACGTGTTTCCTTTCATCTGGAAATGTTACAGGGAATTCTAACATCCCAAGTCCTGTGGAGAACCATACAAGGGGGAAGCGCAAATGAATTAAGAACTGCAGCCTGTGTCCTAAAGGACCTGTCTGTATTTTGATGGTAAGGCTGGGATGTTCACTTCACCCTGAGCATGCTTCCAGAAATGATCCAGATGTCATTCCCCATATGGATCAGCCAGTGAACACCTGCAGTCTGCTTGGCATGGACAGGGCAGAGCTGCAGGTTTTGGATGCAGCCAGCTCCCACCAGAGCACTGGGTGCTAGAACCAGGCTGACTGTGCCGAGGTGGGTCTGAGCTGCTCTCTGGGAAAGCACCAGGACTGGAAAAGCAGCCAGGCTCTTGCTCTGGGAGGGGCAATGCCCTTCCTGAGGATGCCTGAGGGGAGGAAGGTGAAGGTGAAGGTGAAGCTGGAGAGCCAGTGTCCCAGAGAAGCCACACCAGGCCAGTTCCCACAGAACCATTTTAAAAGCATACCCAGAAATGCATAGCTCTAATTGTCAGGGTTTTTTTTTTTTTTTTTGTCATGCACACTCATCACTGGGTCATTTGCATTTTAGCTGCTAAAATATCAGGGGGATGTTATTTAATCAATCACCACAACTCACAAAGTCCTAAGTGAGAGAATATTTTTTGATTGTCTCTTCTTGTATATAAACATTTCATAAACCCACCAGCCAGTTCTTCATTTCAATTAGGGCAATGCTGATCATTAGCTAACTAATAAGGACCAATTTTCTGTCACAACTATTTCCTAATTAAATTCAAAACAGAGATTTCTAACCCAGATGGTCAGCGATGCTACAGATTTGTTTAAATTTGGTATCACAGTAACAAACTACTAATTAGGGTTTGTAAATACACCAATTCCCTTATGACTTAGTTGTTAGTAATGCATACAACCAGTTTATTAAAGCACTAATTGTGTCTGGCTTTACTTGGGCCTAACACATAATCCACTTATCACATACTGGTAGCAACTCATTTTGAAGGGATTATGAGTGAAATCATAAATGAGGTCTCGCATCCCTTTCCTGGTATGCTTAATAAAGGTTTGGTGTCATATTTAGATGACATACTTAGATTTTCTGCCTCTGATGGAAAGTGGCCCCACAGTGACACTGGTTCTCCATTCTCCAAGGGCTGTTTAAGGAAAAAAGTTTCCGCCCCAGCTCCATTGGGCAGCAAATTGTCCCAACAGCCAAGCTCCGTGAAAGGAGCTCTGGAGTTTCCCTGGGAAAGCACTGGATTTTTTATTTCCCACTGAAGTCAAGCTCAGCCCCTCCAGGGGTCAGGGCTAGCACTGGGAGCTCACAGGACCCCTGTCCCTTTGCCGGGAGACCTTCATGAGCCTAGACCATCTTCTTGTGGGATGGAGGGCTCAAAATCTGGATTCCCTCCTGCCCTTGCAGAGGGACAGCCCTCTGGGAAAGACCCTGTTTTTTAGGCAAGGCTTTGTTCTGAGGAGCCCAAACGGGCAATACCCCACAGCTGGGGCATCAATGCCCCTCGCTGCCGCAGCTTTATCTAGAGTGCACAAAGTAGGAAATAAATGATAGATAACTGTGAATTGCAAGGTTATGTAAACATGGAGGGGGTTCCAGAAGAATCCTATTAAACCATAAAAGAAAAGCATGGATGGTTTATCACATCACTAAGACCCAAGAATGCATTAATAAATAGAAGAATAGATAACGAACCATGGTGTACAAGGCTAAACTATCCACTATTGTGACGATCCTGTGACAGTAGAAACAATGAAGGGGAAGAAAAAAGCTTTGTTGGTCTGTCACCAGAACCTTGTAGCGTATCCTTTATAGTCCATTTTTAATGAATTCACAGCACCTATCAGTTATTCTCTGCCCAAATCCCTCATTTTCCTCCCTCCTGAATGTAAATTCCCATGCTGCACTCTGCCTTCACCATGACTTCCCCTGTGAAACTTGGGGGCTCTCGGGGTTTCAATAGTCTTTCAGCCACAGCCAGAATAGGTTTCTGCTTTCATATTTCCAAAGGGTTTTCAGGATGGTAACAAAAATGGGGTTTAATGCAAAGCAGGAGTACCTCTGAGCCTTGGTGCATCCTTTGCTTCTCCTGTGACAGGAGGGAGAATGCTCAGATAGGTCTGATTCAGCCTGGAGTGATGATGCCCAGATGTGCTTGCAAGGAAAAATAACAATCCAAAGTTCATGAAAGCTGCTGCTCCTCTTGCTGTTTTCCAGCCCTCTGCAAATAACGCTGAGAACTATTGGAGGGGACTTCATATTAATCCAAGAGATAGTATCCTCTTTGTAGACACTACTGAGACTCACTAACAGTTTATTTTCACTGTATTGAGGGGGTTTTATCATTAAATAAGGACCTGGGATACATTTACTACAGATTACTTTTATTTTTATTACAGCGTCGTTAGGTACAGAGCACTAAGGAGACAGGGCTGACCATGACGCACTCTGCAGTAAAACCACTCAGTCCTGCCTCCAGCAGAATCTGAAATCCTGATCCATTTCCATGTAAAAAAATCCAAAGACTTGGAGCTGCTGCAGCTCAGTGCTGCACTGACATCTCTCAGGATCACAGCCTTGACAAGGCTGGCAGAGGCAGAAGAGAGTCCATGTTAAAGATGGGGAATGTGGCACAGCAAGATGGATGCCCAAAATTTCAGAGTTCTTTTGGTGGCAAACCCCACCTGCAGCAGGCCCCCGAGGATCCTGCACTGGTCCCAGTTTGAGGCTCACACTGGGAACTCCTCCTGCTTCCTTTCTCTTTACATCCTCAGAGGATGCTGCAGGTAGGCAGAAGCCAGACAGCTGTTGCCTTTCCTCACTCCAAGAAAAGAGAATTAAAGAGACCCAACTGAACTCCAAGCAGCAGGCAGGAATCTGGATTTACCATTTTCTGGACTAATCAGACTCAATCTCCCGGCAGCTCTCGGTGCCTATCCCATCAGCGCATCCCTGTGAACTTCCAGCTGCAGGACAGCCACACCACAGGGTCCATTGTCCCCAGGGATAGGACAGGGGGCCACCTCCCCTCTCCTTTGCTGGGTGCCAGAGGCAAGGCACAGGCAGGGAGGCAGCCGCCCTCCCTCCCCTCAGCCTGGAGCCTCTCTCCTGACCATAGAGGAGCAGAAAGCAGGTGGCTGCTCTCCCAGGAACACACTTCAGGCCAGTGAGGAGTACAGCCGAGTGCTCAACAGGCTCTGGAAATAAGTGGAAGTCAAATAAGTTTGTCGCTCTTTGTCCCCCTTTCAATATCTAGCTTTGATCAAAATCCTTGGATACTCAAGTGGTTGTTGACTTAATGTAGTAATGAGACATAGCTTTAAGTGAGGCCATTTCCGTGCCCATTCAGGCACTCTGAGAGCAAGGGATGCAGGAGGAAAAGCCTCTCCTGGTCTCTGGGAGCTGCAGTAGAGCCCAGAGCGGAGGCCTGGCCCCGGCTCCCAGGAGAGGCAGCAGGAAGGCCTGGTGGCCACATCTACACAAGGCACACTTAACATCCTTTTTGTGCAACAGAACCTTGCTGGCACGGTGCTGGGCGACACCAAGAAATCCACTGAAAATCCCTCCTCTGAAAGCTGCAGCAGGTGGCCAACTCCAGCAGGGCCAAGATACCAGACACCATTGTCACCACTGCCTCCTCCTGGAGACCACTGGGGAAGAGGGTGGTACCATCCCAAGGACATGGACTGGATGATCTTCAAGTCCCTTTCCAACCTAAAGGGTTCTGTGATTCCCCGGGCAGTCTATTGACCTGAGTAAGGCAGGAGGAAGGGAAGAGCCCAGGAGCCCCAAGAAAAGTAAAAATTCTCCAAGTGACGGGTAGTGGCTCAGCCAACTAGGATTTTAATTCCCCTAGTTATGCACAGCCAGTCAATAAATTCTGCACTAAGCAGCTGCTCTAATTCTTAAGCCCATTAAGCCTTACATCTGATAGGCGGGCAGGAGGGGCTGCCGGGGGGCACAGACGGCGCTCCTCGAGATATGAAACATTTCCTCTTGTGCATCTGGGTCACCCCAGCCAGCCCTACTCTGAACAGGTATTTTATGGAGGCGGCAAGTAAGAATTTATATAAATATTCTGCCAGAGACACACACCCCACATATGGAGGGAATAAAGAGGTAACTGGATGAGATGTGCTGAGTGCTAAACATTGGTGCTGCACCAGAGCAGAAGTGCAGAGCTGGAGGGGAGAGTCTGGGATGGAGCAACAGGATTTCGGTGTCTGAAATGGAGGGAGATGATCCCAAAGAGCTGGGCAAGCAGCCAAGAGGGAAGAAAAGCAGAGATATGGGGAGGAAGAAAACTCCCAGAGCAGTATGGCAAGCCCAAAGAGGGCTGGCTCTGAGGCAGGAGGAGGCCAGGAGCCACAACAAAAGTTCCTGGAGTGAAGGGGCAGATGGCTGGAGCAGAGGTATCCCCCCCACTGCAGAGATGAAAGGCAAGAGAGAAAAGGGAATACATTGGGAGTGGAAAAACCTTTGGCAGCCAAGAGGGTTTTGCCTGTTAATTGGCAACAAGTTAACACATTATTTACAAAGTTACTGGACGTCAGGAAAAACATTGGCAGTGGTGCAATTTGCATTCCTTCCGAGACTGAACAGAGCCTGCTCTAGGAATGCTGCCTCTGCCCACCCACATCCAGGATCTGAGCACCCCAAGGCCCAGGATCTGAGCACCCCAAGGCCTTGGAGCCAGGCAGAACATGAACAGGGATTAAAAACCATCCCATCTTCAGCTGAGCTCTCGCTCACCTCAGACTAGTGTGAAAGATTAATTGCAGGACATGTGCATACAGCTAAAATTTATTCTCTTTTCATCCCATAGACACAAATTTGAAAATAAGCTCCCCACTGCACAGCAGGTCTACAAGGGGCTGCTCCCCCTGTCAGCTCCACAGGGCCCTGGACAAGAGGGCAGCGAGGAGTCCTTAAGACTTGGTCAAGGCAAGGGGCATAAAATGGAAGTTTGCTCAATTCTGAGACCACACTGGCTGCAAAGAGCCTCCTCTTCTAATCCTATCCAGCCTCAAAATGTAATTTCCTCGCATGGAAGGCTGGCTGGAGCCATTCATGTCTCAGCCCAGCCAAAGCTCAATCTCTCTCCAAAGGCTGTTCCTGGCCTGGAAGCCAAACACGGGTTTATTTTATTGTCAGGAATCAATCGGAGCCATCAGCGTATGCTGGAAGTCATGGCTCTCAAAGACCAGCACATAGCTCCTGCAGGACAGGGACACAGCGCTGCCCGGAATCCCAGCACCAGCCTGTGGGCTGGGGGACTGGCCAGCCCCAGCAAGGCCCCCGGGACTTCCTCCTGCTGCATCCCAGGTCTAGCACAGCCCCCTCAGCTCCCCAAACCTGCCAACAGCCAGGGGAGACACGGCAAAACTCCAGACAGCTGCTGGACCACCATCAGCAGTGCCCTCCACTGATCTCAAATGGAAGACTATTTTGCTTTTCTCTGGACTTCCGAGCAGCTGGAAGGTGGGTGCACTTTGATTTGGATTCAAAATCTTCTTCTAGGAAGGAGCTTATGCTTTCAAAAGCTCCAGTATTAGTAAGAATTTCTTTCCTGTGAGGGTGGTGAGGCAGTGGCACAGTTTTCCCAGGGAAGCTCTATGTGTTTATTTCAACTCCTGCAAACAGCACTAATAAGTTTGCTAATAATGGCACAAATCAGTGGCTGCTGCTGGTAAATTAATTAGGAATGGCATCTTTGTGCTCTGATTAGTTGCCATCCTTCCACCTTGTAATTTTGTCACCAGCTCATGTTTCAAACGCCACTAGAATCCCACTTGAGCAAGCCCATCCAGAAGGGGGGACCTGCAGTGCTGGGTACATGCTCAGAACTGAAAGAAAATGGCTTTAAAACCTTCAGAGCTTGTCAAGGCCAGTTTATTCAAGGTAATTAATCTGAGGTTTAAGAGCATTATGTATTTCCTGCACAAACTGGCTGACACGACACTGCTGCAGAAGCATCTCAGTGTAGCAGGCCCCAAGAACAAGAGGCTCAGGGATCAGCCTTTCCTCTCCCAAAGTACAGCTTCAGCTGGAAATTCATGATTACGTGGATTGGCTTCTCTCCTTTGCCTGCCGGGGTTTGAACTCAAGGCTCTCTATTTCCTTGCAACTGTGAGCACCAGGAATAAAGTGGAAGTTTTAATTCCAAAGACCACCGAACACTCCAAATCCAAGGAATGCACCTCAAAGGCCTGTGGCTGCAGTAACAGGAGACAATAGTCCAGATATAGAACTGCAGCCCTCACCACCTCAGCTGTGGTAGCAACACAGATGGGAGCACAGAAATCTTTCTATCACTTCTGATTACCCAAGTTAATAATTTAGTAGGAAATGGGGTTCCTGGACGTCATTAGCATTAATTATTCTGCAATGCCCCACCCCTGAGGGGAGACTGAAGATGCTGTGATATACCCAGCAATGCACTGATGTACTTGCCTGTCCACTGTCCACCTGCAGCAGAGAGAATTTTAATAGACTGAAACCAAAACAACCTTCTGAGGTTCTCAGGGAACAGGCAGCAAACCCTGCTAGGACAGTCAGATGCTCGCTGCACTCATAGTGCAATCCCCGGGCCCTGCTACATTAAATGGAGATCAAAAGCAACAATAGTCTGTAATCAAGGATATCTGCGTAATAGCTTTCCTGAAGGATGTTTGTGCAGGTGAGCGAGGAGTAAAGCATTGTTTCATGAAATGGTAATTTCCTTGTATCTCAGAGAATGAATCCTATTTGCTCACTGGGGTATAATTCAATTAAAGGGGAGAACCCTATGCCAGGGAATGAAATCTATCGGTTTGACTGTGATACTGCAAATCATACCAAGCAAGAAAATGGCATTTGGTCCTGACATCATGATTTATTTCCTACTCAGTATCTTATAATTCTTACAAGATAAGCCAAGACGAGAAATTATCACATGTGCATGGGGATTGTGCCTGATCATCTATATTTTCCCTTCCCAGCTGCAGGGTGCTGTTTCAGCCTTCTCTTTGAAGAGGCCAGTAAAATAAATGGAAATATTTTACAGAGGCCAAGCAACTCTGCACCCACAGCTGGCTAAGGCATCTCCAGCATACATCCAGCCATGTCCAGCATGGGACCAGAAAGCCTCACTGCTTCTCTTTCCCCACCCCACTCCCCAAAGCCCACAACCCCCTTTCCTCAGGAGGGCAGAGAGGAAGGAACACTCTGCTCCATGGAGAACTCTCCTCTCTCCTATCACAGGGAGAGTCCCCAGCGGCTGGGGAGTGATAGGGGAAGGCTGTCAGTTGTCCTGCCTGGATGAGGCCCCAGCATGGAGCCCTGCCAAGGGGAGGCTCCCTGTCTGCCCATGCCCCAATCCTGCCTGGCCCACCTCGCCTGTCGACATTTTTTCCCCTCCCTTGGCACCAGCCTGTGGGGCATCTCAGCTCATCTCCTTGGCCACCAGCAGGAATGCCTGGGCAGGGGGATGTGCTGTGGTGCTCCTGCCCTCCTTGGTGAGGGTGTCAGGAACCCCTCGTCCATGGACAATCTGTGAATTCATCGTCTGTCCAATGCAGCTCAGCTCTTGGGCTGCCCATGTCACAGCTGCCCTTTGCACCAGGGGGAAGCTGTGGGCAGCATTACCAGACACACTTGGCTTCCTTCAGAGAGACTTTTTAGCTAATTGACCCTCCTCCTCCAAATTTGCTTTTAAGATCTTAAAATCTTCTCCCCTCTCACCATCAGGGGATCATCTTTTCCTCTCCTTGCTCACACTCCAAATTCCTGAGTAAACAGACATTCATTCCAGCCTGTCAGCAGGCAAGGAAAGCTAATTAAAGTATTGGTAGCACTGCTGGATGGTATTGCAATCCTCCGCAACTAGATCAGAAAGCTGTCTGGCCAAAAATAAGTGATATTTGAATTTATCATATTTTTCTTTTATGCAGTTTACCCCTTTACCACCACTCCCCATAACATCTCTATCACAAAAATGTTCCCACTCCGTGGAAGTCTCTTCTCACAGACCTTCCTGAAGGGCTGTTTGTCCACACAAATTTGACCTATTGGTGAAGGGTGTTTTCTCCCAAGTGCCCTAACAAGCTTGTTAACAATGCTGTGCTGGGGGTGAACAGCCAGGCTAGGGACACGGCAGCAGAGGACAAGCCACCGACGCAGTTCGTCACACACACAAACACACACTCACACTTTGATCAGAAGGCATGAACTAAGAATTAACTTTATTTTAAAGTCTGACTTCATTATATAGTATTTCTACAAAGGCCAGGGATTGGGGGAGAAGGTTGACACCTCTCCCCATCCCATTGGTTAAGACAACTGTCCCATTGGTTAAGACAACTGTCCATCAGCTGTCCCTATCTCTAAGAACAGGAATGAAAACTTTCCTTGAAACTACAATAACATTGGCCAGTGTTTACAGACCAGAGTGTGAAAAAGAACCCAAAACATGAAACTGTGAAACAGAAGAGAAGGCTGAAAAATCAGGGCGACAAGCCACCCCAATGTGAGTCAGAGGAATAGATGGGTGACAGTCACCTTGTGCTTTGTACTTCACCTGTTACCTGCCCATGCTTTTCCCTCTGGGAGATGAGGTTGCACCAAGTCACTCCAAGTTTTACCCCGAACCAAAAGTTAATCTGAGTATGAAAACAAAAGCTGTGCTGTTTGTCCTTGCACAACAAGGATTATGACATTGAAAGAGTTCCTCATTATCGGCTTGTCACTGTCTCCACTTTAATCTCCACCTCTCCTCTGCTCCCTGCCTCCCTCCTGCTACTCCTGCTGCCCCAGGACGCTCGGCCAGGCCAGAGAGATGCTCTTGGCGAGCCCTGCTGTGCATCCCAAGGCCCCTTCAGCTCCCTAACAAGATCGACACCTCCTGCCAGAAGAAAAACTCCCACCAAAAATAATTCCAATATCCAAACCCTGTTACTAACTGCTCTTTGACACAAACGGCCTCTGCAGCCCCAGCAGATCCAAGTGCTGCAGGTCAGATGCACTGTGCCTCCAAACACCTTTCTGGAACTCAGATTTTCCTTTCCACAGAATTTATTGCATTTGCCTGCCAACAGAATAAGGCAAAACCTGCAAACAGCCATTTTTAAGACATCCTGAGCATTTCCGGAGCTGGGGCACCAATGTCACACATACTAACAGCCAGTGACAACCCAGCGCTGTCACATTAGTCAGCGCTGCAGCAGACGAGCATTATTTGCCCATCAGCCCTGAAAGCCTTTGCCATGACCTGGGAAAGAGTCGGGAGACATGGAACACATGACTTGGATGGAGTCACACCAAGCATCATTATCAGAGTGAAAACCAGCTCATTTTAAAAGCCGTCAGCGGCAGAATTCAGTGTTATTTCCTGGCCAGCACAAGGAAATCTTGGTCCAGCCATTACCTGAGAGCAAACTGGTTCTGTAGTTTGCAAAATTAATAGTATTTATCCTGCTAGTTTCCGTAGTAACCAGCCCGCCATCCTTCCCTGCCCGCCTGTGGCAAGGTCTCTCAAGCATTTCACATAGTACTTATCCATTTTCTTGCTCTCACCTCACTCTCACCTTTACTTTCAGTGCAGAACGCAACACAATCCACCGCCACTAAAGACTAGGCTGAGAGTCAGATTAAAATTATCCCTGTTTGCCCTGACCTCTTTTCTCTGCAGGTGAGAGTGTCCCCATTCAGCAGCTAAATGAAGCAGAAATGATGGAGTGTTTGTTTTCCCTGACTTTTCCTCAGCTTGCCAGTAAATTTACAGCCACGAATATGAAGTGTTAATTTAATGTTCCCACTGAGCATCTCATTGTCAACAAAGGCTTCAAACCCTACGAGAGGAAAAGGTTAGCTCATGCAGAAAATGACCCTTATGGCTTGATTGTCTTCTGGTCCAGACTCACAGCGAGCAGAAAGCGGAGGGCTTTGACTCGCAGCTTAATGCATTTGATGGTGATAAATGGGAGCTCTCTGCCTCAGTGCAGGGACAGAATCACCTGTAATGCTCACTTATTTGTCTGTGCAGACAATCTCCGCAGCTCCAAAGGGAAGCGGCCTCGTCACACCCCTGTCTTCCGCCAAACTAATTTGACAGAACTGCAAAGTTAAACCCTTCATTATTCCCCAACTTCAGTGGAAGGGGCTTCCTGGCTGCAGATTACAACAGAACATTAGTGGTGGTGTGAAGCATGAAATTGCTTTCTTCACCTGGCGCTTCAAAACTTTAAGGCCTCGGCTCTGGTGATGTGCAAAAAAAAAAAAAGTTCTTCCAGGGAGAAGTCATGGAAAGAAGGAAGGAAGGAAGGAGGGAAGGAAGGAAGGAAGAAGGGAAGGAAGGAAGGAAGGAAAAAATATTAAAGTTTAAATGATCAAAAGCCTCTGTGGGCTTTCTGTGGCAGAATTATACATGCAGAAGGCTTCACTACCAGCACATTTAGTTACTTTGTCTGGCAAAAGGAGCTTAACACTCACTCAAAGTGACATTTACAGAACTAATTTGCAGACCAGTTGCAGCACAAGCAAGAGCCACCGTATGCTTTGTGCTATGCTAACCCTGCTTGGGATCTTTAGGGGAAAAAAGAAACCCTGATGGTGGTGTGGAACAGGATACAGCAATTCAAAAGAAACTCCAATACCAGATTTTATTTTTCTTACAGCTAAAACCTGGAAGCAAGATGGAGATTATGACACATGCTAACGCACACACAGTGGGACTATTCACTGGGAAATCAAGCAAAACCCTTTATTAGCAGCCAAAATGTTAAAAAACATAAACATCCCAACCCCAGCCAGAAGCTATTGACTCAACTCCTACAAAAATGCCTTCCCACAAGCTTTTCTGAAAGCCCAGTACCAGACAGGATTAATCTGGGTGAAACCCTTTTTGGCACTGCTGGCATTTGGACTTCCAAAGCCTATTTGGAGTCAGAGGTATAGGTAGAAGAAAATGTCACCAACTGGCCTGGCAGTTTGCAGCCCATCTCTCAGTGCTTCCCAAGCCAGACAGGGATTTCAGAGGTCACAGCTGAAGCATTGGCATTTCATCAAGGACCTAAATTATACAAATGAGTCTGTAACTCCATCCAGCTGGCTGTGCACCTCTGGGAAGCAGACCCTTGCATCCCACATGATCATCACCAAAATCACAGCCCCAGGAAAGCTGGGGAACAGGGGAAGCTGATGGGGCTTGTTGGGACACAGAAGCATTCACAAGGTAATGGTGGGAATTGAATTCCACAAGCACCGTTCAACTGCATTTCCTTCAGCAAGAAGCAGATGCAGGTCTTGGCATGCATTGTGTCCCTGCGAGGAGCAGGAGTGTTTGCAGAGAGACGGCTGCTCTCAGGCCCGAATGTTTTATTTGGCGTGTGCTGAGCCATGTGCAGCCACGCCAAGCTGGAGCTCCACGGGCTGCTCCGAGCCACGCCGCCTTTGGGAGTCATTTGCTGGTCGCATTGTCAGTTAACAGGAGTCATTTTGAAAGCAGCAATTCAGTCTCTACTGTCCTTTCCTAACAGCATTTTCAGCCTGCAATTTGGATGATAGGAAAATTACAACCCTGCTGCACAATATTATGTGATATAAATGTTATTGCAATTAAGCCAATGAGGAGAAACTGCAGAAAACAAAGATGTGTCATTGCTGCTTTCTCCTTGTTCTCTCCCCAGAAATCGAGCAGTTATGGAAGGGCAATGCAGGGGAAGAAGCGTTTTCATGAGCTGAAGGGGCTTCAGGAGCATGGGAGCAGTACAAAGCTCCAGGGACATGCTGGGATTTCAGTCAGCTGCCCAACAAGTGACTTGCCTAAGGCACACATGAGGGACAACTCCCCTGAGGAGCAAGGTATGGCCAAAAGCAGTCCAGGTATCCAAGCATTCTTCTGGAGATGGAAATAGGACATGTTAGGGCACTCTAGAGGGGTTCTCCCACCAACTATGCCAGAGATCTTCATTCCTCATATCCTCAGCACCCACCCATAGTTTCCTTCTCCCAGCCCAAGCTCCAAACACTTCTGGAGCATTTTGATGTATCTGGAAGACATCAGCCCAGGTAGCATGGCATCACCTCCCTGTGCAGAGCAGGAAGATGGCATTATAGGATACATGCCCCGTGAGAGATCCAGCCCCCAGTCCCAGTGTCACCTACAGGCAGTGCTGCTCGGGGACAGAGCCTGTCTGGGACACTCAGCCAGCTCTGCAAACACCTGGCACCTTCTCTCTGAAACCTCAATAGGGCGCCTAGCAAATGTTTACTGACAGAAGCACCAGCCACAGTAAACGACTTCGATTTCACTGTTTCTGAAGAGGGAAAAATAAAGCAAAAAAGGAGTCCTAACACTCATCATTTACTCCAAGGTGCTGTAACCAGGTAGAAACTTGTCTTTTATATGCTGAACTGTGTCCATGAAAACACATTATCTTTAAGTGGGCACTGGAGGAACCACAGTCAACATTGACTTCTTCATGCCACGGCTAACACTGGATACTTCAATCATTTGAAGGTTTAAGTGGAGATTAGCAGAAACCTCACTTGCATCTCTTGCAGTTCAGCATGTTTTGGGCATGCTCTGCAGCAGTGAAGCTCTTGAAAGGCAAAGCCTCGGGGAGGCCCTGCAATCTGCAGAACAAGGTCTCTGTTACAGTCCCCACCCTAGACAAAATCAGAGCCCAGAGAGGCACATGCCAGATCCCACTGCTCAGGTGGCTCCCAAAGGGTGCCCAGCTCTTCCTCACTCAGCTGCAGATCCCAAACCCAGCCAGCACCTCTGCAGAAATCCTGTTGCCTCAGCAGTGAACGAGCTCAAATGCTTTAAGAAATATCCCAAGCAACTCTGACACACAGAGGCTTGAGAAGCAAGACAGTTATGTCTTCCTTTTTTTCTTTTTTTTGGGCTCCCAGGCCTGGACACTGGAGGATTCCAGAAATTGCCAACAGCATGTGGCTTCTTTAAACATCCCTTTGAACATCAGAAAGCTTTGGAAAGCACTGGTTGACATTATTTTGGGTGGAAGGTCTCCAGTCCTCCAGGAGATGGAGCAAGTCCCTTGCTGGCAGGGAAGCCGGGGTACTTCCCAACCTCCACCCCAGAGCAGGATGCATAGCTCAGGCCCTGCTGGCTGGACACTCTCCAGCCCTGTGGAAGCCCTCCTGGTCCTGCCCCGTGCCCTGGCAGTAAGGGGACTGGCAGCCACGTATCCCTAATGGCCAGCTGCGATGTGCTGCCACGTCCGGCTGATTAGCTGTGGGCGATTTGAAATGTCAAACCATTATCTGCGCCAGCCACCACCACTGGCGCACAACGCCCTCCTAATCACGGCCTCACTGCTGGTAAGTGGGAAAGGTGATGCTTAAAACACAGAGCAGAAATCAGCCTGAATTACTGAAACAAGCCAGCAAACTCCTTTGTTCCTGCCAGCCTTTCTGAGGCAGGCCCTGCCTGGCTGGCAGAGGGATTGTGTCCTCGCAAGGCAATTTGCAATATCCTAACTAAGATTAAGGACATTAAGCCTCCTGTCCCACCTCTGCACCCAGGTACCTGCATGCCTGCCCTGATATGGGTCCATAACCTCTGCTCTGTGAACACCCTCATCCCCATTCAGGGGGGGAGTGTCTGGGAGGAAAATCCTGCTGAAGGCAAGGAGGGTGGAGCTCCTCACAGCACCTGCAGCCCACGTTCACTGGAATAAACACCCCTTGGTGCAGACCAGGGCAGGGGCAATCAGCTCTTCCTCACACCATTTGCTTCCAGAACACAGCTCCTTGTCCACATGTGCTTTCACTCCAGCACTCTGGAATGGGCAGCCTGAAAACACTCCTGGCCAAAACCAGACCCAAATGATGCTGCATTCAGGTATCGTCATGCTTGACACTTCTTATGATTTCTTGGGAAAACATTAATTTGAAACATTTCTGTACTCCATGCCAGTGCCACAGCAGGGAATAATTGCCCCCTTTCAAGCTCGTAGCAAGGCTCAGATAGAGGGAAAAATTAAACTAGGATAAGAGCAAGAAAATGTTAAATGTCAAAAATATTTTACTGCCTGTTCAACAACAAAGTCTGGAGGAGATAAGTCTGTGTGTGTACCAACATTATATAAAAAAGTGATTATTCAGTCCTGGGAACAGAGCTATTGATTCCAGTAACAAAGGGCACTATATACACTGCAGTGGGTTTGCTCCTTTTAGCCTGGGAAAATTGATTTTCTTAAACTTTCCCTTGAACCTGCAGTAGGGTTTAATCTGAACCTAAAGGAGCCTTTTAAGAACTCCCATAAATTAAAATGATATCTCTTCATTTGGCACAATTTGGGTTCCTGCTGTTCCGGCAGAAACACGAGAAAAGCTGGAGAAAGAAGTGGGAGGAAGTGATAATGGCATTTTGTGACAGTGTCCCTGCACACGCTTGTTTCCACACATTAGAAATAACCAGTAAACATTGAAAATAAACATTGAGATGTTTATTTACACACATTAGAAATATCATGTAAACATTGAGACATTTGTTGCCATACATTAGAAACAACATGGAAGCATTGAAAGTACATGAAGCAAAACATAAGACAGCTTAATACTACCGTGAGACTTAAAAGGCTGATATTTAGCAGGGGAAGAGAAAGATGAAAGCTGTAGGAGTCCAGGAGGCACATGGAGGCAGTACCTGTGGAGAGGCTCAGGCATTCAGGTTGTGTGGGCAGACGGGCCCAAGGCTGGCAGGGAACAGTCACCTTTGGATCCACCCACAGGTAAAGGGAGGTGGTGCCCAGCCTGGTCACACCCAGACACTTGTTTTCTATTATAGGGTGGCTGAGGACCCAGACAGGTGCGAGGCCCTCACAGACCCCATCTCTGTGTCACTGGGTGCCGCAGAGGTATGACCCCCTCACACAGCCCACCTTGGTGCCACTGGCCCCATGGAGGTGTTACCCCCAGGGTCCAGCCAGCCCCTCAGCGCCAGCCCCGGACCACACATGGTGTGCCCACAGGCTGTTTACAGCTCCCGCGCACCATCTCTTTTGTGGCTCCACTGAAAACCTGCAGTGTGTAGCGCAGCACTGTACATTTACACTGTTGTTCTCCCCCTCAGTAAGGCGGTAAATTACCTTTTAACCAAACAACAATTCCTAAAACAAAACCAAAACCCAGCCTCTGGTCAGATGTGTGTGCGGCGAGGCAGGGTTTGTTATTTAAGCAGCAGCCAGGCTGTGTGCTATGCAAACAAACCCCACACTCTGTTCTCCCAACCTCCTGCTGACTTTGCAACTAATTTTGTTAGCGAGGAGAACACACTGTGCGACATCAATGCAGCAAAGAGCCCGCAGACGTTTGTTCATAACTTTGTAACAAACATTGATCAATCGATTTTTGCCCGCTCGTGGAGGGAAAAGCCCACAAACAAAACAAAACACATATGGGGAGATTTTTTTTTAATAGCACAAAGGGCAATTAGGCACACAACCTTCCAGTGAAATGAGATTCCTTACGGTCCTCTGTGCTTTTAAGTCTTCCCCTTATGCTCAATGGAAGCAAAATCTACTGTCAAGCCTCCAAAGGAGAAAAAAAATCAGCTGCAACCAAGAGATGGTTGGTGGGCCTGGTGCAGCATTTCTGAATGCACCAGAACAAAGACAGGTGAAGGCTCCTGACAAAGTGAAGGACACCCTATCCCACGTGTACAGTCTTTTGTACAGTGTATCAGATCAATGCAGAACCAGAAAAACAGAGAAAGCACTAATTAGCTATCAGAAATAACTAAGTGCTGTTTAAACAGTGCAACAGGAGCGTATTTACCCAAACCCACTCCTCCAGCTGTGTACCACAGCAGCACAGAGGGACCTTGGAGCCCCTCATCTGGCCAGGCAGGACAGGCGGCACAGATGATCCAGCCCGCATGCCCTGTGGGGCAAATGTGCCCTGTGGTGTCTGGAACAAGCTGCCCCCTGAACAGCCTCCTAGCCACTGTGGTTCTGCTCAAAGGCACCTCCTGGGCACATCTGATCACAGGTCCAGGCAAAACTTGATCTGAACATGCTTCAGCCAAGCTCCAGCCTTCAGCCTGGACATTTCATCTCTATGCCCAGCACTGCTTCCTGGTCACCGCAGGTCCCCGGGATCTTGCCTGCCTTTTCCCAATGTGTTCCTCAGCACTGTGGGGTCAAAAGCTTCCCACCCCTCTCCTGCATCACGGGACTGTCCTACAGCTTTGGGATGCTGCAAGACACAACCCCCCTGGAAGGGGAACTCCTACAGTAGGGATGCTGAGCCTGGAAAACCAAACAGGTTTTGGCTGACACTACAGGACCCAGGGAAAGCACCCCCTGCCTGCAAGAGGCCAGAGCTGACAGACACAGCTCCAGGGAAATCAGCATTTTGATTTCAGATACAACAGCAGCCAATGGAGAAGAAAGACAAAGCACCACTTCCAAAGTTTAACCTTGCAGCCTAACTAACAGCTCACAACAATACTTCCTTGGCAAGCAGCTGTGACCTTATTTTTTCTTTGGAAACAGTCCTGAGGTTTCACTGACACAGACGATCACACCTGCTCATTAGCAGGTCCCTGAGCGGGGAAATGCCACAGGGTGATTCCAACACTATCTGGCTGCTCCCTGTGCTCGGCACATGGCTCTGGGAAGGCGACAGTCCAGACTGTGTTCCTCCTACAGCCAGTGACATTTAGCCGGTCCCTGGGAGCTGCTGAGCCAGAGAGCCCCTGGCTGTCAATCCCCCACTCTGCATCTCTGGGGGCCGTGAGAGCCCCTCACAACAGCATTCTTTCCTAGCCCTGCCCCTCTACCCGCCTGGTTCCACACAAACCACTGAGCCCCTTCGCTCTGCCATCAGCCCTGCAGCCATTCTGCTTGGAACTGCCTGAGAGCAGGTGGTGGCACTGAGCAGGGGGAGCAGGATTTTCAAGTTGCCCTTGATAAAATGAGGTTCTGGCATTTATTCCCTTATAAATTCTTAAAATTTTTATAAAACAGCATAGCCTAAAAAATTTTTGGTGGTGGCTGACGAGACAACCGGAATGTTTTCCACAGGTTGACAAGTACTTGTGTCCTGCTGTGCTCAGCCCCAGTGAAGCAGCCTCTTCCCAGGGCTGGCAGAGGCTGTTGTGGATTGCACAGGCTGAGGAGCCCGTCAATGGAGCACAGAGCACCACCATTCATCCCGGCCGAGGGGTTTGGGAGCCCTCTCCTCTGCATGCACTGCTCCGGGCCGCACAGTCTGGCCGGCATCTGGCCTGCACCCAGCCAGTGCTGCGGCTGCACAAGCTGCATTCTGCCTTGCCACTATTTACTCACAGCTACAGATGTTGACATAACAAAGAGCTATAGACAGACGAACAGAAGGGCAGCAGTGTTGTGGCGCAGACACTGCAGGCTCTATTCTTCAGGAAAGCGCCTCTGACTTCCCCACCCAGCCCTGCAATTCCTTTGGAAATCATCTGGGCTGGTTGAAGCTCGCTTTCCTCTCATGGGACAAAACTGGTGTGAGAGAACATCAGCTTTTCTCTTTGTCCCTGTGCTGAATAGAACCCTTATCAACCCACAGAAAAACCAATTGTTTCAAATCAAGGGGCTGAAAGTTTGGGGATGCACTGGCAGTGTGCAGCTTCTGCTTGCCCCTTCAGGGGCCGCACAGGGCTTTGCACTCTGCAGAGAGCCAAAATTAAAGGGATTACTTGTTCCACAGAAAAAAAAAAACCCTAAATGCTTTTTGGGACACATCACCTTGCATTTCAAAGCCTTGTAACTACACACAAAAACATTCAAACAGCAAAATGAAAACATTTTGAAAACCACAGGAGATTGGTCAGAGGGGCAGAACCATCTGCAGAAGGCGGCCAGAGCTGGGTGTGGGAGATATGCCAGTGAGGCTGTGCAGCATTACCTAGAGCTCTGCACAGACTGCGTTCAGTGCTGCTCTGAGGTGTTCAGTCCTGCTCTCCTCCTGCCCAGGGTGTGCTGCAACATCCTGAGAGCCCTGCAGGGCTCATGCTGCCAGTGACAGTGATGCAAGCACTGACCCCCACTCCGAGTCCATCTGAGAAGGCCACAGCCCCACACCTAGCCCTGCAGGTCTAGGGCACCACTGTGCTTACATGCCATGTCCCCTCACACTCCATGTCCCTTCACATGCCATGTCCCCACAGGCAACCTGTGACCACTCAGATGTCTCAAGCACCATGCAAGCTGGAGAAGGGATTCAAGTTTTTAAGCAGTTGCTTTTTTAAGCTTCTGGTGTGAACCAAAGTTCAGATCCTTCACAACTGGTAGGAAAAGATATTATTGCCTGGAATCATGCCCAGAAAAACTCAAACCCGAGCTTCCTCTTGCCTGTGCTGGCTACCAGCTCCTAGCGCTCCGCCATGATGCCATCTGGTGCCTACAGGCGGAACAGCCAGGGCTTCTCCTGGGCAGAGTTTGAGAGACGTTCAGGGGGGAATCAAAAGTCCCCAGGCAATAACTCACAGCATTTGTTCTGCTGGAAGATTAACATTGCCCTTGCACCGCACAAGCATGTCTGAATGCCTCAGGCTGGGCTGCGAGGGGAACATGGGTAACAGTCACACTCAGTTTTGCTGCTGCCTCCCCTGGATGGGGATTTGCAGTGCTGCTCTGCAGATATCCCTGCTGCTGGAGAGCTGTCCTGGCACAGCATGCAACCCCAGAGTGGCCTCCCATCCCACAGCCACACACCAGTGGTCCTGAAGGGGCTGTAAAGAGCCTTTCTGAAGAGCAAATAAATGAGTTGACTTCATAACGAAAAGCAGGAAGCCAAGTATCCTCCTTCCCTCAGAGAAATGAGACTGATTATGAGGTAGTTGTGCTTTGCAGAACCTGACAGAAGAGGCTTGTGCAGGGTGTTCCTCAGGCTGTGGCTGGTGCAGGGGGTGGCCAGTGGCCAGCAGATTCTGTGCCAGGACAGGGGCCATGGGCGAGCTGCTCTGACTGGCCCTGTCACTGCCCAGGGCCCCCCCAGGATCCCAGCACCTCACAGGTCCTGTACCGGGTGCTGCAGCAGGCACAGCTGGGGACACGCCAGTCCTGGAAGAACCCAGAATTCCCTTAGATTTAGCCCATGTTGCCATCCCCAAAGCAATACAACAGGAAACAAATTTGGCACCCTTTTGGAGGAAACATCTTGCAGGATGCTGTTTCCCAGCATCCCTGGGGATCATCCAGACTGGCCACTTGATTTACACTGGATAAACCCAGTTTTTCCCCATCACCAGTAAACTACTGCTTGGACAGCACACCAGTATGTCCTGCTGTACCCCAGAAATGCACTCCTTCCTTCACCATGCTCTGCAAATATTTCCTACCACACGCCAGGGAAAATGGAGGAGAGGGGTGGCTGAGTCAGAAGCTGGAGAGCTCCTGCCCTGAGCACCAGCAATGCTGGATGCACAGAAACCAAAACAGATCCCCAGGGAGGAAAGGGGAAACGCGAAGCAAGATTTTTTCCACACAATCCACAGGGAGCATCTGAGCCTACAGCAAACACACAAACTTACTGAGGATATCCACCAGCACAGAACAATGTAGGAGGAGGAGATGCTCACCCTTAAAGCATTTTTTTCAGTCCTGGGAAACCAAATGTACACTTTTTAAATGTAGAAGTGCTTAAAATCCTACCACAGCACCTGTGGGAGGCCAAGTGTCCATCCAGCCACATCTTAGGGCTGAGAGACTGATCCCTGAGAAGCGCCAGGCAGCTTTATTTCCTGGTGCACATTGCCACCTCGTGGCATTCCTCCGGCTTCCAGAAAAGGCTGCAGGAGTCAGAGCTGCAGCCAGCGCACACGGGAAACTGGAAATACTTCCATTTGTTCGATCACAACCTGCAGCTGCAGAATGACCAGACTCTGAAATTACACTGGTGATGGTTATAGAGCTCAGCCTCGGCAGCTTTAATTCCACAGCAAAGTTTTCCCTGGTTCCAGTTGGTATTGTCTGACATTATGGCAGGAGATAAAATCAGGCAACTAAAGAATTCGAATTTAATCTTAGAAAAAATGATAAATAATTAATTTAAGCCCCCAGCAAATATATTTTCTGCATTTCTCCTGTTCCTCTGCTAATTCCTGAGGAAGTTAAACAGGTATGTTAGCTGCATAATTATTTGTTTGCAGAGGAGGTTGACAGAGTATAGAGAACCATGTAATTCCTCTGTAGCTACATGGTAATTATTGCACTATTATAAAGTAATTAAACATGCAAATAAGCATTAAACCAAGGGGTCTGTATGGTTGCTGCCAATAAACCCGGGACAGAAAATCAATAGTAAATCAAATTACAGTGTACTGCAGGAGTACCAGCTATAGCAGGTAGTTAAGACAGTCATCTTTTACATTGCAAGCTGTTTTTGTAGCTTTCCTGGCTGCACAAGTGTCTGGCCTGATGACCCAGGAGAGATCTAATTTTGCAAGTTCTCTGTGTGGGTTAATCATTTTGCTATCCCATTATGCCTCTCCTTTTTCTGAGGATGGGAACAAATCCATCACTGATTCTGAGACTGGTACAGACCCACCAGAGAAGAGTTCTCCAGAGCCCTGTGACACAAAAACCTGGCTTTGCTCTGGTCAGTTTCTTTAAGAGACAAATCTGAATATGAACATACCCCTGTCCAGCTGTGAGCTCACTGCCCTAAACACAAAGTTCTTTGCTGCACATGAAAGCCAGAATGTTCAAAATTTCCCTCAAGCCCACGCTGCAACAAGACCTCAGACCATGTGTAAGGGTAGGACCTGACTCAAACTTCAGATTCATTTTTGCCGAGGGATTCTCTCCCTGCCTTTTATATTTTTGTGAATGTTTGAGCATAACCTATCCCTAAAATTAGGGGGGTGTGTATGAAAGAGAGATCACAACACACACTGGGACAGAGAAGCTTCCACAAGTGAACCAGTCGTATTTTTACTCCAAGTTTGCACTCAAGCCTGTGAACGAAGCAGGCTCAGAAGGACCTACACCTTTAACATTCTTTACTAGGGATGGCTCCAGCAGGCACTGCAGCCCCGAGGGAAGTTGCAGGGATCTCTGTCCCGTCATGTTTATTGAAAGGAGTATCTGCCCCAAAATAGCAGCTCCCTTAGTCAGCAACTTCCACTGCAGAAGCATCTCTGCTATGCCCTGGATGTGAACAGTGACATGGCTCTTGGACTAGTCCACGATGCACGAAATCAGACTTGAGGAAAGCTGGAATGAGCCGTGGCCACTGCATTTTCCATAACTACTTGACACATGTGCCATGCTTTTCCAGCCATGGCTCTTAATGTTTGACAAAGACAAATAAAGACCGTAAATCATTCATACCTAGGGCCAAAATTCTGCCGTTTCCATCTCCTTCTGTCCCCTCCAGTGGGCCCTTTGCAGGGCTCAATCCCACACCTGCTGCAGTCCAGGGGAAGCTCTGCCTCCATCCCAGGGGAACCTGGATCAGGGCACAACATAAAGGCAGGAATTAATGAATGCCATTTCCCTTGCACTTGTCTGCAATAAACTGTTCCTCACAACAGTTACCCCTCCTGATGCTGTGCTGCCATTGCCAGGGCACAGGCACCCAATTAAACCTTGTTCAGAAACCCCAGCAAAATTTTAGATACTTATACATATTCATTCCCAGTGACTAGCTGAAACAGACACGCTTATTTTGAACACAGACAGATTACCTTTGAGATGCATACCAAGGCTCTTCTGACCCTTGGTTACCTTACTCTGTTTCCAAACACAGAAATCCTGCATGGTTTAAAAGCAGGGTCTTGTTATCTTTAATGCATGTATTTGTTAAGGCAGCAACCAAAATCACAGCCACTGTTACCCTTCCCTTGCTCTGCCCTCTCACTTAGGAACCAGTCCAAGTGCTGCCAGTATTATTCTTGGCCTGCCAAGGAAACTATATCTGTCCCCTGATTTTCATTTTCTAGAAGAGTTTAATTTATATTTTGGTGTTTTCTGGTTGTCATGAAAACCCTCCTTCCCCTGCTAATGACAAGATATGCTGCAGCCTCTTGCTCCCACGCCATAGATCCCAGCTTCCAGTTCCATCCCTGGGACTGCACCCACGGCTTGCTCAGGATAACTCACTTGTCATCATATGCGCCAAAAATAACATCTTTCCAGATTTCATCTATTTGTATCTCAAAGGAGACTTCTCAGGAGAAAGGAGTTTTCCTGCCTCTACATTGATGACAAATCAATGCAGCTCGAGTTCCCTGCAGAGGGAGGGAGCTCCAGCCAGGGATGTGAGTGGAAATCCCACCTTTCAGATAAGAACATGGCATCTATCACCAAATTTCGTTGTAGCCCCTTGCCAGCTCCATCAAGGTAGCTTGCTCTTTGCATGGGAACTAAACAGAATTCCTGACTCGGGCTCCAGGTTCCCTCACTCAGCACCACTGGCACGGGGCACACCTGCAGATGGGAAATAACTTTCCCACGCTGCTAAACTTTTCTAGAATATTGGCCAAATAGTAATGGAAACAAGAGCTTTGGGCCAAGAGACTTGGAGGGGGTCAGACCATCCCATTGCTCCTCCCAGGGCGTCCTGCTCCAGCACATGCTGGTTCCTGTGGACACCCACAAGAAAGGAGGGAGCTCCTGAAGGCAAGTAGGTATTGTACCTCTCACACCCCCAGCACAGAACCCCTGAGTCAGAGCAGTACTGCAAGGACCTCCCACACCCCACAGACACCCATGAGGTTCACCTGTATCCTGCTCTCCACAGCTCACAGTGGGTCACCCCCAGGAAAAGACCAGGCCTTGCCAGTGGCATCACTGGTGATGCCAAGCAGATGCCGAAGGGATTTATACCTTTCCAGCAGTCAAGAAGAAGGAAAAACCTCTGTTACATGAGCCCAGCACACACCACACACAAGTGCTCACTGCCAGCAGCACCGAGGGTACACAGGCATGTGGCAGGATCTGCTTTTACCAGGTTTTCACCTGCTTTTTACACCAAAGCAGCTCCTCCATAGCCTCCTGAGCCTCAGGGCCTTCTCCCAGCACCCCAGGCTTCTCTGCTGCTCTGAGGTGCTTTAGGGGCCTCCAGAGCACACAAACCCCAGCCCTGGGTTTTTCCCCTCTACCTCCTCTCCAGGTAACAAGGAATGCTGGCACAGGGCAGAGCAGGGGGGAGCTGCAGGGAGGAGCTGCAGCCTCTTCCCCTCAAATACAGCTTTCTCTACACAGGGTGCAGCTGGGCAGTGCATACGAATAATTTGTCAAACACTGCACTGGAACTGTGGATAGGAATCATGCTTTTTGTATAGAAAATTGAAAATGAAATAGTGCCTAGAACTGCATCTATTACACAGCACATTATCTTGGAGGGCTTTGGTGTAATTTAGATAAAACACCATATCTCTGATTTCAGAAATGTCAACATCATTCTAAATGTTCCTGTGTTTTTCCATCCGTTTTCTGTGAAGACTTAGAACTCCATGAGCCCCTTTCTCTTGTTCTCTCCATTTTCTTTTTAAATTGGCAAATGAGCATTCCATCTTTCAAAATTTCAGGTAAATTGTTATAAGTGGGAAAAGTGCATGTTTAGAGATGGCCCTGAATGGCTCCATTATGGATTTCATCAGCTATGACACGCTTTCTGAAGTAAAATCTATGCATTTGGATGAAACAGAAAAAATTAATACCAGCACAAGGATGAACTGTCTCACTTCCCTCCTGCGCCCCTGATATTCATGTTGCACTTCATCCCTTGTGCTCTGCACCTTTTCTTCAAACCTCCTTCAAACAGAAAAACACACAAACTGCAATACAGGAAATTCCACTCAAGCATACAAATCCTGCTTTTTTTGGTGGCCCAGGTTGTCTGCAGAGGCTGTGCAGGCTCCTTGGTCATATTCCAAAGCCAACCAGGCACGGTCCTGAGCTCCCTGCTCTGGGTGTCCCTGCCTGAGCTGATCCCCAAAGACACCTGCCAGCACCACCCACTGTGTGGACTCCTGTTTCATTGTAAGGTCATTGGAAAATGTGTACAATCAACATGAATTTTATCTGGTTCTTACAATCTACAACCTCCGATCAGGTTTCAGGAGTGCCTTACACTCTCCTGCTAATTGTCCTTCAATGGCTTCACACTGTTCTCCTGGGAGAGAGGAAAATAGAGTTGGCACAAAAAGCCACCAGGATGCGCCTCCTGCAAATGCCAAGAATGAGGGAGGGAAGGTCAGGCAAAGGGGCTTTGCTGCTGTGGCTGCTGCACTTCCAGCACAACCAGGTTTGGCTCTGCTTGCCTTTACCCAAATCAGCAGCTGGACAAAAGGAATGCAGTTTTTCCCCAGCACGTTTACATTCTAATTTAGTTCTCAGCAGCCCCTCCTTTTCCGATCCGGGAGCTGGAGCACACAGCCCAGGCTGCAGGAAATCCCCATGCACTGTGCAGGAGGGTCGTGGCAGCTTTTATCCTGGGAGTTAAACTGACCTGGGAGTGGATAAAGGTGCAGATTCCCACCAGTTGGCTCTTTGCAGTGACACCTAAGTACCTCGAATACCTGTGGCTGTCCACCACTCTCAACAGTGTACGACGTGAATAAATAAAGAGGTTTCTAATTAGATTAAGGCTGATCAAAAATACATAATGAATTACCACTTTTCTTTTTTACAAAGCCAAACACTTTGTGAGACAAATGCCACTGCCATCTAAGCCTACAGCTTAGCCTTCAGCAACTCCTCACATTAAGCCTTGCCACTTGCCAAGTGCTGTGGACAGTTCTGGGCACTGAGGCCATCACTGCCAGCTCCAGGCACCTTCGCTCACTGCTCCTGCACACACACACATGGAATCAACCCAGGGAATGTTTATATGGATGCAATTCTGCAGCTTCAATTACAAGTTCATTAACAGTGTCCCTGCAAAGATCAGTTTTTTTAATTGGAGCCCTAATTAGCAATGAATTCTCATTATTTTTCATTGAAATCCCAAAGCAGCTTTGGCACATTCTCTTTGTTCTCTTGAAAACGGGGAAGTGGAGAAGTGTAAAGGAGATAAAGACACAGCTGATGGGGGGCTGTTTTCTCCTCGAGCCATTCCTTCACTTTAATGCATTTTGCAGCAATTTTCCTTATTATTTATGATTTGAAAAGAATATCTATTTCCATAAAGAAACACTAATGCCACTGTTGGCTGCCCCCTACCCTTTCCAGACAGATAAGGGGCGCCCTGTGATGAGGTTGGCTCTTCGTTCTGTGCTCAGGCAAAACCTCCACCGATGTCCAGAGGTGTTTTCCAAGTATGAGGGCATGAATCTAACCCGTGGCTGTGAGAAAAGGCCTGAGAAACAGCCAAGCACCCCCGACTGCAGCACAGCAGCTCCGACAGGGAAATGTTAATCAGGGGGAGAGCTTTGCCAAAGCCTTCATTAGCACCGATGAGGTCAGGGCTTGGAGCAGGCAGCTGGCACTGGCACTGTTTCCCGGCAGCTCCAGGGACCGGCTCAGGCTCAGGCAGAGGTGGCTCCGAAGGTGATGGGCTCTCAGAAGCTGCCTGAACAATCCCCCCAGATTTACTGCACCGTGCTTGTCAGGCCCTCACTCTCATTCCTTCAGAGATGTAAAATGAACTATCAAGCAACTATAAATCTAATTTTTCCTTGAGTTTGAGCCCTTTTGTGGCCCAAGCACTTTGGAAGGGCCACAGTAGGAAAGGAATCAGTCCCAGTAAATTTGATCACTCCTTTTTGGTGCAGCTAATAAGCAAGTAATGGAACAAAGACATCCATTTTCCCCACAGAAGAACAGTGCAGCAGCTGTGGCATTTCTCCCTCATCCAACCTGCACTGCATACACTCCTGCTTGGAGTCGTGTGGCAGCACAGGAACATCTCCTCTTGGCAGGGCACTGAGGAACACAGGCACAGCAAGAAATGGGTGGCCTGTGCCCCCCCTGGTGACAAGCAGAACTCAGCACCGGGGAAAGGAATGGAGCTGTTGGACCCTGCTGGTGTCTGCTCCAAATCAAGGGATGTTTCGGGCTCTTGGCAAATTCTGAATGTTTTTTGCCAGAGGGATGGATAATCATCACATTGTTTCCACAGTCCTTTTACAAATTATTTTGATAATAAGGGACCTCCTGTAACATTAAGTACATTTTAATTACAGCATTGTCTGTAATGCATATATCTAATTGCAAATAATTATTTTATCATATTTTGTCTGTAGGCCTGTGAGATGCATCAGATATTATCTTCTGACTCAGTGGTACAGGTTAATTAAAATTTCTCTTTTAATATACTTTCAAAGCTAACCACATAATTTCATCTGAACACCAGCTGTGTCAGTAAAAATTATTTTTTATTATTTTTTGTCACACTTGTCCATGGAGGGAAACCCGAGACATTCCTGCAGGCCTGTAATTACTGCACTGCTTTCTGCAGTTGTTCATTTGCACAGGAAGAAAAGAAGGAGGAATGTGTGGAACATCAGTGGCCAGTGCTTGCTTTGTGTGTCACTGGTTCATTTTGAAGGATTTTTTGTTCCTCTCATGTACAAAAAGCATTTGAGATCTTCTCTTCAGAAGGAGAACTGAAGATACCACACAGCCTGGTTTGTTAGAATAAACTGCACTCAGGGCTAAGATAATCAGAGTGGTCATTCTGCGTGTTAACAAAGCCCAGCTTAAGGGCGATCCCAGTCAGCTGCTTCCTTCCTCATTTATTTTTCCTTGGAGTGATAAAGAGCCAAGAGAGAAAAATGAAAGTATGAACATAATGTTCAGTCAAAAAGAGTTAAGGTTAAATACATTGCAGGTGATATAAATCCAAGAAAGATGAGGAGGGGACAAGAAGAAAACAAAGACTCTTTCTGCAGGTGGCAGGACCCTTTCTCTGTAACCTGCAGGAACAAGTGACCCTTATTTCACCCTCTGAGCATCATTTGCTAGGGCCAGAAGCATTTCTGTAAGCCTGCCTGTCAGCACCTCTGCGCTGTTTCAGACCCCACACACTGTGCCTGTGTGTCAGCCCTGGGGACATGGCTGGCAGGCACAGGGTTAACAGCATCCCCAAAGGAGGGGAAGGGGGCTATACCTCACCAGGCCAGAGGTGAATGCTGCCAAGAGGAAATTTCTGCTGCAGCTCTACAGAGATCACAAGTGACCTTTCCTCTTGGAGAAGGCTGAAGTAAACAACACTCATCTCGGATTTAGTGCAGAGACAAGCAGTACTTTATCTCTGTTCTGTGTCACAAGGAGCAGGGAAGCACAGAGATGATTTTCCTGTTTTTACCACTATCTCTTAGCCCAGTCTTCAGTTGAGCTCAAACCTCTCCTCATGGAAAGATCTCGGCCAGAGCAATGGGTTATGGGCTTGCACAATGTGCCAGAAACCTCTTAGCGCAGTTCAACCTTTGGCAAAGGCACTCTGAGCTCTCCCTAGTGGATTGATACTTTTACTCCATGAAATTTCCACATCCTCCATACTGTTTCATTTTGGAAGGCATCAGGGGACATGTAATCCCTGTTCTTTCTATTTTGGATTTTTTTTCCATTCATAGACAAATCCTTCTTTTCCCCCTCTACACAGTTGGGAGATTCTGGAAGAAGGAAATCTGACAGGGTTTTTTGACAGTGGATTTCTCCTGTCTATCATTTTTACTATAAGAATGACTGCCTCATATGCTGCAATGGCTGGAAATTTTCCACCAGGTTTTTCCAAAATAAAACTCCATAGGCCAAGGGACAGTGAGAACTCCTTTGGGTGCCAAATGAGAAGGGCTGGGGGAGACCCTCAGTGAGGGTTAAATGGATGAGGCACCTCTGCTTCCATAAACTCAGCAAAACTCCAAACCTTTGCAGAAGTTGATCCATAGAAGGCAGATTGCAGGATCCAGACAGCGCAAATCAGGCACTTAGTAGAGATTCAGCACCTACTGTGTGGTTTGAGCATGAAGCAGAGCTTTGCAGGACCAGGGGTCCATGCCTGCATGCCATACAGGAACACTGTAAGGAAAATAACCCCTCAAACCCAGAGTCCACTGGAAAAGTCTTTTCCACAAGCTTAGTCATACCAGGACAGAGAGGGCAGAGCCTCATTTCCCTATGCAGCATGCTGCCACAGCACCACAGCTCTGCCAAGCCCCTGTACCTGAGCCAGGTACAGGGGCTTGGCAGAGCTGTACATTGAACCAGTACATTGAAATCGGTTCCCATCCAGGGAACCGATTTCAATGCAGGAATAAGCAGCTTGGGCGCCTTAATGGATGCGTTGGACCAAGGATATGCAAGAGGACACAAAAGCAACTTTTTAAATGCAATTTTAAGCATTTGGTTTGAAGGACAGAAAGTCAATACCGGCATCCTGCACTAAGAAAACCATTACCTCACCTATAGGATGTTAGAAGGCAAGTCTCCTGTGTTTACTTTTCCCCTACCTTTTTTCTTGGGTTCACTATAAAGTGTTATATTGATACAAGCAAGTGGAGAAGTACTGTAATTAAATCTCTGACATTAAAATTTCAGGCTTCACAGGAAAAGCAACCCTGCCTGTTCATCAGGTCCAGCGAAATTCAGGCAGCAGCTGGTGTCACGTTTCCACAAACTCCACAGCACCAGGCTGCTTCCAGGATGGAGTGGAAAGAAGGAAGGGCATGAGCCATGCAATTCAGGGAGAGCATGCTGGCCTATGGTGCAAATGCATATTAATAATTCAAGCCATTCTATTTCGGACTGGGAATGTGCTGCTCCTCACCTGTACTACTTAAGGCAATGCCTGAAATAGAAACTCCTGTAGAAGCAGCTCGGAGGGCTACAAGTGATTACTGCTCTGTTGTCTGAAGTGACAGCTTTATATACATGTTACCTCAGATCCTGAAAGCTGAATGACCAAATCTCTTGCAGGAAATTATTCTACCTTAAGCACCAGCTTTCGGAAACGCATCATCTGACTTTCTGGGAAAATGTAAATGTTATATTGTTAGAAAACACAAGTCACAGGACTGTACAAATCGTTCTCCTGCACAGGCTGAAGTCACTGCCGCACATTAACTGGCATTCTCTGGCTTGTGCTGATCTACACCAGCTCCTAAGTGAATAATTTGAAAAATTGTATTTGCTGATGTTTGAACTCAAAGGGAGAGCAAGGACAGTCCTAGAGCACTGTGATTCCAGGCATGGCATCTCTGTTCCCTGGAGCTTTTCACAGGCGGAATTTCAAACCTCAAACCACGGAGTGCCTAAAGCTATGCAGTTTGGTGCTAAACATCACAAGGCTGCCCTGTTTATCACACAAGTTATCAGATATCAGAGCAGCTGTATCACCACAATACCTGAAGCTGCAATGGCTCCTTTTTTAACAAAGCAGAACACAACAAAAACATGGAACAATCAGAAACTACCAGAAGAGACAAACTGGAAGCTGTTAGTTTTGTAAATCAATTAAAATAAAGGGGAAAGAAAAAAAATAAACAAGAGCAAGCCAAGACTTCAGCCATGTCCTTCCTAAGCCAACTGCAAAAATTGTTTTGTGGCAATGAAAGGGGAGAGCCAGAACAGCCCAATTCACTCTCCTCAGGAAGCTGCTGATGCTGAAATTGCACCACGTGAGCCAAAATTTGTGACAATTGTTGCAAAATGATAATTGCTCCCAAAGGACAGAGATGGTGTGTCATGGTGTGATGGGAAGGGTGTGCAACAGGAATTACCTGATAAGCCTGAGCCAGGCTTCAAGGTGAGGGATGATGCGACAGCAGTGAATTTTCTGTGGCTGACTCCAAGCATTCAACCTTACATCTCTGCGTAAGAAAAGGGATTAATTTTTAAATTTTCAGCGCTGTGCATCATCACCACCCATTTTCCTGACTCCAACAAGTGACTTCTCACTTCTTACCACAGGGTTTGGTGACACAGCCAGCCCTTGCTCTGCCCCTTCCAGAATCTAGCTGTGCTGCAGAGAGGGACAGCTGTGCCACACTCACAAGCAGGGGATGCAGGAGCACTGCCTGCAGACCCCTCCTCCAGGCTGTTTCATTATTTATGCATTTATTTGTCCACTGCAACTTCCACCCAGAGCCTTTCCCTGCTCCTGCGTGCACGGGGCCATCCCAGGGATGGAGGAGCTGGGCCTGCCCTGCCCCAATGGGATGTGTTTAGGGCTTGTTGACCTGTTGCTTCAGTCACCTCAGGCCTCTGCAGCAGAAACGATCCCTGAGAGGGCTCAGAGGAAGTGAGATGAGGCAGTGCTGTGTTTTCTGCTTCTAACAATAGTAATTCTTCTGACATTTTATTCTCTATGCCAATTCATGGTTGAAAAAATGATTTCTATGTGATGTGTAAATTGATTTTGAAGTACTCTTGTTAAAAACTACGAAGTATATACACAAGTCAATTCCCTAAAACCCCTTGTTTGCTTTTTTAGGACCACAGCCTGCTTTGAAACTTACTAGAGTTTACTTTTTAACCCAGGAATTTTACTGAGAGCATCTGAGGGTCTTTAACTGAAACCCTGCTGGCTTCTGCTTCTGGAATGGATTGTTCTTTTGTTGTGTAACTATGAGCCCGCTCTTTTACCCTCCCTGTGCACAAAGACAGCACATATTATTTATATAATTATATATTTATATACTTAGAGTGCAAGCAGTTATTCAAAACCTGAATGTTTTCCCGTGGAGATCTGCACTGAAAATCGGGGAGAATTTTTTCCCTGTGAGGATGAGGAGGCCCTGGCACAGGTTGCTCGGGTAAGCTGTGGCTGCCCCTGGATCCCTTCAAGAGTGTCCAAGGCCAGGTTGGACGGGGCTTGGAGCACGCTGGGATAGTGGGAGGTGTCCCAGCCCATGGCAGGGGTGGCACTGGAAGGGCTTTAAAGTCCATCCCACCCAAGCCTGTGGTTCAGTGATTCCAAGATAAATCAAGAGCCTACCTAGGAGCCAGCTCCCTACGGCGCCTCCATTGCTGCTGCCCTGCCCGGGGCATTCCCACGTCTCTCCCGGAGTCCTCCGCTGCGCCGGGCGGGGGTGTCTGGAGTGGTGCCCGGGGGGACCGGCCCGGAGCTGCCGCTGCCGAGGCCGGGACGCCCCGGGGGGTTCGGGCTGTCCCGGAGGGTTCGGGGGTGTCGGGACGCGGGCCCGCGCCGGCCGCCCCGGTGACGTCAGCGTCACGCCGCGGTGACGTCAGAAGCGGGGCAGGCGGCAGCTCCCGGCGCGCCCCGCGCAGGCGAGGGAAGCGCTCCCGGTGCCGCTCCTCCAAGCCCGCAGCCCTGCCCACCGTGCCGCCGGGATGTTCTCCAGGAAGAGCCATGCCGACGTCAGGAAATCCACACAGAAGGCGCTGGACCCCAAGCGGGACGTGCTGACTCGCCTGAAGCACCTCCGCGCCCTGCTGGGTGAGCGGGGGGTGGGATCGGGGGGACCCGGCCCAGGCGCCCTGAGCCCCCCGTGGGGTGCCTGGGCAGCGCCGCGGCCGCGACTGCTGGCGCTGCTCGCCCTCCGCTGCGGGGTCCGGGGAGACAGCAGCGAGCCCGGGGGTACTAGCAGCTCTCCGTGCCGCAGGCAGAGAGCCTCCCCAGCCTCGGGCTCCCGAGCGGCTCCCCAGGCTCGCCCCGCCGCAGAGGCAGCCCCGGTCCGTGCCCTCCGTGGTGCGCTGCGGAAGAAAGTTGGGAATGCGCCGTGCCCGAGGAAACTCGCGTGTGCCGCTGTCTCGGGGCTCGCGTTGGGCTGGGTGCGGAGCCGCGGGTACGCGCGCAGCCCCGGTCCGTTTCGGAGACGCGCTCGCAAGCTCTGCTCTCGTCAGTAACATCAGCTCGGGGCTCTGTGTTGGGTGTTTAAACTCTGAAAGAAGTCCTGGTGTGGTGTTTTGTGGTGACTCCACGTTTGGGGCAAGGCTGGACGTGTCTAGGGGCGCCTTGCAGGTGGAGGCTTCCACCCTCACCATCGTGGAAAGCCGGCGGTGAGTTTCAGCTGTGAGTTGCAGTTCGGAAGGGTTTGAGTGGCCTCTGTTCGCTGTTCAAATGCTCCAGGAGCAGGCTCTCCTGAGGGGAAGAGGCTGTGCCCCGTTAGTGCAATACGGATCCCTGCTGATTTCCAGGGGATGCCGATTTGTTCCAGGGGCGAGCGGTCGTCGCCGATGTGCCGCACTTGTTCCTTGTGATCTGCTACTCTTGGGGAGCTGACTGGGGGCAGCTGCTCGGGGGACAGAGCGTTGGGTAGATTTGGCCTGGTGGCACGCTGTTGCTTTTGGTGACTTCTTAATTAAAGGTGTTTGTGGGCGCTGGTTTCAGGTGAAAGCTGTTGCAGGGCTAGGGGGCTGGCGGGGGCTGTGATGTGTCCAGCTGCCCGGCTGGTCAGTGCAGGCACTGTCCAAGCGGCTCTGGGTATGTCCCTGGGATGTCTGCACATGGCAACCCCGGTGTAAACATTCGAGGTAGCGCGGGAGCAGCTTCTGGAAGATGCTCTCTTGATACATACCCTTGCTAGGTTGTATTCCGTGGTCCTGTTCAACACAGAAAAAAAACTCCACGCATGGGAAGAACCTTTCCAGCATGTAAAGCTTTTGGTATAAAGGCTCAAAAGTAATTTGATTTCTTTTTTTTTCCCTTCTCTCCAGATGGGTCTCTCCTTGCCCTGGCCGGGGTAGGAATATTTGTGTCTGTTAGTCCAGCTGCTTCCCTCAGGCCACAGTGCCACATGTTCCCCAAATAGCTGCTTCTGCTCACGTGTTTCTTTGGGAGATGCCAACTCCTCTTCCTTTGTCAGTTTAAATCACGGGAATTTAATTGTAAACAAAATGTCAGTTACTCTTCTGTGATCCCACTGGTGCAGGAGGATACAGATCAGAGGCAAGATGATCCTAGGGGAGGGACGAGCAAAAGGAATGTGTGTTTCCATAAATAAGGGCTCATGAGCTTTGGATTGCTTCAGGTCCCTTAGAAAGTTTGTCCAGTGCCCAAAGTGAAAGAAAAGATTCCATTTAAGTTGGTGTTGGTTATGACATGTGTCAAGCCTCCAATGGCCTTTAGGATCCAAGTTCCTGCTCTGTCTGCATGGCAGGACAAAACACTACCTAGAACAACAGGACCTGAAAGTGGGTGTTCAGTTGTGTTTGAAAAATCACCAGAATATTTCCCATATTTCTTTATTGTTATGGAGATGTACTTTATGGCCAGAATGTCTGTTAAGTTAGTAAAGTTCTAAATACAGTTGGTGGAAGTGCCCATAGAGTGGCTTTTTTTTTTTTTTTTTTTTTAGATAGACTTAGAAAGTAAATGGCCTGACAAAGAGTGGTGGGGATGTACAGATGTACAGATTTGGCTCTTCTCCACTGCCTGGCCTTAAGTGGCCTTAAGTAAGGTCTCTGCTCTTTCCCAGAGTGGTTTCTGTGGGCCTTCTGTAGTACAAAAATGGATCACTGTGCCTTAAGATTTTTTTCTGTGGCTTTTCTTGAGTAAAAATATTCTTTTCATATTGAAACATCTCTTACAATAGTGTTTTCTCCTCAGGCACAATTGATATACTCAGGAGTCAGGTGTGCTGCTGCTAACAGATGTGGGATGCAGCTTTGTCTAGTGCTTTCAATCTTTTTTCTGTATTGAGTGGTGGGCAAATACGTGAGAGACACAGTCAAGACTAAATATGAAATTTGTGAGGTTATGAAGTGCAATCCTTAATTGTTGTCTTTAAAACATACCTGTTTGGAAAGCCCATGCTTTTCATGGAACTACCTTGTTCAAAGGTGGTATAACAAAGGAGAGTGGTGGGGTTTCAGTTCTGGCACTGCTTGGCCTTGCGATTCTGTACAGCTGCAAGAGCAATGCTGGCTGCTGGAAACTTTCATTTACAGACAGTCAAAAGGGGATGTGTGCAGACTTCCTGCTGAATTCAGAGCTGGGGTTGTTCCATAGAGCTCACGTGAAATTTGAAGTGTTAACCTTATTTTGGAAGTCGTTCCTGTTGGAGGGGTGTTTTGGTAATGGACTGTTTCATGCTGACATACTTTTTTGAAGATAAGTAAGTATTGTACATTATTTCTGGGGTTAGGCTGGTCATAAAAGTTTATGATTAACCAGGGTGTGGCTGCAAAATTCTCTTCATCTCCTTTAATTTTTCAAGTACTTGAGGATTAAGAGAGCTTTAGAAAATAGCATAAAGTGACTTTGGAAGTTCATGGAATTATGGGATGATTTCTAAAAGGTGAATGTGATAACATTTGGCAGTTGGAAAATAAAAGGCAAGTCTGTGTGTTTGGGACAGGCTTGGTGTCCCCTCTAGGTTTTTTTTTTCATGAAGAAGAGTAATGAGAGTTTGGTAATAGACTCAGGCTCTTACTAAGTGGTACCTGAGAGTGTTACCCTAAATTTAATAGTAAGGCGAGCCAGTGTGACTGACAGTTATCCACTGAGCCAACACGTCCTATTTATAGAGAAGAAATAGGGTGTGACCCTCATGAATGTCTCACTCTTTCCTGAGCATTGCTGCAGCAGCTACTGTCAGATGTTAGCTAGAATTGTGAGCTTGTCCTGTGTGGGAGTGGGAGAAATGACATGGGTTTGGTACGGCTGCTGGTGCTCGCCTGAGGGGTGAGTGCTGGGTGCCTGTGTGCGGCTGTAGTAATCTGTGAGTAAATATAAAAATAAACCCAAATTCCTGCAGTTCAGCTCCAAGCTTGCTGCCTCATTTCCTTGAGTGCTTATAAATACTCCCTCAGTCAGTGCATTTCCCCAAAAGTCAGGGTTTTATCTTATTATCTCAAGTGATAAATGGCACAGGAAAGTTTTCCTGATGTTTTCCATGTGAGAAATGGGAATGAGCCGTATCCTGCTGCAAGTTGAACACATCTGTGAGAAAGGGCTGTGGCCATAGGGATGCAGCTCACATCACACTCACCCATGGGTCACCACCAAGATGCCACATTTAGGAAAAAGGAGAATTTGCTTTCTTGGTGAGGCAGTTCCTTTCTCCTCCCTTTGCAATTTAGAGAGAAAGTTTCCTTTTTGTTTAGATTTTAATGACCTCATTCCTTCATATGAAATCCCTGTAAATGAAAGCCTTGTTTTCCCCTGGAGTTGTGTTTAACAGGATGCATTCATGGAGGGGAATAATTGCACTTAGCTTGCAAATTCAGGACCAGTAGTGTGCAGGAAACAAACACCACATTAAAGAGTTTCCCTGCTCTAATTGTTTCCATAGTACAAGCAGCCAAGCAGAGCCTTACTGCTGGAAATGTATTAATTTAAATAAAAATCAACTTGTTCAGGGCTAAAGTTATTCTTTCTTCCATAGTCATGGGATATTATTGAGCCATCTTGCTGGAATCAGCTTTATTTTGGGTAACAAATGAGTTTCTTGCAAGGTGAGGCTTCAATGAGGAGATGTGATGTTAATTCTGGCCCTTCACCATCTTCTGGGGGAAATCACCCCGCTTTCCTTGACCAAATCAGTTGCAGTAAAGACCAAAGGGAGGAAATTAATGTGGGTTTAGCAAGTGTCAGGCTTACAAAACATTGGTCTTTTTTCTTTATAGAAAATAAACTTATTTCAAATTTCAGACCCAAGTTAACAGTTAGGGAAGTGCTACATGCTTGAGTTGCCATTTTTCTGGTTTGAGCTGCTTGCCAGATGAACGCAAGAACTGAATTTGTATCCAGGAATCTTTGCTGGAGATTTTCTCCAGCAGTACCTACTTGTTTTGATGGTGCAGAAGCGATTTGGTTACACAGCTAAGACTCCCCCCCCCTTTTTTTTTAATGGAAAGCAAATTAACCAAAGCCCCACTGCAGACACCCATAAATTCAGTAAAATTCCTTGCAAGGATGGACCCCCATTTTAATACAGTGAACTCACTAGCATAGTTTTGTATTGCATTTATTTAATTCTCTAATGCTAAATTTGCAGAATACCTGAACTTCGTGTCTTTCTGCTCTTGTGCAATTGTTCTGTTTGTTCCTCTTTTCAGATATTGTGGATGGAAGTGACCTGAAGCAGTTTTTTGACAACAATTATTCTCAAATTTATTTTGTATTCTATGAAAACTTCGTAACACTGGAAAACAGCTTGAAACAAAAAGGTAAGTTTTAGAGTTTTTCCAGCAGCTGTTGGTCACTGTTCCATAACTGTACTCCAGAGCATTCCATTAGAGCCTGTCCAATGATTGTCTAGTCTCAGTTATCTGTATTTACACTAATAGTTTCCTGCAGTACAGTGTTAGTATTAATCATTTTAATTTTATGGTAGCAGGAGAGATGAGCATGGAAAATCACTCCCTGAAATGAGAGCAGCAGCTGATCACATTTCTGGGTTCGTTTCAGCATTTACACACCCGTTCTCTCACCTTGCTCTAGGCTCCTAGAGCTCCCTCTGCTCACTGAGACATGGCCAGAGCAGAGAGAGGCACTGCAGCCCAGACACAACTTGCACTTGGGATCTTTATTTAAGATGAAAAATAAACTGAGTGGCATCTTTGATTTCGGCTGAACAACAACAGCCTAATTCTGTTGTCTTTTATCCTATGTTTCTGGCAAGCAATGTTGTTTTGTGTCTTGCAGGGAATAAATCACAAAGGGAGGAGCTGGACTCCATCCTCTTTCTTTTTGAAGTAAGTTTTCCATACCATGAAAGCTAATTTGTATTTTAAATCTCACTGTCACTCTGTGCTTACTTGGAGCTTTGCAGTGAGGGGTGAAACCAGGTGTCAGTCACCTGAGTTAAGAATTGCTATCAAAATGCCTTCGAAATCCATCAGGAACACCTCTGTCCTGAGGATCTGGGGACTGATGCTCTGAAAACAAGCCGAGGGTTTTAGTGGAATTTGGGAGCACTATTACAGTCAGCTGCATTGGCTCTGTTAGGCTAAAGCTTTCAGAAAGTCTGCTTTCTGTTGTTTCTTTTCTATTTTAATTAAACAAGAGTTTGCTCCTGTGTTTCCTGGAGGGCCATTTCAAAAGAGCAACATGTTCACCCTCCTCTCTGTCAGTGTGAAGCTGTGCTGTGTTTATTTTGCATGTGTCACAGTAAGAGGCTGGGCTCTGCTCCCCTCGCATGGAGACATCAGTTATGATTGCAGCATTGGGTCTTGCAGCTTGAGGGAAATAAAAGGACAGGAGTTGTCACCTATTGCTCATTAGTTTGATCTGAGTGTGTGAAATGCTAATTTGGTGTTTTTTAAATTCAGTATACCATCCTTCACTTCCAGAAGCATATCCATCCCACCTTCCCAGCACTGGCTGTCAGAGCACTGGCAGTGTCTTGGGAGGAAATATTAACCTAGTTAACTTTTACACAATCAAATTAGGATTGCTTTAATTTCAACGAGAGTAGTCCAGGATAGATCATTTTCCAAGGTACCTCTTTGACGGGAGTTATTATGGAAATGTATTTGGATGTGAGAATTTCACTGAACCAGATGAAAGCCTGACATGTAAAAATGTTCTTCTAATGCATGCTGAAATTCTTCGCTTAAGCTCTGCCTGTCTCTAGTTAGAAAGCACTGGCACCTTTGTTATTATTTTGACAGTTAATTAGGTAAATAATTGGCCAGATCTCTCTCTTAAGGTTAAGCATACATACCATCTACTTATTTCTTTCTCTTTTCTTTATTTCTTTCTCTGTTACTCCAACTATTAACTTTTTACTTGAGTATTGCATCACAGAAATGTAATCTTTTTTTGTCATCTTGTATTTTGGAGGTTTTTTTTGTAGGAAAAAGCCCCTCAAAACTTTCAGTGGGACTCTAGAAATTGAAGCTAAAACAAAGGTTAATTGTTCTCAGCTCCTCTCACTCCCTCTGAAAGACCCCAGACCCTCAGAAGTATGTGGCTTCATGGTTTTGCATTAATGAGTAGTTTGTAGTTAGAATGCTATTTATAGTGACAAGAAGAATGATGCTGTTTAGCCTAATGTGCCTGTAGTGGGAAAAATGGCCATGAAAATGATGATGTGAAATCCTGGGGTTTTGTGATCTCGAATTCTGACTTTGATGTCTTCCTTTTCCTCTTCTTCCTCGTTCCCCTCTCTATGAGACTGCATTTTCACACTGAGTGCTGCTTTCTGCTCCTTGTGGCATTAGCACATTGGCATTGATGCTTTGGCTAAAGCCACCCAGACATATGCCAGTTAGATAACATAAAACAAATTTGCCTTACTAAAAGCAAGCAAATTACTAAAAGCGAGCAAGCAAAAAGCATAGACATAACATTTGATTGAACCCCATATTTTCCTTAAACTATCGTCTAACAAAGGAATGCTATAACACTACTGATCTCCAAATATTTGGTCTTTGATTGACAGGTAAGGTTTCAATGCTGAAAGTAAACAAAACAAGATATGAACATGATACCTGATTTAATGTTATGCTTTTGCTTTGGTTATTTTTTGATTTAAGGCACTTAAATTAGGTTGTGCCTGAGGCAGTGGCAAAGAACACGAGCTCATAAATCTGCCAAGACTGTTTGGGGTGGGAGAAACTCTTCCTCCTCCTTGGTCCCCAGCCCAGCAGAGAAGGTGTCACTGTGTAACTGAGCAGGGCTGTGCAGGTTAATGGCAGCTCATTCATATGCTGGGGTTTGAGTAAGGAATGACATTTCTGTGCCTGTGCCATTGAATGGGAACTAGCCAATGCTTGCTCACCCGGGTAGAGGGAATAATTGGACATTCCTGGTGCTTGGAAAGGGGTGGCACATAACCACCTCTTCATACTCCTTATAAACAGTGGGAGAACTTGCTGTCTGAAGGAGAAAAAAAATCCATTGTTGCATCTGAACCAGGGGCTGGCTGCTTGGGATCCCGGTGGAGGAGAGCTGTGGAACAGCCTAGTCACCCTGGGGGAGAGGAGATCCTTTCCATGTTTGTGTGGGATTCAGAGCGATTTCCTTCATGGTGGGGATCTGCTGGATTGAATGTGCAGTCCATGGATAGCTGACCCTGAGTGAGAACAGCCTGAGAGCCTCAGCACAGGACAGGGAGGCAGAAATGCCAAGTGATTAAACATTCATACTCTAAGCCATAGGAAACACAACTAATTGATTATTAAGCTTTCCATATTTAGTGTGATGTCTGCAGGAGCCAGGGGGATGCTGCATTTTCTGCTAATTAGCTAAATAGGTAGTTACTTAGGATTAACAAATCCTGAGTCCCCGTGCTGAGGGTTAACAACTTAAAAATCAATAAAAAATATTTATGAGGAATTGCCTTTGCCTTTCCTGGAGGTTTGGTGGGATTGTGCTGCTGTTGTGGAGTGACACCTAGTGTGTGTATTGGGCAACAAAGGCTTTTCCCACAAATCCTCTGGAAACTGACTTGGCTTGGTAGTAATTTATGGAAGTTCTAGTTTTACGCATCAGCTGCACAGTTTTGCCACACAACACCAACTTCAAACAACATGTTACTCAAAGAAGAAATGTTAACCAGGTGGGAGGAATGTGATGGGTTTACTGTTGCATTTAATATTGCGAAATGCTTGGGTCTAACTCTATAAGGTGCTTTGGCCTTGTCTTTTCCCAGATAGATACTTGTGAAGTGATGTGGCAGTGGTACTCTTTTATTTTTTCCTGTTTAAGCTAAAAGCTGAAATTTTCATGACACGCATTTTTTTTTTCTGCTAAGGCATGGTTCTCTCTGCATGCAGTGCATTTGCAGAACAGGTTACTGTTGTTCCTTTTGTCCCTGTTCCCTTTCAAGAGAGCAGCTCAAAACCTCAGATTCGATGGCAGCTCTGAGCCCTGTGTGTCACGGACCTCCCAGGAGGTGCACTGTATTTATGTCCATTTTTTGGCTCCAAAAGCCTTGTGCCATCATCTGGTTGTGAAAGTTTGGGGTGCTTTTTTTTAATAATAAAGTGTTTTTTCTTTCTTGCAGCATCAAGTACCGATTCCTCTGACACTGTGGTTTTTAATCTCTAATGAAGTAAAAGCAGATTGATGCTTCTGAGATACATAGATCAGTTTCTTACTGTTCTCTATAATTTTTCTTCATTAGTTAAGAACAGCCAAATCTGTTGTGCTGATGGTGTCATAAAAGTCATTCCACTAATCCAACAAGTTCACTGGATGAAATGTTATACACTTAGAATTTTTCAGATGTAGAAAAGCTTCCCAAAATCAGTATTTTGTGCGGAGTTTGTGGTTTCTTGAGCCTGGTACAGATGTGGATGCTAAGTCTTGAGCTCAGTAGAGTAACAAAGGGGCTTTTTTGTTTAAAACAGTAAAAGTGCTTATAGCTCTACTTTTCTACATGTAGAAAATTGCTTTTGGAACCATTTACAATTCATACTGCCATAATTCCAATAACATTGCTGTGATTCTTACAGCATTCTGTGTAAATTCCAGCTGTATGTTTCACGTATTTTACTTCAGAGATCTTACTGTTAACTGTTATGCCTGGGGCAGTGATAAGTGCCCGGTGTGCTTTGGGCAGACATTTTCCGTCAACAAATAACTGTAAATAATTTACTGATGCAATAGACGGAGTATCCCTTCATTGAGATTGAGCTGCTGCAGGCCCGCTGACTCCATTGGCCTCGTGGCTCGTCTGAGTCTGTGAATAGGAGCTGGAAGATTTCTAAATTGCTGCAGGTTTTGGTAGTCGAACACCTTGAAACCACCAGCAGCACTTGAGCACAGAGGCCTGGGAGAGCTTCTCTGCCTTGACTTGGCTTGAGGTAGATCCACCTGCCACTGACTCTTGGCAATTCGAAATCCATTCCCCCGGAGGGGATGTGACTTCAGACTTGCCATTGGCACCGCCACCAGTTCTGCCTCCAGGAGTGGGTTTGCTCAACAAGCGCCCCTTTGGGGAGTGGCTGTCATTGATCTGAGATGAGCCTGGCAGGTCTCAAGCAGCAAAACAGCAGTGCTCATTGTGGCTGTGGGGCTGGGAAACATCCCCTGGGATCCTGGGTGAGGTGTGGGCCCAGCCTCAGCCTTCCCTGTGTACTGCAGCAGGGCAGCCAACACACGGTGATGGGCGCAGAGCTGCTAGTCTAGGCGGGATTCAACCAGAGGGGCAAAACCAAAAGGCTTTGTAAAAGAAATAGCAGTTTTGGTTAAGTCAGAGCGAGTCTGTCGTAATACGAACCTTGATAGTTTTTATTTTGCTTTGATAAAAGAGAGAGATACAGCTTCCAAAAGGCAGCATCCTGTGTAAACTAAGATTTAAACTTAACATTATTCCTAGTCATGCAGGAAGTCCAAACGAAAAATCACTATGGATAATCAGTTAAAAGAACTGACAGATACCCTGATGTGTTGATCAGTAGTAATACCTAATTTCTATTTCAAGTGTGCTATAATGGATTACCATATAGATGCAGCAAAGCACTAAGCATTAAATTGATCTATGTGTTTTCTGAAAAAGCAATATTATTTCACACTGTGGGGTTTCTTAAAATATTTCTTATTAGTGTAGTGTGAAACTAGGAACAAGATGTCAATAGCCAGCTCAGATTCACAGCAGTGTGGCTGACAACCTGGGCTGAAGGGGAAAAATTGTCATTTGTTCTATAGCAATAGCAATGCATGTTCTTTAGAACACCAGGGATGGAAAAGGTGTACAAAATGTTTCTGGAAATGTGAAGTTGCAAAGGGAACAATTGAAGCTGGTTCATGACTTGTGCAGTCTCGTGTCACACTGCAACACCATCTCAGTCCAGGACTGCGGTGCTCGGGACAAAAATCACCAGCTGGAAGTTGTGCTGGTGTGACTGGGGCTTAACTTATAACCTCCAGAATTTATATTTAATGGTGTAGACTTTGCGTCTGGGTGGCTTCTTTTTGCATTGCAGGAGCAGACGTGGGCTCTGCATTTACGTCATTTAGAGTGGCCCTGCTCTGCTGCAGAGCTGTGCTGTCTGCAGCGCAGGAGGGAAACACAGGTTACTTTTTGAGAATGCCTGGTTGCTGTGGGTCAGGACCAGGCAGCTGATTGGTCACACCCTTGCATTTTTTTCAAAATGCATATATTAATGGTTTCCTGTTTTTGAGATGCTGAAAAAGAGAACACAAGGGAAGTGACTTGAGTGTCTCCACTTTTGCTGTGTGAAATGACTTTGGGATATGGGAGCTTTTCTCAGATAGGAATCTTCTGTCCTCTTACTGATGGCTTAAACCCTTGAATTATTTTGATTCAGTCACCTGATAAGGGTGTTGGATTCTGTGTTTTCTAAAGAGAAAAGAACAGTAAGCATGTTGTTTTCTGCCTCAAACCCCTCAGTTTTGTGCAGTTTAGGGTTTAGGCTTGGTTTTCCTGCTCATTGTTGAACTGTGCAACAGCGTTTGTTTTTCTGTTTTTCTCTGGATACAACCTAAAGTTCACTGAGACTCGGATGTGAAAATTGTTACCAAATTCTTTTTCAAATGAGTCTTGATAATGGAGCTTTGCACCTGTGCAGCTTGCACCTCATCACAGTTCACTTTCTGGAGGGGAACTTTGCGTTCAAATTTAGGTGAAATTAACAGACTAAAACAATGGAAACAAAACGTGTGGTTTTCTCTGGTTTTCCATGATAAATGTGCCAATGTGTGGAACTTCCTCCCTGCAGTGTATTGTTTGACACCTGAATCCAACCCAGTGTTTGTTGCTGGTTTGCCATAGGGTTTTGTTTCCTGGAGCTTTTCCTCCCACACCTCGGGCGCACGGCTTGTGGTGAGCCTGGGCACAGACCCAGCTCCCATGCAGAGCTCTGGCGTTGGCTTAAGTTAGGTTAGAAGTGCTCCTGGGTCATCATAGGACTCCTTTCTGCCTTGTGCCAAGTTAAGTAATGATTAATGGCAGAGATAGTCTGGAGGAGTGGTAGGCTGCCAGTGTTTTAATGTTTAGGTGAATAACGGTGACTCTTGTCCATGGATCCTGCAATCTGATCGGCAGAAGCCTGGTGCTTAACTAACAGGTAAAGCCCCAGTATGAGTCATGGCCTCATTTTTATCCAGTTAGATCCTTCATCTGAAGCATTCCTGCTGCCCGCAGACAGGGAGCTCGCCCTTTGGACTTTTTGTTCCTGGGGTTCTGCTGCTACGATGAGCTGGGGAAGTGACACTGGAACAAAATACAAGGAACATGGAAAGGACGTGCCTAGTTTGCATTTTTGTTCTGGTTAACCTTTTAGAAATGCTAAATACTGTATGGGGAGCACATGCTATGGTGAAGAGGTGGAAGAGGACAAGCCTGTGACCTGAGGTCTAGCTCCCTATGTCCATGAACTTGTCATGACTTCCATCCTCTGCCATTGAGAAAGGAATGTTCCATGTCCAAAAAGGCTATTCTGAGTGTTAAATATAATTTCTGAAGCCCGTTATTGTCAAAAGAGGTTTATTCTGCTCCACGTCTCGAGCACACACTCTTGCAGCGGTGCTGACTCTGTCACTCAGCTCCCAGGGGTGGCCCACTGTGCCAGCTGCTTTCTGGGCTGCAATGCTTTGTTTTTTCCTGTGAGCTTTTGTGCGCAGAACACTCTCAAACGGGTCACTGTTGCTTAAATGACCTATCATCCATTTGCATCCTGCATGTGATATTGCTGACAGTCTAGAGGTGCTTTGTTGTGCAGAAATTTGTGCCAGTCATTTTGTTTGATAATTGCAAGGAACTATGACTGTCGGTCATTTATAACATCATTTAATTTAATTTGATTTCCAAATGGAATTGTTCAAAACTAGTTACCCATTTAAATATATCTTCCTAATTTCTTATTTCAATGGCTGAAAAGTTGTAAGATGGAGACATTTTTTGTGTGGAACCTGTGTGAAGCCCCGTGTATTCCCAGACCTTTGCAATGCAGAGCAGCAATAGGTGAGCTGTGCTACTGCCACACCTGTGGCCAAGCCCTAGTCCATGCTGCCAGTAGCTTAAAAAGAAACTGTGTATATATTCCCATCTCATTTGTGTGTTGTGTATCTGTTTCTCTGTATACCCCGACAAGCCAGTTTTATTATGGAAAATTTGACTAGTTTTGTTTCCTGCAGAAAATATTGCAGCTGCTACCTGAGAGAATTTTTTATCGATGGCATTTTCGCAGTATAGGTAAGAAGAAATGGTTTAAAACAAAAATAATATGAACTTTTTAGTGGCTTTTTTGGATCAATTTTTCTTTTAATGAGTGTTATATGAGTATAGTTATGAATACATGGTATTTGTGCAAGTTGGGCCTCTGCTGTCTTTCCCAGATGCTCACAAAATGGAGGATTTTTCCAGCATCCTGTTAGAATATGGCCTTGGCCATGACAGACACAAGATACCTGTGGTTGGCTTCCTCACACTAAGACTGTTCTTTCCCCATGCTCCAGTAGTACTGGAGCTTCTGCAAGAAGGGAATAGGAGGAGTCTGGCAGAGAGCAGCCTTACAGGGCCAGAACACCTTGAAGTCTAGTGAAGTGGTTTAACTCATCCATTTCCTCTGAATCAAATGCCTTGGATTCATCACTGCTTTTCAAATTCTGTTCCCAAATGCCACCAGTGCGGCACCAATGGGGTTTTTATGCTGCTTATTAAAATTTTATGGGTGGCTCTGTTCCTTACAAGTAGGACTTTTCTGTTGGGGTTGGGATTGATTTGCAGCACTGTCTGACCAGCTGCCATTTTTGTCATCAGAACAAGGAATTGCTATTGCAGAAGAACAATGAGTGGAAGTTAAAGGTCAAGGGAAGGGCTCTTGTCACATTTCCACTCAGCACTGACAGAAACAAGAGGAGATATCTGCCTGGCCATTTCATAACGGTTCAGCTGAACTAGTACAGACCAAATTAGTTTCAGTCGGTTGCTCTGTAGCTGATATATTCTTTATGCTTCTATCAAGTGTCATAGCGGCATAATTCTTTATCTGTGTTCAAAAAATGATGTACAAAATTTGGCAGAGCATTTATTTACACCTCTGCCTTGTGATTTCTTTTTGCTTAATGTTCATGTGCATTAATATGCATTTACTATATATGTTAATAATTTAATCTTGTGAAATGGTGAGATCTCAAGGGAAAGAGCCCATTTAAGGATAGTATATAATTCACAGAACTTAATATTAAGGAATATAATTTCAGACATGGTCCTCTGACAAAACCCAGGGGACCTCACTGGAAAGATACATCGCAGTTAATCTTGGATGGTGGTGATTGTAACTAGATTCAGTTGGGGTTTTCCTCCCATAGTTGTCTTAAAACCCAGCTTAGTGGCCCCAGAGTAAATTAAAGTAGGCTTTCATGGAATATTTTTGAAAACGTTGTGGTGGGAAGTGTCTGATAATATCTACTTCATTTTCCTAATCCAGGGTCAATTCTGAAGAAGCTTTTGCACTCTGGAAATTCTCTCAAGGTATTGCGTTGTTTTTTTCCTATTTTTTTTTCCACTTTAATTCCTGTGAAGTGTGCTACTTTGCAGCTTTCCAGATTGTTGGGCTTTGTAATATTTTTTTATTCACCTTTAATCATAAGTTTTATTATTGTGATCCTTGATTATTTTAATATTTGTTTTCAGTCATTTTGCTGCTCTAATGACCATTGTGAAGTTAGCTGGAGAAGGTATTAACAGATATTGCTTAATACCTAATTTTTTGAGCTTTCTCTGGCATTAGAGCTAGGATTATATTAATAATGTGAATACCCTTGGTATGACGGCAAGACTTTGCAGCACCTAGCTGGGATGAAGCACTTGCCTGGCCTGTTGTGAACTATTTACCCGCATTACTGCGCTGACAGACCTGTGTTACTGCCTTTTTCCCTAAATGTACCCCCTTGCAGCTCAGGTGTGAAGGAATCCGCCTGTTCTTGCTGTGGCTGCAGGCCCTGCAGACCAACTGTAGCGAGGAGCAGATCCTGATGTTTGCCTGCCTGGTGCCCGGCTTCCCCCCGCTGCCGTCCGCATGCGGGCCCTGCACGCTGGAGAGCCTGGTCAGCCCCCCGGCTGCGCCTGATGGTGAGCCTTCTCCTGGGGGAGGAGGTGATGGGTGCTGCTGGCTGCCCCTGAAATTCTGAGCTGGGTGGAGTTGCTGGCTGCCCCTGGAATTAATTCTGAGCTGGCTAGAATGTCTGGCTGCTGGCTGGTGCAGCTCTAGAGCCACTTGTTCCTGTCCCTCTGAGTGATCAGGGTTTGCTCTTTGGCTCTGGGGTGGTTTTAGTTCAAACATGTCAGCAACAGGAACATTTGAATTTCACAGCCCCACAAGCAGGTTTGAAGGTTTCCTCCTTGCTGGTTCACTGCTGGTGTCAGCCCTTCTGAACTGCTGGGAATCTGGTGCCATCCTTGCTGGGATGTGCCAGGGCTTTGGATATCTGAGCAGCTAGGGGACTTACACAGCTTGGTAATGCCCTGATGGGTATTTTCAAATCAATCTTTCATGGAAAATATATTTTCTTTCAGTATTTTCATGTATGCTATGCTTAAAATATTTGATTTCAGCCAAGATTTTTCCAGAAGAAATAACCCCACTTTTGCCAGCTGTCTCTGGAGAGAAAGTTGCAGAAGACCAGACCTGCTATTTTCTCCAGCTCCTGTTAAAATATATGGTAATTCAGGTGAGGAGAATATATGTTTGAAACTGTTCCTATTCAGAGTATGTATTTGTGGTAGAAAGTTAAGCCTACACTGCATCTTTTTGGCGCTGGGTTTACCCTTCCCCAGCACTTCTTTTACTCTTGTTTTTAAATGGAAAATCATCCCAAATGTATTTTCTTGTGCAGTTTTTGGTGTAAATAAGAATATTGTCACATTTTTGTGATAAGAATTAATGAATGTTTTCCAAATTTGCAGACTAACTGCTCGTGGTTGCATTTAGAAAATTGATGTGGGGTAAAGATTCAGTTTATTCTCTTTAGACACATATCTAGATAAAACGGAATGTAAAGGACCACTGGAGGAAAAGATAAAGAGAGATGGCTTCTGTGATGTTTTTAAAAGGATGCAAGTAACATGTACATAAAATTTAATTAGGAGGAGATCAGATGAATCTGTACAGGAAATAAATTAAGATAATATATATATTTAAAAAGTACAAATTAAGCAACATTTGAAATAAAGTGAAAGCTGTGCAGACAATGAACATTAAAGGACTTGTTATTAAAAAAGATAAATTATAATTAAATACTTTGAGATACACTTTCTACTGTGAAAAGGCAAGACTAAAATAATATTTGGAAAGGGTTTTGTCATCTTGAGTAAATGCTTTATTTTAAAAGAGGCTGTATGAAATTATCAGCTTCCTCCACAGCACCCTTTGTTTTACATGTAAGAGTCTCACAACACTTCAGTTAAAAACAAAAATGTCACTCTTCTTTTTATGGTCTTGTTACCTGTGTGGGATCTAAACAAACCTGCTTACACTGCAAATCCCATTGCACAGCTATTCTAGTGTTTGTTTGTTTGTGTTTATTCTGATGAAGAAAATATTTATGATAAAAGGAGAGCTCAAAGTAACTTTCTCAAAATGTGTGCCTAAGAAGCAAATTTACTGAGAGCAGAACAGGACAGTTGCTGTCCTTCCCTGATTAGAACAGTGCAAATACACTGACTTCCACTGAGCTTGCTGGCTTTGGGAGGCTGCAGTTTGTAAACGTGGTTTTGGGGCTGTGCTACTTTTGTTTCTCTTGCTAAAGTGTAGTTGCTTGTTTTTTTGTGTTCAGGGGGAAACAATTATCAGTATAACATGTTAACTTAAAGCTTTTTGTTTGTTTCTCTGTAACTCTGTGAGAAAGGCTGCCAGCTTGGAGTGGAAGAACAAGGAGAACCAAGACACTGGGTTTAAGTTTCTCTTTACTTTGTTCAGAAAATACTATCTTCCTCACTTGTTCCCATCTTTTACAAAGCTAACCAACCTCTACAAACCTGTGCTGGGTAAGTAGTGGGTTTTGCCTTTGAAGTAGAAAAAGCCAGAGCCTGCTCTTGGTGGCGCCTCTGTTACCTGCTGGTGTATCCCTGCAGCTCTGCGGGATGAGGAGTTTTTTCTCTCTGGTTTGGTGTAAAATTAGCTTACATTGTAGCAGGGCTGGTTCTTTGTTTCAGCTTTTGCCCTTCCTTTAGCAGCCCTTCTCTTCTGCTTTCCTTTGTTTTGAGCAATACAATTGATAACCTCAGGAAAGAGCGGTGCTGTTATGTTCTCCTGAGGAGCGATAAAGTTAGGATAGAGTACAAGCATTAATAAAATAAAAGCAGTCAGTCATTGCATCTGTTATTTCTTGGGTGATGTGTTCAGTATATTTAGCCAGAGTTAGGAAGCGATTATGAGATTCCACTTCATTTCTCTCTTCATTTTTGTCCCCCACCCCCAGACATCCCCGATATCAGGCCAAGGCCAGTGTATGTCACTGCAACACGGAACAATGAGAGTGTCTACTGCACAAAAATCCCCTACATGGCAGCTCGAGTGGTTTTTATCAAGTGGCTCGTTACCTTCTTCCTTGAAAAGAAGTATTTAACTGCTGTTCAGAATACAAAAAATGGAGGGGAAATGCTCCCTAAAATTGTTCAGGTATGCTTCAAAGTTTACCTCTCTTCTTGCATATATGCTGACCTTGTGGGTGATCTCACTGCATTGACAGCTGAAGCACAAAGAAATGCTACCCCATAATGAATAAATGATGTAGCTGTTTATTTCATTTTCTTTTTCTTCAGTGGAGGAGGGAATCTCCAAGCAAAACCCCTTGGTAATTTGCTGGAAGTTTTTTTCCCTCAAAACTTGTTGCGTTACTAGCTGAAGCAGTATTATATTTAGACTTTTGGCATTTACTCTGTAAACTGTTGTACCTGGTGGTTCCATGGACCATTTCGCAGTGACATCAAAGGCTGCTTTGTTTTCCTCTCAGTTCTAGCAGCTGTTTACAATGAGATATTAGAGAAATATTTCATTTATAAACTCATGCTTGAGACTTCTCTAGCATTAGATGCCTCACAATGAATTTTATAAATCAATGCATTTGAGAGACTCTCCAAATTCTTGTTAAGAATTTAGAATCAGTCTCAGCTTATATTCAGTCTTGAACCATAGGTGAGCGTCAGCTGTGGACTTAGTTTGAGAGATTGCAGAATGCACGTAGTGCCAGGGCAAAACCTGGCAAAAAGGTGTTGGGCATAATAATGTGTAGTGCTACAATCCATCTTTTCCCGAAAAGGATCTGGGAACTCCTCTCCACTGTGTCTGTACCTTCCTTTACAGTTGTAATGTGGAGTGGACAATTCAGTCAGTTGTGTGCTGTAAGGAAGTTTGTAAAGACCAAACTCCTTCTTGGATGGAGCGGTAGATTGAAATTGGCTGTACCTGACTGCTGGGATGGTAGTTTTCTGCCAGACAGGGTATCCCGAGCTCTCTGTGAGGATCCCAGCAGTGTGGTAGGTGCTGCTGCAGTCAGTGATGGGCTGTGCTGTGCTGTGCCTGCAGACAGTTGCCGTGAGCCAGGAGAAGAGCGTGGAGCTGGAGAGTGGTGTGGCACCGGCGGGCGAGCAGGAGCACAGGCACTCCAACAGCAGCAGCCTGTCTGACAGGAGGCTCAGCAGCTGCAGTCTCTGCAGCGTGGAGGAGCAGCACCGTGGTGTCTACGAGATGGTGCAGGGCATCCTCCTCTCCACACGTGGATATGTCAACTTCGTCCATGAGGTGTTCCGCCAGGTTGCTGCCTGCAGCTGCTTGCTGCCCTGGTTTTTGTTTCTGAAGGGAATGGGTGTGAGAGACACCATGGGGGGCTGGTCACCAGGCAAACTTGGTGCTGGTCACAGCAGCAGCCTTGGTGGTCGGGCTCCTTCCTGGGTCTAGTTTAATGATCAGATTTTGGAACTGTGGGAGCTGAAGCTTGCTGCTTAAAATGCCAGTGTGGGTGGTGAGGTGTGTGTGTGTGCGCCACGTCTGTGTCCTATGTGGAGTGAAATCAGTGAACTTTCCATTTCAGGCCTTTTTGTTGCCACCTTCTGATATATCCGCAATGCGGAAGGTGGTGAAGGTATACCAGAAGTGGATACTGCAGGAGAAACCTGTGTTCATGGAGGAGCCAGACAAGAAGGAGGACAGCCAGGATACTGTTGTTCCCTTGGAAGACCCCTCAGTGCAAAGAGACGGTAAACATGTATGATATCCCTGTTCCTTACTTTGTCCACTGCAATATGCAGCTTTTCAGCTCACTGTGTAAAGAAGGAGCAGTTTTAAGTGTGTGGGGGATAGGGATTAAAAAATGCTTTTATTTAAGGACTCACAGTTGAAATAGTTACTGAGTACCGCTTAGAGTGCAGGGAAGAGTTGCAGCTGGTTTGAGAAACATCATTTGTGGTTATTCCCTTCATGTATAAATATGGCACCAGGAACTTCATGGAAGAAACACTGATGGGTTATGCAGAGCTAAAATTGACTGTCTGCTGGCCTAGGGCCTGGAGGAGTATTTCATTTTGGTGGTACTTAAAAATTTGACAATATGTGTTAATTTGTTTATACTGTAACTGGACACCTAATCTAGGAAATGTAACTGTAGATGCAGTTCCTGTGCATCACCTTTGAATATCCTGTTTTGAAGCATCAGTAAAACTTCTTTGATGCTGTTGACACTATGACACTGTTTAAAAGGAAGTTTTCTAGTACTGAATAACAGGTTAGATTTGTAAAACAGTGAGAATTACAAGTTTTTTACTTTGTTTTGTAGAGAATTCTTAATTTTGCCAGACTTTAATTCAAGTGTTACTACAATCAATGGCTACAAAAAGTGGTGTAAAATATTAAGTAACATACCTTTTAAATCTTCCATGAGCCTTTAAATTCCATGTTTGGAAATGAAGAAATAATAGCCAGGAATTCCTTGTGGAAATGAGTGTATGCCATGCCAGTTCCCCCACTTTTGCTGCTGACCTTGGGGGTGGTTTTTTCCAGTCTGGACATGTTCCTCTGTGCCCTGTCGCTAACCAGGCTGTGTTTGGCAGCTCTCCTTGGAGCCTTGCGGACACAAGCGCTCCTCCAGCTGGGGCAGGACCTACTCCTTCACCAGTGCTGTCAGTAGGGGCTGCGTGCTGGAGGATGAGGACAGGGATGTGAAGGCTGGTGCTCAGGCTGTGCTGCAGGTGAGCTGGGTGGGATGGTGACATGCACTACAAATTCCAGTGAGCTGGGTGGGACCCGGATTTGCACTGCAAATTCCATTACAGTCTCCAAGATGGAGGAAAAGAACACCAGGGCTTGCTTGGTTTTGTAAGACACAATTTGGACTCCGTGTATCACTCTGAAACATGTATATTACGTGTTTCAGACCATATGACCATGTCTTAAAGCCAGAGATCTGTATTTTAATACAGAAGGGTAAATTTTTTCCTCCTGTGAGTACTAGGAATTAATCAGAATGCATTTACTTCTGCTGAGCTTCATTTATTGAAAATACTTCTGGCTGCTTCAGCGTATGGTGGCTGGAGGAACTTCCTCTTGCCTGGCTAAGCAGAGGAGACACCCACAAACCCCATACTGAGCCTTGGTGGGTCTGTGATGCCACCTGGCTCTTTGCTGGAATAATATAGAAAAATAAAGTGACAGGTAAAATATGAAACCTCCTCTGAGAAAAATGAGAGTTTTAACTGAAGCAGCACAAGTATTTTGTTGTAAGTCTTGCCCGTTTTCATTCCTAACACTGCACAAATGGGCTGTCAATGCCAGGTATTCCTGACAAACTCTGCAAACGTTTTCCTGCTGGAGCCGTGCACTGAGGTCCCTGTGCTGCTGAAGGAGCAGGTGGATGCTTGCAAAGCTGTTCTCAGCATCTTCAGGCGCATAATAATGGAACTCTCCATGAATAGAAAGACATGGTAAGCTTAACATGGCGTCATTTGAGAGAAAAAGTTGTTACAGTCCAAAACCAACCAAGTTATTTTACAAATGATATGTGAAGTCCAAAGTGCAACTCCATTCTCAATAAATAAGGCTTTGCTGCAGAATTAATGAGCAGGTACAACTAACAGAGCACCTTTTGTTTTGGAATCAGGGAACAGATGCTGCAGATACTCCTCAGAATAACAGAAGCTGTGATGCAGAAGCCAAAGGAGAACCAGACAAAGGACATGTTTGCTCAGAGCATGGCAGGGCTGCTATTCCGAGTGAGTGGGGCTGGTTGGTTTGCTCTATCACAACTGCCCACAGTTTTAGTTGAGTACTATAAACGTACTTGTGTTACTGTGAAGGAGGGGTTTCTGGTGTTTTGCTAGTAATTACTTTGTAAACTGTTACTCACTGAGGGAGAGTTGGGTTTGCTCTGTTCTTCCAGCTTTGTTACAAACCATGGTAGCACAGGCAGGATATTTTCAGTGAATGTCTCTGAAGTGTAAGATTTAAGTAACGGTTTTCCTAAAAGTCCATCTGGCAAATCCAAACTGAGTCACACTGAGTGAGAGAGACATTTGTGCTTCCTACTGTACTTCCAGCCTGGACAGCGTAACTGTGTGTGTAGTGCTGCCCCACAGCTCAGTCGCTGCAGTCATTCTGTGGATGTAAGACAGCCCTTCATTCTACTGTTATTATACAGTGTCTTATTTCAGTTTCCCAGGCAACATTTAGCTTTTGAAATTTTTCTAAATTTCCTTCATCAGTAACTTTGCCCATTATTTCTGGGAGTGTTTTCTAAGAGGAAAAAAGCTCTGCACATCAGTTGTGCCTCATCAAAAGCCCATGCTGATGTGCAGGCCGGAGTTGTGGGTTGGGCTTGGTGTGCTGAACTCATTTTGTCAGCCCTGCCTGAGCTGCCACTGGTGCTTCTTCCCTCAGACCCTCATTGTGGCTTGGATCAGAGCGAACCTGAGTGTTTACATCTCCCGGGAGCTGTGGGATGAGCTGCTCAGCATCCTGTCCGCCCTGACGGACTGGGAGGAGCTCATCAATGAGTGGGCCAACATCATGGACTCCCTGACAGCAGTGCTGGCCAGGACTGTGTATGGTGTGGAGATGACAAACCTGCCCCTGGACAAGCTCAGTGAACAGAAGGAAAAAAAGCAGAGAGGCAAAGGTTTGTCTTTGTGCTTCAGTGCTTTTTGTATCAAACTGGTTAAATATTGAAGCTTAATCTTAAAAATTCATTTAATGTTAAACACTACTTAATCTGACATAAGAACGTGTTCAATCAAATGTGAAGCACTTAGGATTTGTGTGTTGTCATTCTTCACTGGGGAGGAGAGGTGGTAGTTGGGGTCAAGCTGTTTGGCAAGCTGGGGTTTGCACCTACAGCCAGGGTTTTTTGGATAGCAGTGATGAAATGTGTGCTGTTGGCTGGCACTGGCAACTCCTGTCCATGTGTTTTTAGTAAAGTTTCTAATTTTAGCTGCCTTTGCACATCACCTTGAAATAGATGAACATAGTTTGAAGTACCAGTTGGTTTTTATTAACAGTAAAAGTTAACCTGTGTTGTTCAAAGTATTAATATTTGCCGTGTCTGAGTCTGTTTGTACTTCAGCAAAAATACATGCCAAAGCATTCAGTGCCAGAAAATCTTGTGTTCTTTGTCCTAAGGTGGTGCTCTAGAGCCTCAGAAGACAGCTGTAGTAGGAAGATCTTTTTCATTAAGCTGGAAAAGTCACCCTGAAGTTGTGGAGCCAATGAGATTCAGAAGTGCCACAACATCTGGGGCCCCAGGTGTGGAGAAGGCAAGAAACATTGTCCGTCAGAGAGCCACAGGTTAGACCATAGCTGAGTGCTTTGGCACCCAGACACTCAGTAACACTCAAGTTTTAAATATGCCTTTGAGGGGTGGCTGCTGCCAAAAGCAACTTAATAATTAACTGCCCCAACAGAGAGGTTGCACATCTGTGTCTAGATATCTTGGCCAGCATGAATCAAAGTATTTTGGGAAATTCTCTGTATAAGCTTTTATCTAGAGGACATTGAATTGTGAGTTAAACCTGTGCACATTAGGGAGGTACATTGCTATTTTTATCAGTTCCTAAGAAAGCATTTACTACTGTCAGGCAGATAACAAATATTGATACAACTATAACATGGGAGCGCAAGATAAACCAGGTATTTAATAAATAATACTATCCTTTCATAGTTGCTTTATGTGCTCTCTTTTTCTCAACATAATGAGGTTTTCCTTGCATGTTTACTTCTGGAAAGGGGAAAGCAGGAGGGAGACTGGGATGAGGAATGTTGGGGTAATTATTGAGACCCCAGACATGGAGCAGATCCTGGTTTGTTCAAGCATTGCAGCAGCCTGAACCTGGCCTTTCTTTATTTCATGACAGTGTCTTTCCATGTGCCAGTTAGCTGGGCAGACTCCCGTGGAAATCCCCTGCTTTGAGCAGGAGCTGCTGGGCTGCACAGCTCCCTCCCACATTCCTTAACAGGAGAACTGGAAGGAGGGAGGGCACTCGAGGTGGTTTGTGGCTCCATGGCTGAGCCACAGCCTCCAGCCTGGATCACAGAGCACTTTGGCAGTGGAGGCAGTTCAGTCTGAGTTTTATTTTTAAGTTCAATGCGTCCCTGTTTGTGCTCCAGTGAAGGATTCTCTCTACTGCTGCAGCATTTTCCCCTTTAGCGCTCTGCCAGAGCATTAGGGAGAACCTGGAAGTGTTGATCCAGGGCTTTTCTTGTTTGTGTGTGTTCAAATTAAAGGCACTTCCACACTTGGCATGTGAAATGATCAGAAATCCCTGATTATTGCCCTTTCAGTGTGAGAGAGAGTGTTGCACAGTATTAACTTACATCCCAGGGAAGAAACGCCTGGGCTTACTGTTGTAAAAGCGTTATTCCGAAACACTGAGTTTTGTTGTGTTGTGACACTCAGAACTGCAGTATTTCATTGTGCTCCTGATATAATTATTGCTCTATTTTTTCCTGTAAGCTAAGCGAAGCCAGTCTATCAGCAACTGTGTCCATCTTTATGAGGCTTTGCCAGCCACTAAAAGTGTACCTCTTCTGCTTCACACTGTGAGCTCTCTCTTCCCTGGTATCTCTTACACTTCTTGCTCTCAAAGACTGTCAGGTACTGTACTTTAAAGTCATCTTTGATGTCAGTGTTCTCTATATTTTTAAACTGCCCTTTCTGTCCAGTTGGTTCTTCTCAGAATGTTCGCAACATGGCAAGCAAAGCAGTTTTTGTTCATGTTGACATTAAAGATTGCCATCAATTGGAATTAGATCTACATTGCCTAACACCTGAAGTAAAAAATCCCATGTTTTGCTTTCTGGGAAGGATCTGTGACTCCTGAGTCCTGTCCAGGGTCATTACCTGAAGTAGCAAGAGAAAGGAAAGTTTTGCATGTGGTGCTTTATGACCCTGTGGGGCTTCCTGCTCAGTGAAACATCTTTGGTGTGTTTTCATCTCAAGTTATCTTGGGTGAAACACTGAAATTGTTCCAGTTAGTCAACTGCATTGAACATTTTATTTTATGCCTTTCTGTAAGACATTGAAAGTCAGCTGAAGTCAGTAAATCCTAGAAATGTTAGTTTTTGTGCTCATGCCTCTTAAGGTGACTTTCTGAAATACCTACAGTGTTCATTAAGTAGTAAGACAATATTAAAACCTGCACACTGCTGGATGGAAACACTGGAGTGTTACTAGCTTTTTTTTTTTTTTTTTCCCCAAATGCTAAGAGAAATGCATTCCTAAAAGTGCTGTGGTGCTCTGCAATCTCAGTACTTCCTGGTTGCTCCTTCCCCAGCATATTAGTTTACTTTCTCTTTGGAATTCTCATGCCTCTCTCTCCTCCTTTTTTTTCCCATTTGCAGTTACAGCCACACCAAAAGCTGCCTGATTGGGTTTGTTCCTCACAAGCTAAACACAAGTTATACATAGCTCAGAGCTTTTTTACTCTGAATTTCTGCCTTTCTTTATTCCTTCTCCCTTACCCTCTTTCTGGAGCCACCTTCTTCCCACACTGCATTTAAGAGAGTTTTGTTGCCTCTGCTTTGTTCTTTCTGTCTCCACAACAAACAGAGGCCAGTTGAAGTCTCCAGTACTGAAAGCCCAGCTTTGTTCATGGGACCTCCTCTCGTTTGTTAACTCCCAAAATCACTTCCCTCCTTTTCTAGACCTGTTACGCTGCTCATGCTTCTCTCTCTAAACTTTACAGTTTTTCTAAGGATATTTTATAGAACTTAAATTATAACTTGCAAATTTTACCTTGGGAATTTTAAGTATTTGCAAGGGTCACTTTTTCATAGAGCTTTCTTAGTCTAGGAGTTCACAGATGTGCATATGAGCTCCTGCAAATATTTTATGTTGTAATTAAATCAACAGAAGTTGAAGAATCTCAACATCTGGAAAATTCAGAAGGAGCTGAAGCTGCAGGCCCATTTACAGACCAAGAGCAGCAGCTAACTCGAAGCAGCAGTACTTCAGATATTGCAGATCAGCTTCCATCTGATTTTTTTCAAGGTAATTTTAATAAAATATGGCAATACTGTGTTTTTCAAGGCAAAGTGTTGAGATTTTTTTTCAGCCTCACAAATGCTGCTCTTACTTTGGTTTCCAGTTCTCCTCTAAAATGTCTTTTATCTCATTTTCTTAGTCACTGCATAGTTGGTAAGTTGTTGAAAAAGCCTTTTTTAAAGAAGTTAGAGACCATGAATGCAGGATGTGACCTTTTGTAAGGCAGAAAGGCCAAAAATCAAACCTGGAATGTGTGTGCATTTTGTATGTAACCTGACTTTTTGAATTTTGACATTTGAATTTTGTGTATTCAAGCTACAGCTGTAGTTCAGTTCCTCTCCTGTAAGTATGTTATGCTTCTGAAGGATTTTTCAAAGCATCTTGTATCCTGTTTAAGTGTAGTATGGCCCTTAAGTATAAATATGAGACATGTAAACATCACTGAAATTTACGTGAGACTTGCTGTGTATTTTGGTCCCACAAATGTTTATAGTTTCCTTTCTGAAACTTCTAGGTAAAAAGACTGGAAATTCAACTTCAGACTCCAAATCAGTTCAGGAAAATAAGGGATGTGCAAAGGAGCATGAAGCCGAGCAAGTAAGGCAAACCCAAAAGTTATTTCTGATAAGATCCTAGCAGTGTTTTCTTTCTAATCTGATGTCTTTTAGCATTCAGAAACTCTAGGAGGTGAATGTGTGAAAAGTGATTAAATCCCATTTCTAGCATGAAATCTGGAAGTGAGCTATAGCATGTTATTGTCCTGCTGGGTGCGATCAGTTTGTGTCTCCTGATCTTGTCAGCTGCTTCTGCAGGTTTGTCTCTGTTCTAGTCTTACGCAAGGCTTTGGTCCTTTTTTAAAATATTAAACATGAACAAGAAGTTCGTAACTTTTAAAAGATAAATAATTCATGGCTATTACAGAGCTACAGTACACTGGAATAAATGTTTGATGATTTAAAGTACTGATGAAAATGCTTCTCTTCAGTGCAGTTCCTATCACCAGCCGTGCATGGCAGATGTTAGTGTGAGTTGACATTAGCACAGGCAAACTTCATACATTTTTAATGGCAACTTTTGAGTGAACAGATGAAACAATAAGTGACTCAGCCTGGTCATCTCTGTGAAATATGAAGGCTGAAAGGTTTTTTTATACCTTAACAAATTATTTCACATGTGTTTGAAAAACATAGGCAAAAAGTCCTGCCTTTTGCTGAGGTTGTGAAAGGGAGGATTAAGAATGAAGTGGAAAGCCTGATGTTTGCCTAAGGACATTGCCAAACACTTGGGTAGTCTGAATATTCATGAGAATGTCTTGAGCAGGTTGTGGTTAATATCTAATGACTGCGTTGGTGTGAAATTTGCTGGAATGTGGTGTAGTGCTCAAAACTGTATAAGCTGAGATGAATTTTTTCACTACAGGTGCTAAGGCAGAGGAGCAGCAGTATAGCTGAGTTGGATCTGAAAGCAGACTTGCAGCAATCACATGGGTATTACAGAGAAAGAGAGAAAAGTGAGTGCCCAGAGAGTGTTTTTGTCAAGTGCAGCACCTAAAATTAGTGCTGTGATTTTGTTGCAGACAGCCGAGAGGCTTCTCTGGGGTGCTCTGCTGCCACAGCCTGGGGCGCAGGTGTAAGCAGGACTGTGCTGTTTGCAGGTGAGAGTGTGAGCAGCGACACATCCCTGGGCTGTGCAGCTGATGTGGACATTGCGCTGGTGGCCTGGCAGGCACCTGAGGATGACCCCGAGGCCGGGCCAGGCACAGATCCTGCAGTGCCGCGCTGGCTCCAGCTCAGCCCCTCGCAGGAACCCGCCAACCTCACAGGTACCGTGGGCTTCACACTGTGTGTGAGCTCACACCTGTGCCCCAAATAGGAACTTGTGCTCCTCGCTTGGCTTATGTGATACGTGGCACCAAGTAATCACCCTTCATTGTGTTCACTCAAAATGGTTTTGCACACCCAGAGCCGAAGGGATTTGGATCATCAATTGATTTGCCAATAAATGATGATCGAGAAAGCCACCACCCAGCCAGCTGAAAATAACTGGCTTTCTGACAGCCAGGCTGTGGTAGCTGGGCACTTGTGGGTGTGCCCCAGTGTTGAAGTCCAACACACTAATTTATGTTTCAAGTGAACTGTTTTATTTCATAGCAGCATGGTCTGAGAAAATGTCTTACTGTATTTTTTGACTGATAGGAAATAAGTGGTTCATTCTTTGCCATCTGCAAAGGTAGCTTTCATCATGTGATATGGGTCAGATATTAGGTTAGGAACTGAATGCAGTAACGTAGGAATATCTTACAGGTTGCTTTTCTAATGGATACACAATTTCAAGGGTACTTTTTCCTGTTGACTTTTCCTTTGAAATATCTGTGCTTTAATGAACCAGCACACCCAGTCCAACTGCCTGGATTGCTGCTGTGAAAAAAGGTAACACTGCCCATGGTAAGGATGATCGTAGATGATAAATTCATTGTTTGTGGCTGTGGTGCAAGAATTGCTCCTTTGGGTATACAAAGAGGAAGAACCACATGTAGTAACCTGGCAGGTAATGTGGAGTGAAAGAAGTGGGGTAACAGATGTGTCATTGTCCAGCAGAGCCAGAGTGCCCTTGACTGCATTCCTGCCTCTCAGCCAAGTCACAGCTCACTTTGCTGTGGAAACCTGATGGGGTTAGGCAGAACAACACCACTGAGCAGCAGAGATGCCATTTCCCTGAGCACAGATCTGTAAAAAGTCATTCTGATGTGCTTAATCAATAACGTCTGGTGATGTTATGATGGGACTCTGTAACGCTACAACACAAAAAGGAGAAAACAATTCCCAAAGTTGTTTTTTAAATATATTCAAAGGTTAAAGCATCTAAAATGCCTTCTATTTCACTAACCTTCCTTGAGTCTTCAGAGGACGTGAATTATTTCATTCTGCCTGTGTAGAGGTTTCCTGCAACCTCACTCCATGCCTTGGCTGCTGCAGGTACACCTTGGAGTGTGGCTGTGCTGCTGCCTGGGACAGGAGAGCAGCTACCAGCTCCTGTCATTTAAATGTGCACTTCAGTGTGGGTTTGTACTGTTTAAGAATATAAATCCCATTACCCTGACAGTCTTCTCCAAGCCCTGCTCTCTGAGCATTTTGCTCTCTCAGGAGCTGCTCTGTGTGAGTGATGTTGCCTGAGCACATTCCTCAAGGCTCTTCAGCCCTGGTTTCTTAGTCCTTTTTCCAGTTGCATTGCCAGGTCTTGCTACACTGTGTGATCTCAAAAAAAAAAGAAAGAAAGGCCTTTATAAATATAGAAATTACCTGTTAGAGCCAGTTAATGCTTGAATACATCCCTCAGGTACCTGAATGTTGCACTTAGCTGCATTTGCCTCCCTGCTGAAAAGCCCTCTGGGGTGGGGACAGTGTCGTGTGGCAGTGCTGTGCCCTGTGGCACTGTCACCTGTGAGCCCCTTTGCCTACATTTGCTGCCATGTTTTTCTTTGAATTACAAGCAGCTCCAGCAATGAAAGAGATTTGGGGGAGAGAATTCTTTTAAGATGGAAGATGGTTAGGAGGAGTTATGACCAGATTTTGTTGACCAAATTCATGTTTAGGCTGCATTTCTAACTTGTGGAAATGGAACACTTTAAATTTACAGACAGCAGTGAGTTCCTGGCTGATGACTGCAGTATAATTGCTGGTGGAAGTCTTATTGGTTGGCATCCTGATTCTGCTGCTGTGCTGTGGAGGAGGATTCTGGGAATTCTTGGAGATGTGAACAACATACAGTCACCTAAAATCCATGCAAAAGTTTTTGGCTACCTTTATGAGCTGTGGTATAAACTTGCAAAGGTATGTGATACTTACAGCTAATGATAACGACACATTTCTTTTGTTGTGGAAATGATTATTAAATGGGATTCAGTGTTAGCACCTGGAGCATAAGTATGGCGTGAGAGGTCTCTGACGTAAAGGAAGCTTTGTCTTGTTTGGTTTCCAGCAGCTAACTCCAACAGAGAATCCTGTCCAATGACAAGAGAATTTAAATGGAGTGAGGAAACAGTAGCAAAGAAAAAAGAAGTACTGACATTGGTATTTGTGTAAAGGCCCACAGTGTGACTCAAACCAGTAATGTTTGCTTTGGCCAGGGAGCAGCAGCATACAACAAGCTTTCCTGGTGGCTTTGGCTGAAGTGGGAACTCTGTATAGACCTGGGTGTAGTGCCTGAATGTAAATAAAGTAAAATTAAAACATAATCATGTGAAAAAAAAGAGCATTAAAAAAGATACTGGTTTTATTAACGCTTTTCTTTAAAAACCATCAGATCCGGGACAACCTCGCTATCAGTGTGGACAATCAGTCAACTCCCTCTCCTCCTGTCCTGATCCCTCCTCTCAGGATATTTGCATCGTGGCTGTTCAAGGTCAGTTCTGAAACTCACACACCAAAGTATTTTCTTCCATATCAGAGCTGAATGGGTTTGTATTTAGTTGCCTTATGTTTAACTTTCACAATCACTGCTGGCCAAGACAGCAAGTGCCCTGCAAAGGCTCTTTGGAGCCGAACGTAAGTGTGCTTTGTGGGAAAGCTGCTGGAGACGCATTGCATGGGCTGGCTGGAGAGGAAAGCAAGGAGTGCTGCAGGATCTGTTGTTGTTGCAGGCAGCCACCCTGCCCAGTGAGTACAAGGAGGGGAAGCTGCAGGCGTTTCGACTACTCTGCACCATGATGAGCCGGCGCCAGGATCTGCTGCCCAACTGCGACTTCCTGGTGCACTTCTACTTCGTCCTGCACCTGGGGCTGACCAGCGAGGACCAGGTATGAGCTGTGCTTCCTGTGCCACTGCTGCCCCATGCCATGGCAGCAGGAGGTGCTGCCAAAACCTGCTGCTGTAGCTGTGGGCACAGAGGTTGTTCCGGGTCTTTCTGTCCTGGGCTGGCCTCAGGAACAAAGTGTTTGGTGTGAGGCGAGGAAAAGACTTAATCAGGCTGTTAGGTGATGGTTGTCTCACAGAAACAGGAAGGAAAAGGAAACCGGACAGATTTGTTTCCGAGATGGAAGAGGGAAAGAAGGAATTGTTACTAGACTCTTGCCCCTCGGTTTCCCTCCTGAAAAGTTAAAACATTTGGAAAACACTCCTTTTAAAGAGAGAAGAATAGACAGGTAGGAGTTTTTGCCTGGAAAATCCTAGAAGTCCTGCTGCAGCTGCCCATCACTCCAGGGTTCCCCAGGTATTTTGCAGCCCCACACTGCCCATTCCTCCATGGTTTCCCTGGATATTTTGCAGACTGCTTCTGCTCTTTGTTCTTGCTCCCCACTCTGGTGGCTGCGTTTGCCTCTTGGTGGCACACTTGACCACAGGTTGGCTGGTGCGTGTGTGTGTCCTTCCCACCATGCTTTCCTTAGCTGTGGAACTGGGTGAGGTGTTAACTGGCAGTGCCTTGGAGCAAGGTGTTGATGGGAAGCAGGATTCTTATTCCTGTGTCTGTATTTCCAGGGTGATTGGCTCCAATGTGCTTGCTGGGTGCTCAGAGAGTGGGAGCCTTTTTATCAGAGAGGATGTGGAATCGCAGGGCACAGGATCACTGGAACAGGGACCCTAGCATGCTTTCCAGGATTTCACAAATAAAATAAACTTGGGGGTGGCCTTTTTAGCACAGATCAGTCTTGTCTCCTAAGCATAGGCATAAATTTCTCCCTTGTAAGGAATGTTCACAGAAGGAAGGGTAGGAGGTGTCTCATGGAGGAATTTTCCTTCTGTATGAATCACTAGTGCAACTTCAACTATTTAGGTGGAAAAGCCACAGAAAGACAACCCAGGTCCAGTAAATCACCTTGGCTATTTCAGAAGAGTTTTTTAGGTGGTTACATAATTAAAAGTATTTCAGTCAGGAACCTCCTCGACCTGAATGGTTTTCAGTATTTTGCTTTGCTTGATAAGTGTTTTTTTGAACTGTATTTCTCTTTTCACTCCTCACTCACTTAAGGGTGTGTGAATAGGAAATTGCTGCTGTATTGTGTAGCTTTTGGTGCTGATAGAAAAACAAAATAATCTGATTTTGAATATGCTATGAGTACAGTGTCATTCCCAGCAAGTGCAGCCCAGCTTTGCAGCCCAGTCTCAGGGGGTGCATAAAAGAACAGTGTGAGGGTATATTTTATAGGAGGCTCCCGTGGTGCTCCAAGCCCAAGATGTAGCAATTAGCTCAGCAGAGGAGACAGTGGGGTAATGAGCTGCAGCTAATTTGTCCATGTGGAAGAGTCTAACAACAAACATCTCTGGAGAGGTGAACAATTCTTGGCAAGGATTGCATCACCTCTCCAAGTGGGAGAAGCGCTGACACCAGCCGCCGCAGGGAGTGAGCTGCAGTCAGGGAGCACTGGAGGAGCCTGGGGTCAGGGGCCGAGTGACCATCTGTAGGGTGCCTCTCTCCTGCACTGCTCCAGCCTGTGGCACTGCTCTGCTGCTGGCCTACTTCGGGCTTTCTTCCTGTTTCTTTATGAATGACGTTCATTGAGGCTCACAGCCTTCCCCTTTCTGGCCTCCAGTATGAAGGAAAGAGAACTGGGATGTTCACTACCGCACTGGGGGTTAGGGAAGGTACTTCACCTGTAGTTAGGGGGTTGAAAATCAGGAAATGTTCCTGGGGGATGGTTTGTAGGGATGCTGTGGGATAGCCTGCTGCAGTTTGGGTGGGCATAGCTGCCTTCTGCTGCCAGGTGAGCCTGATGGTTGAAAAACTCCTGTTCCAGCAACTGCAACTGGGTGTGTCTTTTGGTTTGGATAATAAATACAGCTATTTTAATCAACCCAAAATCTGACACTTGAATGCACAGATTTTACAAATACCTCAACCATGAAAAGAAATGTATTTTATTATTGCTGTTTTATTACTGCTGCAAGCTGCTTACTGTAACGGTACTTTCTGCTTCATTCACCTGAAAAAGTTGGTAAGCATCTCCTTGCTCCACAGCTTCCTCCCTTTTGATGAATAACAAAAGTACCAAAACACAATCCCAAAAAGCTAGAAACATTTCTCAGAAAATCTACTGTTGGCATAATTGGGATTCTTCAGCTTGAGTCTTTCTGGCAGTTAAATAATCCTTTGACGTTGCTGGTGGTTGTCTCCTAAGAATTCTGTGGACCTTTGTATCGCTGTTTCTTCTTTCTGTCTAAATTTCTGCTCATAGTCTGAGAGGAGAAGGCAGTGCAGGTGAGGTGCTTACCTGGAAGGGACACTGTAAAAAGAGGCAGGTTTTCAGTCCTCTTGCAGGTTTCAACCCTCCGCTGCTCAGTGTTGTTTTTTATCCAGTCTCACCCTATTACCAGGGTGAGCATCAGTTAGTGTGCTTGGTGCCACCTGCCACCAATACCGAGGTGTCACCTGGCACTCAGAGGTTATCTGCAAAGTGAGCAAGGGGGTCACTTGTATTCCTGACTTTGGGAGCGAGTTTTACAAATAAATTGTAATAAAGTATGGTCATACTTACTTGCCAGAGGACCTATGGAATAGGATACTTAGGTTTTTAGAGAACTTAATCAAAGGTAGAGACTTCAGAGGTTCTCTATGGAAAGGACAATGGACAGACAAGGAAGGAGACTCTGCTGGTGGCTTTTTCAGTTCAGTGATATGAAGAGCAGAACAAACTTTAAATACAGAATAAGAGGAAAATTGCCACAGTCCAGCCAAGCTGGCAGATGTCCTGGGTGATGAAATGTCAGCACAAGCAGCAGGCCTGCCCATGGAGCACATCCTGGCTCCAGCCAGGGCACTCAGCAGCTTTGTTTTAGCTCACTTCCTTTTAGCAGTGCAAGGATGCTGTGGATGAGAAGCTCTGTCAGTAGAGGTGCTGAGTTATCAGTGTGTGTTGTCCACTCTTTATTTGTTCCAAAGGCACTGTCAGTGATGATGGAAGGGAAGCTGCAGCAGCTGTAAGCTTCTGTAGAACCACCCACTGAAGCTCTCTGGGTGGGAAATGGCTAATTTGTAATAGGAAACATTTTTCAGCTGAGCTGATACTGGTGGAGTCATTAATTACCAGTTTGTATTAACATTGGTCTGACATGAAAAAATCTCCCAGCATTTGTGGGGTTTTGTATCTTTCTGTCCAGTTGTCACTCAGCAGCCGGGAGCAACGTGCAGTAGCAGCCATGTAAGTTACAGTAAATGAGTAGCTTTGCTTTTGTGCCCTGTGGAACGGGTGCTTCTTGCCTGGATTTCTTCCTGACGGTGTTGCACACGAGGGCCCTTGGTTGTACAGAAACTGTCATGGCATTTAGATTCTTTCCCAGACTGCCATTTAAAAGGAAATAACATTTATGTAGTCTATTAAAGCTTAGATTCCCCTATTTTAGCTTCTCAAGACGTCTTTCCAATGGCTGCCATGATTTTCTCTCTCTTTTAATCCACCCCTTATCTCATTTTCTGTAGAAAATTTGCCTGTGTGCTCCTATTATGTGCTTTGAGTACTTTGAAAAAGGGTTAACAGACAGCACGTTTCCAGTAGGAACAAACAAAAGTCCAAATGCCCGTGTCTCACAGGAACTCTCACATCCTCCTCTGCTTGCCCAGAGCAGGCTAAGTGGGAAGTGCTGGAGAAAAGAGCTAGAAGATTGACTGGAAGCAAGGGGCAGCCAGGTCCTGCCAACTGCAGGAGCTGTGCGTTTGGGAATGATTTTGGTAGTTTTGTTCTTTTCTGTTTATTTTGCTTTAATTCATTTGCCCTTCCTAAGTTGCATCCATCCCACCCAAATTCTTGTTTTGCGGTCAGTGTTCTGTCTGTCAGAGCTCAGAGTGGTGCTGCCGCGAGCACCTGGGAGAAGTAAGTGTGGGGACACAAAGCCACCTCCACATTCCAGGCAGAACCGTGGCCTTGGCACCCACACGCTTGTCCCTGTATCCACTGTGTGCTCCGGGAATGCTCTGTGTGTGCACAAACCAAAATATTTATTCCAGTCCTTTATCCCAATGCTCTCCCCGCTTGTGGAAGTATCAGACATGATCCAAAATGGAAGAATTTTTCAAAACTCCCTCTATTGTAGTCCAGCCTCAAGGAATTTGGCCTATGAAATGTAACTGTTTTGGGATTAGGTTTTACTTGGCACCTTGAAATGGCGCTTTCTGATAAATTAATCCTGGATCTCCCGAGATTGTCAAAATACTTCATAAATTTGTGTTGGAACTTTATTTTTTACAAGTTAACTCTTACCTAAAATGTTACTGTAGGTAGGAAAGTCTGGTATAAGTAAATGGAAGCATTTGTTCCTTTAAAGTAGAAAAGGAAAAGGGAAGTCTTAAGTCTTCTGTAAATTAATAATCTTTCCCGTGCAGATCTCAGCTGCCAGTGAGGTGTCTGTCGGTGAGGAACAGAGTGAACTTTCAGTGAAAAATCCGTATTGTTCCTGTCAAGGGACAATTGGAAACATGAGGAAGGCAGCTGGCAGGCTATTTGGTTACACCTGTAATCTGCGAAAGCTTAAACAAAAATTAGGTGAAGAATATTTTTGCAATTGACCTTCCAGTGAACTTGCATAAATTTATTTAACTTACTCAGTGGATGTCTACGACCTTATAATTTGAATTACTAGATTAACCTGTACTGAAATATGATGCCATTTATAGGGTTAATGCATTTGAGAAGGACATGCATGCGATTGCCCCCTCCTCTCCCCTCTTCCCCAGCTTTAACACCACAAAGCATCATTCTGAATTGAAATAGTCCATAATGGTCCTTGTTTTCACTTTTCTTTAACAACATGAACACTAAATTATAGCTGTGCAATTATGTAAACAATGGAAATGCTTCCAGAATGAATACTTCCTTTTAAATTTTCATTTTGTGTAATTGCTGAAAGGTTTGGAGCCATAATAAACGAAAATTATTTTACACATTTGTCGTTCTAAAGGTCAATTATGAAAGAAGTAAAGCAACAACACTGTGCAGAATGAGTAAACCAATTTCCACGGCCATCACCATATGTTTTTCTTATGGCTTGTGTTTTCCAGTTTCTGTGTACATAGCATTCAATTAAAGTGATTCATTGACCAGGCTGGGAGCTTCTGCCCAGAGTTTACGTTTGCAGGGAGGAAAGGAAGCCCAGCTCTGTTTGAATTACCTGATTTTGTCCTATCGCTGATAGCACAGATGTCCTGGCTCCCTCGCCTTCTTACAAGCCTCTCTCTGCTGATAAGCTCCCCGAGTCCCCGGATTGCCGCCCCAAATCCTGTCTTGTCAGCTTTGCTGACTGGGAAAGGGGACAAACCTGGCAGGCTACCTGTGAGCACTGTCCCGGGCTGGTGCTGGCCCTGCCCAAGCAGAGCAGCAGTGCCATGGGCAGGGGACAGCCTGCCTGGCCCGAGTTGAAGTGTCATGGTCCAAAAGTGCACAGGGTGATGTGCTCAGTGTCTAGGGTGAGCCCGGCTGAGCAGGTTTGTGTCAGGCCCTCAGGAGATGGTTCCTGGGTGCGTGTCACTGCAGCCAGCAGCCCGTGCTGGGAATTCAAAGGGAAGCCAAGGACTGCTTCAAGAGGTTTTCAAAGGGAATTTTTGAAAGGTTTCTTGCTATGAAAAATTATATATTTTTAATAGCTCTACATCTCATAACTGGCAGGTAGATCCTTGCAGCCTTTTTGACCATGTATGCTGTCACAGCGTTTGTGTATGACAGGAACTGTTTGTGGTTTTTCCTTGCCCGCCTGTGGGAAGTGTTCTGTGCAGGGAGGGTGGCAGGGATCTGTGCCCTGGTGTGTGACAGATGGGAGTGCTGGGATGGGAGGACAGGAGTTAATGCAGCTGTTTGGAGCAGCTCTCTGCATCCCCACCTCCCTGGCCAGGTTAACCCAGGCTCTTTTATTGTGGCACATGTCAGCAACAGCCTGCTCCCATCTGCTGCCCTGCTCAGGGACCAGCCCAGTCCTACCTGGCCCTGCTGTACAGGTGTGTTGTGCTGGACTGGCACAGAGTGTTAATCAGCCCTTAATTATAACAAGGTAGGTCCTTTGTTCTGTGCTGACCGAGAGTTTGCCACCCGGTTTATGAGCAGTTGCATCCATCTGCTCTGCTTCTCAATGTTTGCATTGACCCATATTGACTCAAAATGTATGAAAGGAAGTGATTAAAACAAGTTTAAACATTAACTTGAGTGGCATTTTAGCTTATTCAGGAAAGTGAAAGCATTATCTGCTACTACGTTAAAAACTAATACTGTTTATTTGAATATGTAGCATTTATTTCATAGGATACTGGCATTGCAGACACTTAGTGGAACACTAAGTAGGGACTGTGCAGGTGTTCAGCATGGATTTGAGAAAATAGTGGCAATGTTAAAGCATCTCTTCATGAACAGAAAATTGGATTTGTCAGCTTTAGCTTCTGCTGTGGAGATTGAGTACGTGGACACATTCTCAGGGGGTCTCTGGTTCAGACTATCTTTGACACGTCATAAAATCAGTAAAGATGGACACAGAAAAGGGTTTTCCTTTGCAACTTTTCAAAATTTTATTGAGTGGAAAATAATTATTTGCTCACTATAGAAATAGCTTGATGTAACACTTCCGCAAATACAGTGTCGCAGGTAAGGATTACATAGGTTATATTCCTAATTTTAAACCTGCTGAAAGCTAGCAGGGAGGAAATCTTAATTCAAATATAGGAGCTTTGCTCTGGTTTGGAGAGTCTGAAGACTTGAAATGTGGAAGGATTAAAGATGACATGCTTTACGTACTTTGTACCATAGGGTGATGGCGAGCAAAGCTGGGGCTGCTGGTTTGTTCCTTAAGGGCACAGGGAGCAGGCCTGGGGGGCAGCTCATGTTTTTGTGGCATGGAATTCTGAAAGAGTTGAGGAACTCACTCCTCTGGACTGCTTCAGTGCTTCATCTTAAATCCATTACATGTTTGGATGCTTGAAGCCAAAGTCTTGTTTAACAGAATGGTTGTGCTTAGGCACAAAGAGGCATGAGTGATGGTGTGGGCTTTTGAACAGGAGTTTAGGGGTACAGATGTTATCAAAATACCAAATGCACTTTGGCTACTCCACACCCCTGAAGTGGAAGAGGTGATTACGCGGAGATCAGTTTGCACATGGAGATCTGGGAATTTGCACCTCAATCAGTGTGGAACTAGGGAACCTCAAAGTTAAATCTTCTCGAATCTCCAAGTTCTTCCCCAGTTCTCCCTTTTGCTTTTGGCTTTCCTGGCTTTTCTCACGGGTGCCTTCTCTTGCAGGACATCCTGAATATTGTTATAAAGCACTGCCCACCATGGTTCTTCTTCCTGGGGCTACCTGGTTTCACGATGCTGATCGGGGACTTCCTCGGGGCAGCGGCGCGCGTGCTGAGTGTGGACATGCCAGAGGTGAGCGTGGCTGGCTCTGCACAGCCACACTGACTGGACTCTTGGGGTGGATACCGGGGCAGCTGGGGTGGGAAATACTGGGGTAAGGCAATACACTGGTGCTGCAGAGATGTTTGATCCAAAGACTGAAGTGTGAGGAAAGCATGTCCCAGATGACTCTGCCATGTGCCTGCAGAACCCCATGAGTGCCACTGCAGTGAGCAAACATCGAGGGACAGCAGGGAACTCTGTGTGTGATGCAGCATCTCTGGCTAAATGTCAGCACTAACAGAAATGTGACTCTAAATGATTCAATTATTGAAGGATAAGTAAAATAGCAAATCAATGAGGGGTTGCCAAAATAAAGGTAAAGGTCTGGCAGTCCTGGGATAAACAGGAAAGCTCTGTTGCATGTGAAACACCAGCTCAGAGGAGACCTTTCTGTCTGTTCTGGCTCAGGGCTTTTGCTGCTGCTCTTGACATTTGTGTGGCTGAGCAGGTGGCCCTGTGTAGGCCCACAGCCCTCTCCTGTTTCAGCAGAGCTTACCATGGCATGGTGAGCCAGCCATGCTTCTTCCATCAGCCCTCAAAGAGTTTGGTCAGCCTCACTGTTGATTCAAAGCTTAAATGCTAATAAGAAATGGATGCTCGAGTTTCCATAGAAAAAACACAAACCAGAACACCCCCTTCCATTTCTCCTGCATGCATAAAACTGGTTGTGCATTGCATTTTCGACATTAGGCAGTAGTTAACGTGTTTATAGCTTGTGTCATGGTGCTTTTGATGGCTTTATTGGAGTAGGGATCTCTCTGCATATTGGTATCACCTATGCAGCATATGAGTGGGTTCTGCACCCATTCTCTGTGCCACAGGATCCCCTCACAGCAGTGCTGGATTAGTGCTTCACCCGCTCACTCAGCTGTTCTTCAGGGGATTCTGTACTTTCTGTTGGCATCAAATGGCTGATTGTCAGATTAGGTAATGAGGGAAAGTATTAAAAATGTAGGATGTGCTCAGGAGTGGGGCCAGGTGCCAATGGAGGAGCAGCCCAGCCTCACCAGGAGAACAGAGCAGCACAGCAGAGAAAGCAAGGGCAGGAAGGTGTGTGTTAGGTACTGCTTACACCCAGCTCTTGCTGGAGTTGCAGAGGAAAAGGTCCTGGGATGTGTTCCCTGGAACAGCTGAATGCTGCATTGTGAATCCTGCAGGCTGAATACAGCAGTGCACACTGGCCTCAGAGCTGGAGGCATCTCCACATGTGAAGGGTTTTCAGTGACTATTTTAGTGCATATTTTTTTAGTGACTATTTCTGCCTACTTGCCCCTTGCCAGGCTCCCCGCTCTGAAGCTCACACCATCCTTGGTGCTCTTGTGTGCTTTCCAAACACCTACCAAGGAATCCCACAGTTGGGACCCATCTCAGAAGCCAGCAAGCGCATCACAGGAACCGCAGATTTGAAGGTAAAGCTGCATTTATTGTAAATAAATGGGTAACCTAACCTGGTTTCACTATGCAATGACTTCATTCCTGCCCAGATGGTTGCCCTCACACAAGGCCTCTGTTGCTGTTAATAAACTTGATGCACCGCAGTGATCCCCTGCTCAAAATTAGGGATGACTGGAGAGGAATCCCTGAGTTCCTCACACAGCCTGAGCAGGCAGAACCAGAGAGGGTGCAGAAATCCCTTCACATGCTTGACTACTGTTCTTGCATCTTCATCGAGCCTTGGAGAGTCACTGGAGGTGTCTTACTTCTAAAATTAAGACATTTTTTACTTTCCTGTACTAAAAAATACATTAAATTTTTTGTAACATGTTTTGGTTAGAACCTAAACACTACAGCTTGTATGGATTGACCACCACTTGTTTGTAACTGCCCCTTGACATTCTAAATGAATTGATTTCCTCCTGCTGTCTGTCCATGATTTATAAGCTGATTTGATTTGTCCTCAAGGGCCTGTATATTTGAGTTGTAATTGGTGTTTCTCCGTTGACAAAATACAATTGGCATGAGGTAAAGATGCTTTAGCAACAGACGGAGAATTAAAGTGACTTCACCTGTAACTGTCAGAATTAAACACCTTTAAAGTGGATGTCTGAAAAAGATGCTTATTCTAATTTATTTTGTTATTTTAGTATTGCCTCATAAATATTTTATTGAAGAATGCTACAGAGGAGCCAAGTGAAGCTGCAAGGTAAAATACCAAGTAAAAGGAATGGGAAAATATCATAGAATTGGTTGGGTTGGAAAAGACCTTTAACATTATCAAGTCCAACCATTTGTGGCTTGGAAAAATCTTTCTTGCTGCTTATCTTCTGCTGCTGTCTTGTGATTTGGTCCTGTGAAGCTGAGCCTTACTCTGCACCATGAAGGTGCTGTCATGTTGGAGAGGAAAGAGAGATCTCATCTTTGTGCATATTTTCCTTTTTTTTTACTCCGTAAGTGTTCCTCGAAATCTCTGACCAGCTCCCTTTTTCTTTTCACAAAGATGCATAGCCATCTGTGGCCTTGGTGTGTGGATCTGTGAGGAGCTCACGCAGTGCACGAGCCACCCCCATGTGAAGAAAGCCATCAATGTCATAGGTGTGACACTGAAGGTATTGCTGGGCTCTGATCAACATGCTTTGGGGAAAAAAAGGCATTTTCACTTTGCAAATAGTCACTCATGATCTGAGGCACGGGCTGCTGCTGTGGTGTCCTGTGCAAGCATGGAGAATATTTGCAAAAATAGCCAGTGTGCCTACAGACTCCTTCCCCAACAAACTCACATAACAGATCACATAGACCATGTCAAAACTCCTGGTTCCTAATGCTGACAATGTGATTTCACAACACTAAGGTTTTTTATTGTTTGAAAAGATGCAAAGTAATGAAATGTAGAAAAACGGAATGCAGTGTATTGTATCTGGATGTTTTATTTGACTTTCAATCACCTTTTTCCTTCCAGTTTTCCAACAAGCTGGTAGCTCAGGTAGCCTGTGATGTCCTTCAGCTGCTGGTGTCTTACTGGCAGAAGCTTCAGGACTATGAATCCTCCCTGTGCCGCAAAATTACTGAAGTAAGTCAGATTCTTTAAAATGTTTGTATGGAAATTGTATGCAAAGTTGTCTTAATCCCTTCCTTGGGCTGCTGTGATTTTGTCAACTCCTGCTTTTTTTTATTGTTAGGGGTATACTTGCCACACTTCTGGACCAGTGTAGGTCCCTCGTTTGCAGTGACTTGTTTGCAAAATGCTCAGTAAAACGTTTTCTTTTCCCTTGGACGTTTACTGGCATGGGCAGTTTGATACTCATAGGAGAATTTAACCTCTTCCACGCCCTGTGCAGTGAAGGTCTGTCTCTGCAGAGGAAGAAGCTGAGTGCCTTTCTGATACTTGGCTTGTTTGGCTGCAGGTCCTGGTGACCACCATCGCGTTTCTCCTGCCCAGTGCCGAATACTCCTCTGTGGAAGCAGATAAGAAGGTGTGTCACTGGAAGGAGCTGTCTCCATTCTTTGTGCTGTTTGAGGAGGGTTTTAAATGAGGTTACTCCGGACCAGAGTTGAATTTTAAACTTTCTAACTAATACCCTAAAATTTGGGTGAATTGAATAGAATGTACCTAAACATTCTATTACTCTGTGTTCTTCTTCAGTTCATAGTTTCGCTGCTGCTTTGCTTGCTGGACTGGTGCATGGCACTGCCCATGAAAACGCTGCTGGAGCCTGTGTCTGCTGGTGCTGTGGAAGATCAACATGCATCCAGAGCTCCTTTGCTGGATTATATTTACAGAGTGAGTATGGGGAAGGAAGGTGATTTACTCTGCCTGGCTGTTTAAGATGCCTTTCACACACCCTGAAGGCACAAAAGCAGCTTTGTCAAGCACGAGAAAATCATGTCATCCAGGTGAGAAGTTACAAATGCAAAATGCTAAGAAGATTAGAGATGTAGAACAGACGTGTTGGTGTAGACAAAGGTAAAATGCTTAAAACAGTGAGCTGGGGAAAATAATCTTTGCAGAAATATTTGGATTATTTGAAGTGGGCTGTTAAAATACAAAACAAGCCCTGAAGTGAGCTGTTAAAGAACGGAATCAGTGCAGATGGAGACTGTTCATCTAAAAATGCAGAATTTGGACATGGGTGGGTTGTGTAGTGTGTCAGAACTGGAGGCCCTGCTTGCTGGGTGTGTTGGGTACTGTCCTGGTTTGGTCACTGGTTCTGTGTCCCCACAGGTCCTACACTGCTGCGTCAACGGCTCCAGCACCTACACGCAGCAAAGCCACTATGTGTTGAGCCTGGCCGACCTCTCCTCCTCTGACTATGACCCCTTCCTGCCGCTGGGGAATGTCAGGGGCTCCTCGGAGCCAGCCCAGTGCCCCTCCTCCACTGATCTGGGCAACCTGCTCACCGTGGCTGAAGGTAAGGGCATGCCCACAGTGTGGGCTGGGCCAGCATGTGTGAGCAGCAGTGGGAAATAGTGTTCCAGGTTCCATCTCTGCCTTGGAAATGTGCTTCTCCTTACTGCAGCACGTAGCAACTGTTCCTTCAAAATTGGGCACGGCTCGCTCTGGATGAATTCCAGTTGCGTCTATGGTAAGATGTTTGTGTTAGTTCCTTTAAGCAAATTTATGTTTAGAAGATGTAAAGGGAAAGAGAAACACTGTAAACCAAAGAGAAATGGTTTTACACTGAATATGAAAAAACCTAGAAATTAGGAGGTTTCTGGCTATAAGAGGAGTAACATTCCCATGGGAGAAGGGGAGGCATAGCAGTAGCTCAAGAGCCCAGTCACTTTATGAAATAACTGATGCATGTGCCTGTGCTGAGGGGACCATTGAGCATCCAAGAAATCTCTCCCTGCCTCACACAAGACTTTCCCACCTTCCAGGGATGGAGGAGCATTGCTTTTGCAGTGACATCTCTGGTTTGCCTTGGCTTTTCTGCCTTGTCACCCTCCTGCTCTGATGGTTGTGGATATGTGGTGAAGTAAAATAAAACTGCGGGACAGTTTCTTGGAAAGCTGTTGGAAATCTGTCCTTGAACAAGAAGGATCAGCAGGTCACATAGGGCGAGCTGCTGCAATGTGGCAGAAATCTGCAGGTGCTCCTTCTGTATTGCTTCTTGCTGCTCTTACTGATCCATTGTGTTTTCCTTGATGGTTTCAGAGAAGAGGAGGAGGAATTTGGAACTGATCCCTCTCACAGCACGGATGGTCATGACTCACCTGGTGAATCACCTGAGCCACTACCCGCTTAGCGGTGGCCCCGCCATCCTCCACAGCCTCCTGAGTGAGAACCATGACAACTCTTACGTGGAGTCCTCCGAGCTGTGCTCAGAAGTGTTCCGTAGCCCCAACCTGCAGCTGTTTGTGTTCAACGACAGCACTCTCATCTCTTACCTCCAAATCCCTGCTGAGAAGAAGGCAGGCGCATCCTCTAACGTGCGAGTGATCGTCAGGGATATCTCAGGGAAGTATTCCTGGGATGGCCAGATCCTGTACGGGCCTCTGGAGGGCTGCCTGCCGCGCTGCAGCACGGCCAGTGCCTTCGCCACCTCCAGCGACCTGCAGCAGCACGTCTTTTCCCAGAACGACGTCTCCCAGGCGGAGGAGGGAGAGGACCCCCTGGACCAGCTGCTGGAGAGGATTGGGAGCAGCAGCCCCGAGTGCCTCCTGCACCCACAGCGCAAGCTGAATGAGCCTGCGCCACCGCCCTGTGGGATGAGCGCCGAGCAGGAGCGTGCCATCACTGAGGCCCTGCTGCGGCAGAGCGCCCAGGAAAGGGAATTCATTCTGAAATGCAGCTCGGACTGCAGCATGAGGGTGACCCGCCAGGAGCCACCGCCTGCTGCCGAGCCCCAAGCCTCCTTTTATTTCTGTCGGCTGCTGCTGAACGACTTGGGAATGAACTCCTGGGATAGAAGGTAGGAAGAGAGGATCCAGAACATGCTTAGGGTGCTGTTATCACTTTTTACCCCCAAATGAAGACATACTTAAGAAAGTGAGGATTGTACAGCTGGGGGTAAGAGGGGAGTTCTGAACTTCAGTGATTATTTGAAATAGACATCAACAGATTGTGTTTTACAATAATTCTAAGAAATCGTATCATGTTAATTCTCTTAGCTGTTTGGATGATGAAATACTGTGTCTGCACTGTGTTGCATTTGCCTTCAAACCTTTTTTATTTATTTTTAGAAAAAACTTTCATCTACTGAAGAAAAATTCAAAGTTGCTGCGAGAACTGAAAAATCTGGATTCCCGCCAATGGTAGGTGGTGCGTAGTGAACACACCATTGATAAGGTTCGTGTTTCCCAAGGAAGAATGAGTGATCAGAACAAAAACTTCATTTCTGTTGAATCCAAATATTGGTATGAAAATTGCACTGTTTGTTTCTCCAGAGTTCTGTAGCCTGAATGGAGGAGGCACCTGCACTGGCAGATTCTCTGTGTACAGAGAATTCCAAATCAGTGGCAAATTATAAGACAGGTTTTTTTTTTCAAATTTGCTTTAGCTCAGAGGGGAGGGAATCAAATTGATTGCGACCTGCGTTCAGCTGACAGTATTTTCTACAAGGGGATCCCTGTGTCTGGAGCAGTACTTTGAGGGGTGATCTACTCAGAAGTGCTCCCCAGCCAGGAAGTGGCAGAATGGAGTTCTGAACATTGTTTTGTTTTTCATTATTTGACATAGAGCTGTTTGAAAAACATCTGCAGCATTTCAGAGTTCTGAGTCTCTTCTATCCGAACAATTTCCACATCAAATGTACTTTGCGTGTTTTCAGAGAAGCCAGCTCTCCCTGTCAGCCCTGTAAAACTCTGCACAGGGTCTGAAAGTCAATAATGTTTCTTCTGCCTTGTATGTCCTCACCTTGTAAATTAAAATTCTGTAGGTCAAATTATGCTCCCATTAACACCTGTGCCACCTCACTGTCTGCAGTGCTGCACAGATCTGAGTCATTAACCCTGTAATTGGAATTTGGTCGCCAGTTCTGTGGCTGATGCACAGGAGGACCAGGCTTGACTCTGCTCTCAGAACTGGAGTGTCTCTGCAGTGAGGTTTTGGTGGCAAAAAAATGGGGGGAAATCTGAAAGTGAGTGATGTGTTTGTGTGCATAAAAGAAATGGACATATGGAGCTAAATCATGTGGGCACCTGCTCATATGTTTAGAGTGCAGGGGGATCAGAAAAATTACTTTGGGCTGAAGCTTATTTTACCTTGACTTCTTTTTCCATCCCGTGGCAGTCGTGAGACTCACAAGATTGCCGTGTTTTACATCGCCGAGGGACAGGAGGACAAGTGTTCCATCCTGGCCAATGCCAGAGGAAGCCAGGCCTATGAAGATTTTGTGGCTGGGCTGGGCTGGGAGGTAACAGCCGTAATTTAGACAAGCTACCTTGTTGCTGGTAGCACTGGGCAGTTCTTAATTCACACACAGAAAAAAAATTGCTGCACACCAATGCTTGGCTGCTTTTAGCTCTTGCATGGTCAGAGCACGCACTCAGCAAAGCGTTCTTTGTGACATGTGTGGGCCTAATTTGCTTTGTCAAAATGGTGTGTCATAATCGAAATGCCATGAACATTTTGGTCTTTGGGAAATCCAGAGTAGTTGCATGTCACATTTAAGGATCCAAGTGCCACGGGGAGGTGAAGAATCCCCAGGCTGGTGCTGTTGGGAAAACAAACTAGCCTTTGGACTTAGGCTTGACTTCAGAGAGGTGTGTTTCTTCTGAATAAACTTCTGGAGTAATTTCTTCTAAGGTTTTTTTTCTTGCTGTACAAATCTTAAGTTTCTTCTGCACTTTTTTTGGTTCTTTTTCTCTCTGCCTTTTGTGTTGTTCCTGACAGTGGGAACGCTGAGCCCCACAAAGCCCTTAGCCAGCACAATGTATGGCAGAATGCTCGTTTCCTTGCCGTGGTTTGCTGGAAGAAGGCAAAATAGCTGGATAGATAATGACTCAGGACCTAGTTCTAGGAGATTTGCTTTTAGTACATGTAAAATACAGGCATGGGAAAGACAAATCTAATTGAAAGATTGCAGAGCTGTTGGGGAAGACTTCTTTTTCTCTGGGTTGGCACACCCAACCTAGGGTGGTGATTTCATTAATCTTGATACAGAGGCAAACCCTGATGATGGATCAGTGTTTTCAGATGGCTGCTGTTTGTGCCTTTGGCTCCCTCAGGTCGACCTGTCCACACATGGTGGATTCATGGGTGGCCTGCAGCGCAATGGCAGCACAGGGCAGACTGCGCCGTACTACGCCACCTCCACCGTGGAGATCATCTTCCACGTGTCCACCAGGATGCCCTCCGACTCAGATGACTCACTGACCAAAAAGGTAAAGGCTTTCCAGTGTGTTTCACACCCCTGCAGTCACTAAGTGCTCCCATGAAAGTCTGAACTGAAAGCAGCCTTTGCTGGCTGTCCCTGGCAGGCTGTCCTGTATGGTGCTCTGCAGCTGGGTTAGCTGAATTAAATGGCATCTAAATTCTGGGTTCTGAAACACAATTAACATTTCCATGGCAGCCTCAAATACCACCGTGAGTAATAATATTAGCAATAATTTCATTTGTACGTTGTCTGCCTGCCAAAACTGCTATAGGTTGGTAGAATAAAGCATCCAAATGCAGCATCATAAAACCTTCCAGACGGCTCATCCCGTGTGGAACAGCAAAGTGAAAGGGGGCTGACAGGCTCAGGTGCCCAAGCAGCCAGCTCAGAGTTCAAGACAGTAGCCCATTAGGCACAACTCTGACAAGCAGCCTCTGCTTCAGACAGCCAGAACCCCACCCAAAATTCTGTTGGTATCTGTACTTAATCATTTGTCTTTCCTAACTAGGAGTGACTTCCGATTATGCTGTTTGCCAGCTGCTGGTTAGACTCAAAGAAGATTTTTGGGGCCTACCAAATTTCTGTCTTTTTAATTAGGATTTGCAACTTGTCCTGCAGAGGTTGTTAGCATGCATCAGTAATGCTGCAGCAGTCATGCACTGCACCATGGAATACTGCTCTGCTCTGATAAGTGTCTGTAGCTCTGTCACTGGGTGACTGTGTTTGGTGTCCAGTTGGTTTCAGAGTGATGTTTGCTTTTCTTTGAAATATAAAGGTGGAATTTCTGATTACTGGTTCTGAAAAATTGCCCAGTGTTTCATACCAAACTCAGATCCTGTCTTTTTTATTGCGATAGCTGTCATTAATAAAAAATTAAAAGGAAAAAAAGGAAACATCAGCAAAATGACATGTTTCTGTATCTAACTCGCTACCTTCATGGATACAAGGCTACAGAAAAAAGTACTCTGTGTGCTTCAGGATGGAGCAGTGGTCTGTAGGACAGGGCTGCAGAATCTCAGACCATACCAGGGTAGGACTGTCTGTATTTTTATTGTTCCTGACTGGCATTTGTCCAGCTGCTAGACCAAAACTCCAGTGATGAATGATTTACAGTTTCCCTAGGCAACATATTCCATATCCCTATGCTTCACTTCTTGTACCATGAAAAAAAATCTCTGGTAGTGCCTACCTTGCTTCAATTTAAGCCCATTGATTCTTACCCTATTTCACATGGATATAAAGGGCAGATTATTTTGCAGCACACTTACACTTGTCTGAGAACTGCCGCCATGTCTTTCCCAGACTTAGTTTTTCCTATACAAATTGTGGCCATTTATTTAGTCTAACCTTCCCTTGTAAGTCCTGGGTTTGGTGGAAGCCTGGCAAAGATGCTGGGATATGGCCTGACCGTTGAGTGATTCATCACCTGTGAGAGGACAGCACAGTGTGACAGAGCTACCACAAGGGGGAAAATGGGTTTCAGCTGCAAACAGCCCACTTATTCTCCTAATTCTCATTTGTATTAGGGGTCATCACAGACACTGAGGGTCTAGTTATTCTGTCTTCCCTGTGTTTGCTCTAAGAGAATTCCTTCTCTGTAAGAAACAGAAACCAAAAGCATTTAGTAGCTGTCAGTCGCCAAGTTTTATAGTGCCAGGAAACCAGGCCAGCGCCAGCACATGTCTGCAGAAAATCACTGCAGAGGAATTGCTCTGGGACCTTTTCAAAGAACCTGAGATCTGCTCTAGGAATGGAGCCCTGCTGGGATCAAACTGGGAACGCCAGTGGAGGATTAATCTCTGAGCAAGCTCATGGACCTGAGGAGCTGCAAGCAGTGGCTTGGACCAGGTGACTTCCAGAGGGCATTGTAGTGTGTACTCATCCATGGTTCCACATACAACAGTTTCATTCAGTTTGTCACAGCTCTTTTGTGAGCTAACATAGAATTCTGTGCAGATCAGCATGGATTTTTGACAGATTTTACAGAACTGCAGCTGTGAGTGGAGAAAAGGTGAATTTCAGAAGCACTGCACCCAGAGACAACTCTCTGGTCTTAGGTCCTTACCTCATATTGTTGGGACAGAATTCCAGGTTAAAAAGATTATTTCCTGATTATTACTTCTTGCCATTAATGCTTTTGTTTTATGGGAGTGTGGGAGAGAAAGATGGAAGCCCATGGCATTCATTCAGTTCCTGCTCCTGCAACCGAACAGTACCTGGTGATACAGAACAGTGGTGCTAGAAGGAGAAAACTTCATCAGGAGGCAATGAGGGTCACAGCTTCTTTTTTCTTGCCCTCCCTCTGGGATCTAAGGTTCCCCCTAATCTCTGAAATCTTTGATTGCTGTGGTTTCTTCTCTGCTTATTTTGCATCAGACCAAGAGAAGCTTCATCTCAGCTGAACAGAAGGACTGACCACCTGCTGGCCTGGGGAGCCACAGCAAGGCCATAAATTCTGGGGCTGGGGAATTCAGCAGATGCAGTAATTTTACTTAATTATGTTGTTGTGGTTCTTTATTTTTACTGAACACAAGGATAAATTAAATTCTGGTATGAATTCCCCAGAATAAGTTCATTTCCACTGGGGATGAATTTGGCCCCTTGTTTTTGTGCAGTAGAGCTGTCATTTGCAGTCTGCATTTTTTTTATTTGAGGTATATGCTGACATTACATTGCTAAGTCAGGAGGAAAGGAAGGAAGGAAGAAAGGAAAGAAAGAAAGAAAGACCCCTCTCCAAATAAGTCTTGGCTGTGACAAATCTTTTCCAGTGGAGTAAACAATATTCAGCAGATCTCTGTTGCTGCTGTAGGGTTCAGCATCATTGGTTCCACACTTTATCTGCCTGTCCTGTGGCAAGAGTGAAAATCAATCCCAGGAATGGCATCCTACCGTTCCTGTCTTTTTCTGCTCAAATTGTACTTAATGGTTTAAAGATGTGCTGCCAAATTTCTCAGTGATTTATTCCATCTTCTCCATTGTCAGAGCAGAACTTTTTCAATTCAGAAATCTGGTTGCAACCCCATACTGAACTCTTGCTCCTTTGCTGCAGAAATTTGTTAGCTGGGGCTAGATTAGATTTTTAGCAGCTAATCTGACTGCTGTAGGGGTTTGCAGAGTAGGGACAGAGCTGTGCTATTGGATTTGTCCAATTCATTTGACTCCAGGACTATAATTGCACTTATGTCTTACAAGGCTTTTATGGCCTCAGGCTGGCAAGCAGCAGAAAAACAAATTGGCAGTGATACAGTGAGAGTGAAAGGGAATGAAAGGCACACATTATCAGTCTCCAGGCAGCCCTGCTCTGGCAGGAAGTTTCTTGGTTAATTTACAAATAAAACTTAGATTTTAGGATGGGCGCACAGTCAGCCAGACAACGGGGATGTCAGGCCCCACTGTTACTTAGCAAAAGTAGCAGCCATGCCTCCCCAAAAGCAGGAATTCTTCAGTCAAACAGACGACTCCTCTCTGGAGCCAGCTGGCTGTGTAATGCAATTAGCAGAAAAAGGAGGTCATGCCGGAGGTGTGCACCGTGACCAGTGTCAGCACTGCCTGTTGGTCCGGGCACCCGCAGAGCTTGGGGCCAGAGTGGCCTGTTCAGAACCGGAGCTGCCCACCTGGGGCTGCAGAGCGTGGCCTTGTAGGTGGACAGTAGGGCTGACCCATGCATGCGGCTGGACCTGTGTCCCAGCTCCCCGTTAGCCAAACTGGGGCCAACTCCTGTGCTGGGGAGGACATGCTGCCATTGCCAGAGCTGCCTTCCCTCGCAGTGTCAGAGCCATCGCTCCAGACCAGTGTTGGGGGTTCGCTTTTAAAACCAATCTGATTTCATGGCTGCTTTGGGATTTTTTAACGTAGTTTTTTTCTTTATTCCCCCTCCACCCCTAAACTGAGTGGAGAGCTCTGCCTGGAGCTCTGGCTCTGCATGCGTCGGCTGTGGGGCTTTGGACATTTCAGCACAACTTGCTGAAGTCCTTCAGGGCACTGAGTCTGCCCCACAGCTGCTGTTTTGAATGAACAAAACAGGAAAATAGCAGCTGGCTTATTGTCAGTGATAAGATTATTGTAATGGCTTTTTATCAATGGAGTTATGTCTCAATAACAAATATTTTTGATTAATGCCAATTTTTTCTTTGTAACATTATACCTTGTAACTGTGGTACTTAAGGATGTGTGGCTTCAAAACAAGGGCAGTAACTCAAGCTCTAAAACAAGTTCCTGGCACACGCTGGGGGTTGTGGCAGACTTACGAGCACAGCAAGTGTTGGTTCAGCTAAATTCCCTTCTTCACTGAATTTTGTTCTGAAGAGTGAAATATCAGTACAAAGTGTTTGGTTATTATCAGAACAGTTCCTTGGTATTTTAGAAAAGGTCCCTCAAGCAGTATTTGGACATACTTTGATGACTGTTTTTATAGCAATATGTGCTATTTGTCTCCCCAGAGGCCATAGGAGGCATGGCAGTACAGAGCCTTTTCTTCAGAAGAGCTGAAATCTGCAACTGGGCAACACTGCCTTATGAAATTCCGTGTCCCCATTTATTTGTTGAGCTTCCTGCAGCAGAAGTTGCTGGGTGCCATCAGTGTGGGCTCTCTGTGCTGGGCAGCAAACCACTGTCAGAGCTTGGGCTCAGTCTGGCAAACGTGGGCACTTCCAAATACCTGGCGGGGATTCCCTGAGCTCAGCTGGGCTGAGCTGGGGGCATGTCCTGGAGTGGGACAGCCTAGCCAGGAACCCTCAGCATCTGGGACCTACTGTACACAAAGTCTGCTCACCAGATGAAGGGTGAGCACACTTAGTTTTAGGGGTGTATAAGACTAAATTTGACATCTCACTTCTAGTTACTATGGAGGTGACCTGGCTGCACCTGGTCACAGAGAGTGACATCATGGTTTTGTCCTTTGTGTAAATTCCTGCTGCCTTTGGTACATGTCCGTTTGTGGCATTACTAACATGATTGTTTTCTTGTGTGTTGCTTTGTTTTTACTGAGCTTGTGCACAGATATCAAGGTGGCCACAAGAACAGCAATTTCTACTTGCTTTATACATGTAAGAAACTCTAGTAATAATATTGTTAATGTTTGCGTGTTTTTGAAAAACAAAAATGATTCATGTTTGTTTTCTTCAAACAGAGCTAAAATTATCTTTTATTCATGGGTGTAAATAAAACATAATTATTATCTTCTGTTTAATTTAAAATAAGCTGAGAATTTCAGTCCTTCTGGGAACTGAACTTTACTTCATTCTGCTGGAACATGAACTGCAAACCAGGTTCACAGTTGTAACTTCTTATGATTTTTCACAATGTGTTGGTTTTGCCACACTTCTCTCGTGTCTGAGGGGTCCAGTTTGCCACCAATATGATGGAGCCGAAGTTTTTCCTTCTAAAGTCACTGCCTGGTTCTGAATAGGGAAGTTTCATCGGCACAGTGTGGGCTGATCCAAAGTATGTTGGGGTTAGTTGTTATTTACCCATGAAAATCACCACCTTCTTTTCCCCTTTTTCTCTCCCCCCACACAGAGTGAAGTAGCAGAGCTTCATTTTGGCTTCTTTGTTCAGTTTATTGTGCACATTGTTCCAGGGGTAGCACCAAATTGGAGGGTGGGGCTGTCCTTTAAGCTTTAAGTGGGACTTAAATTCTCTTTATGCTTGGAGCTGGCACTCTGCGTGTGGATTACATTTTAACTTTAAAGCTTACCGTTGAAACCATTGTGCAAGGCTTGTACGTGATTGCCAAATAGTTTTTGCCATCTGTTAGATCACCTCCAGCTCCTCCAGCAGCAGAGCAAACACGCACACACAGAGGCTCTCAGATGCTTTCTGTGTATGGCATGTTTAAATTTTATCTCTGCTCCAAATGAAAAGGTATGACTCCTCCCACAGTATTTCCCATTCTTCTGTACTTCACACTGCCCAGATATTTTGCTGACATTTCAGGTAGGAGCCCCCTCCAGACACAGTCGGTGAGGAGGTGTTCGTGGATAATAAATTCATGACAGGCAGTTTCATGACATTCTGAGTCAAGGCATTTCATATTTCTTAGACAGCTGCCTTATTTTAGCTGGAAAACAATGCTCCATTTGTTAATGCTTTGTTCCAGTAATTCAGATTTCCATCTTAAATCACTGTAGGTAATGTACATTTACATATCATGCTAATGGCTAGTTTGATAATGACTTAATTAAGCCATCAGATAACAATGAGTTCTAAATGAAACAAATTATTGAGCTGATGCTTTCATGAGAAACTGGAGAAAAACAATATTTTAACTTTTCTGTAATGAAATATTCCTGCTCTCGAGCATTGTAATTCAATTTGTGAGCCATGACCCCTCATGCAGCGTGGTTATCACTCAGATTAATAAACAGCCAATTTGCTGTTGCAGCTCCGTCACTTGGGAAATGACGAGGTTCACATCGTGTGGTCTGAGCACACTCGCAACTACCGCAGGGGCATCATCCCCACTGACTTCGGGGATGTCCTCATCATCATCTACCCCATGAAGAACCACATGTTCTTCATTGAGATCATGAAGAAACCCGAGGTACGTTCTGGGTGCTTCTCTGGCTCTGTTGTGCTGTGCAAGTGAGCAGCAGTTCTGTAACTTCAAGCAAGTCTCAGTGGTTTAGAGTTTGGGGGTTGTTTTTTTCCCCAGTGAGTACAAAATCAGTCTGTCCATCTCAGATGGAATATAAGCTGAGCAGTGAGCTAACCTTAAAACTGGAGTTACTCACGGTGATCGGAGTGACTGCTCATTCATTTTCTAGCCATACTTAGTGTTGAGTGAAATACTTCAGAATTCTCAACCCACAGAAGTTACTGGGCATAGAACCATATTTAAACTATTGTGAATTTCCTCTGAGGCAGTGAAAGCAACCCACTCATGATTTGAGTTCCTCCTGTGGTGTCAGGTCACTGCTGTACACATGGCACCAAGCAGAACCTCACGTCTGTGGGACTGTCACTGTCACCTGACTGGGTGGCATGATGCAGGCATTGGACATCCTGTCATCAAACAAAGTATGGGAGATTCACACTTGACATATTTTTTAGGAAAAAAAAGCATTTTTTTGCAAAATGTCAGAGGTGTGTGTATCTGTGCATGTGTGTGAGAAAGCCACTTCAGTAAATGCTCTTCTGGTACATTATGGATGCAAAAATATGCATAAAATATACTTTGTGAAAGTAATCAGTGTGATAAATAGCTTTTGCCTTACACGAAGGACAATATTTGTCCACAGGAGTAGCCAGCTGTGGTAAATGCCTCCATCATAGCCCATATTGACCAGCTGTAGACAGTTTTTTGGGTTGTGAATGATGAAACTGTTAGATATTGACAACCAGTGTTTTGTCAGTAGACATTTCAAACTTGGAAATTTTCTAATAGTGGGTTGTTGGAGTTTTTTTATGTGAGAATTTTGCATTAGGAACATGCTTGAGACTTCTCTGAAGCAATGCAGAAAAGCTGTGTCATCTTACATATTAGTCAAAACCACCCAATGGGCAGCCAGATTAAGAGCTAACTGGAAATTTAGTGTTATCCCTACATTTAAAGTACAAACCATTACAATGTAATAAAATTAATCCAGACATTTCCAGGGCAAGTGTAGCTGACCTTTTGTTCACCAGCTACTGACCCCAGGGTGAATGAACGAGCCTTGCAGAGAGAAATGTCTGTTGTTTGGCTTCAGTCCCTGGCATTTAAATTGCATTCCCTAATCGAATGAAAAGGCTGTCCTCTCTATCAGGTTACAGAATCCATGGCAACATTTGGCCTTTTATATCCATAATGTTAGCCTTTTTGTTTGCAGCCAAGTAGAGACACCTGGAGCAATGTTAACATTAACCGCTTTAGCATTAATAGCTTCATTATAGAAGAATTTCTGATCAGATAGCTGTTACTTTTGTTATGTTGCTTCAGCTTGTATTGTTTTCATTTTTGATCTCCCTGCTTGGCAACCGGGCAATGATTTGCAAATTTTTTTTTGTCTTGATTAATTAAGCAATATAATTATCAGGAACCATGCTGCAGTCTTTGCCTGACAAAGCTTGGGAGGGAAGACAATAGTAAGTCTGTTAGTGTGAATGCATTCCACGCGTCACAGATGCACGAGGATATTGGGAACAATAAGAGGAAAAGCTGCCTGCGAGAGGGGACAAAGCATGCCAGGCAGGCTATGCTCTGCACATACCGCCAGGGACATGCTGCGGGTTCCCTGGGACACAGATGCCTCGTTAGATTGCAGCTCGTCATCAGAGATTAATTCTCAGCCATTTGGTACAATAATTTACCCATTCCCCACTCTTTTAACTAGTGCTGTTCACTGTAGAGGGGAAGTCTTTGTGCTCGGAAGGTTTATTTAACCTTGCCTACTTTTATTGCAGGCAACAGAAATAATGATTTTGCTGTTGGAAATTGGAACAAAGCAGGTGTTTGCAGTGGGCTGAATATTAATTTTTGCTTCACAGATAACTTGCAGTGACATTTGGAGTACTCACAGAAGGGTATCTTTCTCTCTATTTTTTTTAATTGAGTCCTGTCAAAGCAGGCTGTTTGTGGTGGCCACCAAAGCTGTTTTCCCGGGCTGGGTGTTGGGTGCCGGGCACGGAGTGGAGCTGAGCAGGGAGCATGCCCTGCGCGTTTAGCTGGCCTCCCCCCGACCCTCATTTGGGCAGAGCCCCCGTGCAGATGGAAGCTGATGAGAGGTAGCTCCATTGACTTTAATGACCCTTGGCAAGGCCGCTGAATGTGCTCGGGAATGAATGATTCAGAGCTCTGTGTGCTCATGGTCTGGCTGTGCAGTGCTTGGATCGTGGCAGCCTCTGGAGCCCTCGGCTCCACTGCTGCTCTCCCTGGGTAGGATACATACACCCTGGCCATGGGTTACATCTGTGAATTCTGTAGTGCAGTGATGAGAAAGTCTGCCCCACTCCCCAGCTCCTGGTAGGTGTGAAACCATGAATGCAAGTACTGTAAGCAAAACCTACTTGTCCAAAAAGCCCGGCAGGGAATTTCCCTGCCTAGTAGCATCTGCTGATCTGACTTTACATATATGGTATTTGTGGTGGTATCACTTTAATACTAGTATGTACTTAACTTCCTTATCTTGCATTCTCTTCTCTTGCTGTCAATGCTTCTAGACAGTGCCTGGGATAAAAAGTTCACTTAAAAACGTTACTGCCTAAAGAGGCAAAACTTGATGCTCCATAACGTTATCATTTTGGTGGTGTAGATTTTCCTTTGTCCCCTTCCCTTCCAACTGCCTGGATAGAAATGCCAGCAGCAAATAAAAAATTTGAAAAGAAAGCAAAACCACTGTGGAAACATTTTGCACTTTTATGTTTTTTTGGGGGGTAGGTAATTATTTTAAGTAAAGGAATGACAAGAATAAGTGTGTACAGAGACAGCTGTCATTTGCAGATGTTACATTAAACCCAAATTTCTTCTGTAATTCATTGCCACTTCTAATTAGAGGAATTCCCTAGATGCAGGGGATTTATATTATTCCCTTTGTCCATTTATTGAATGACTGTCACAGTCACCCACAAGCAGTTGGAGAAGAATAATAGAGGGTATTTATTTAGGTGATAAGCCTCTGTACAGATGGAAAAAATCCATAGCTTAAATATTGATAATTGCTGCTGGCTTCTATCTAAGGCTTTAGTTGGGGAGTTGTTTTTTTCATTTTGAGTCTGTGAGAGGGAAATGAGTTTGAGTACTTGTAAGTGCTGAAAGTTATGTATTTGAACATGAACATTTTCTGCATTTGGCAGGCTCAGGTTTGTTTTGTGTCTGCAATTCTGGACACGTTTTACTTTTAGAAAGCATCTCTTGTGTGTAGTGTGGTCTTTTATCTGCAGAGCCTTAGGTCAGCAGAGGATGTCACACAGGGGTTTCCTGTGGAGGTGGACCCTGAAGGAGCAGCATTTGGGCACCTTGACCTGCTGGGCTGGGCCTGTTTGTGCCTCTCCCGACCCTATGTTCTGCCCCTGAGAGAGCCCCTGCTCTGCCATCTCCTTTGCCTTCCACACACCTTCTTATCTTGGACCAGCTCAAGGGTTTTTTCTCTTCTATGAGGTCCATGGAAGGAGTTTATAGAGGATTATCTGAAGTAAATACATCTTTGCAAAACCTCCTGCCAATGTTGGAGTCAGCCAGTGAATCAGGGTCTCCTGTTGGGATCCCACATGGAAAAGAGTTCTTAATATCCACTGCCAAAGGCGTATTGATTGCAAATTCATAGATGGCCTCAGTTTCTATGTGTACCAAGCTTGTGTTTAGCCAGCAGAATGTTCTGAGATGTGTGTGTCTGTGTAGTGTGCTGAGGTCAGTCATGGGGGGTTTAAACACTCACCAGCTTGGGGGATGAATGTCACACTGCAAGTCTCAGTGTGGGAAACAGTGTGGTCACATTATTTCATGGCAAAATCATGTACCAGTCTCCTGCTGTGGTTCTGAAGCCTGCTTTTCTATTTTGGGGCGCCCAGGTGCCGTTTTTCGGTCCCCTCTTCGACGGTGCCATCGTGACTGCGAAGCTGCTGCCAAGCCTGGTCTGTGCCACGTGCATCAACGCCAGCAGAGCCGTCAAGTCCCTCATCCCACTCTACCAGAGCTTGTATCCTTTCTCCATGGGGCAGGGCTCCACTTGGTAGGGTTCTCACTTGGAGCATCATCCTGCAGAGAGGTAGGCTGGGATGAAAATCCTTCCCATTTGATTTCATTGGCAAAAGTCAGCGCTTTCTTCACGTCCAGCTTGATGTTCTCAGTGGTTCACAGCCAGTTGCCATCCGGTGTTTGCAAAATGGAATGGTAATGTCACAGGAGTCTCACCAGCGGCTTCCGTCTCGCTGCTGGTGGGCTTGGGCTTAGCACTGGTGCTTTGATCTGTGAGTAATGGTAACTCCCAGCTTTGTTTTGCACTGATAAAAGTTCTGGACTGTATCTGTCAGGATGGTAGCCAGAGCTCAGCCATGCTCTTATCCTATGCAATTAACTTTACTTGGACTCATTACATTAATAAGACAGATGGGATTTGTCCTCAGATACAGATGTTTCAGGTCCTAAATTCCAGTTTCATTCCAGCCATGCCTGTGTTTCGGCATTTTTAGAACCTGTTTTCCACCAGTGGCTGGAAAGTAGCTGGAGGATGTGCTTCTCCGGGACAGGAGTTGTGACACTGACTTGTTCTTGGGTGCTACACAGACCCACAGTGTTAGCACTGGTTTGCACCCATGCTGGGATCTTCCCATAATGCCATCATACATTTCATAGCTTGTTTTGCTAATCACGTCACTTACCTCAGGACAAACACTGCACTTTGCTTTCTCTGACAGGAGTTTGATTTGAGTATTTTTCTAATCACATGACTTTGAGAAAGAGTTTGTGAAGTGTTCTGATCTTTGAAAAACATTGAGGAATTAGTTTGAGATGCACATTTTTAAAACACAGAATATCCTCAAAGTACTCGTTAGGGTTTTTGAAAAGGCTGAATTTCATCCAGTGTGCAAAAGTCATCAGAAATGAAAAGTAGCATTGCGGTTAAATAGATTTGTGTTAATAACTAATTGTTTATTCATTGCAAAGTAAATGGTGGTGGTTGTGCAAACTGTGGCAATGCCTGACAGGTGAGTCAAGGCTCATTGTGTTTTCTTCTCTTTCTTGAGAGAAATCTAACAAATTCCTGAAACTGTGCTGTGCGGAATTTAGTTTAATCCGTCTGCTTCTCAGTGTTTAATACTACAGTAACAGTGTAGTAAAAAGGACATAAGTAGCAGCAGTCATAAGAACAGAAGCTGTCCCAGCCCTTCACTCCCAGCCAGAGTCCTCCCGTGTTTTGGTATTGAGCGTTTTGTGCATAAGCCGCACTCACCAGCTGGCCATGCTCTTGCTGTCCAGCAGGGTCTCCCTGAGTGTCCCTGTGGATCGCTGGAGTGACAGAGCTGCACAGATACCACAGCACAGGGTACTGCTCCACACAGCTCTGAGGTAGCATCTGTCCCCACATTCTTTTCCACCTTTTTTTGTATCTGCTTTTGCCCCAGTGTTGTCCGTAGTGAATCAGCTGCTACTTGTCTGTCTGATAAATGAAAGTGGATTGAGAAACTCCTGAGATGAGACAAAGGGGATGTGGTGGGCAGATCCCTTTGGGGCGATACTGGAGCAGGAGAGAAAGCTATTTAGATAGTGCATACTCTGAGTACACTAAAGCCAGCAGTTGGAATGTGAGTGTGTAGATATGTGAAGGTGATTTTGGGCCTGTCCAATGCAGCTCCCAAAGGATGAGTGACTCGGGTTCGGTGTTTGCTGTGTCAGCTGCCACAAGCAGGACAGGAGGCAAGCAGACCCAGCAGTGCAAACAGTAGATGAAAGTGCCTTTATCAGACTGGAGATGGAAATAACTCCAAAAATCTCAGTAGCAGGGAGAAATAGAAAGCAATGTTGCTGGCGAAGTGAGAGATGATGCTTGGCACACACCAGTCATAACTAGTTGGCATGAGGGCTGCAGGCCAGAACGAGGCAGAGCTGAGGAAGAACTGCAGCTTCCTTTGGCACATGGGTCATGTTAAAAGGCAACATCTCTGCAAAGGGTCAGTAGCTGAAGACGTTTGGAGCCCAGTGTGGTTACTGACAGATCACTTTGTCTGGTGTCGGTGGTTCAGTGGGGATAAGGTGCTGTGTCTGTGGTGCTTGCGCTGGAGCAGTGGCAGGGTGTAAAATACCTGCAGGGACTGATCCCTGTTCTGCCCTGCGTGGTGCTGGGGAGCCAAGGGCAGCATCTTGCCAGCAGTGACAGCTGAAGTCACTTGTTGGAAAGTCTGTAAACTCTGGCTACAGCTGCACTTGTCAGGGGCTGTAAGGGAAGTGTAATCAGCCACAGAGATTAATTTGCATCTCAATTAGGAAAGAGTCAGGAGGAAGCTGTAAGGGTCTGTTGCTGGAAGGTTGTGGAAGAAATCTCATCAGGCACAAAAGGCTCCCGACTTGGTGATCCAGCAAGCGGAGCACAATATCCGAGTCTGGTTTCTATGGGGACCGGGACCGCAGAGCCGCGGGAGCATCTCGCTGCATACAGCCACTTGGTCATGATGACACAAATTCCACTGCCGTGCCCAAATACAGATTTCTGTTGGAACTCTCTGAAAATGAAGACAGTAACTGCGGCAGACCACATCAGACTTTTTAAATCTCTTTTTTTACGTTTATGTAATGCTATTGGTTTTAAGGAATTCATTAGGGCAAGAGAATAATTAAAAAACAATTAACTATATTTAAACTTTAGTTTAAAGCCATTCTGGCTACAGGTTCTTTGTGTCCATCAAAGGGCACATGATCGCACTCCGCAGGAGCCAGCCCAGGGTAGCGCAAGCACAGCTCAGTTGTCTTTGGAACAGTGCTTTCTCTGCTGCTGCCACAGTGCTTCCATGGGCGGGGATGATTGTACATCAGTTTATGTTCCAAACTGCCATTTTATTCCTCCTTGGTGCCATGGAACACTGAGGCTGAGCGGCTGCAGCCCCTGCTAATTGGGATTCTTGTCATCCTTGAATAACTGCTGAGCATGAGGCAATGTGCTCCAGCAGCCTCTCCAAGCTGCTTTTTCAGGCAGTACCTGACTTTAAATGTGACTGGGACTCACAGAAATCATAAGTAATAAGGTGACTTAAATTTTACAAGAACATGAAATAATATTTAAGCTTACTACAATTGTTGTATTGAAAGGAATATACTTATGCAGGTATTAAGCGCATCCGAGCCTCCTTTGTACATGGTGGGGAAAGGAAGGAACAACCTCTCTTGCAAACAAATTATTACATGTCAAACTAAGCAAGGGTCTGGTTCCAGCAATGCTGAATTTTTCAAAAACTGGTTGGAGTGGGGCTGTAAAAGGGCATCTCTGAGTGCTCGTCCAGGTTGTGCAAAATGAGCTGTGTGCTGGGAAGGATTTCTGAACACTTGTGTGATCCAGAGTGCCATGGCACTAAGCTGCAGCAGAGCTCCTCTCTGGGACCTGCTCTTGTCTCAGGATAAATATTGGGGGAAACCAGGGTTTGGACTGAAGTATTACAGGTCTGATTGGCAGCTGCTGTCTAAGCTGACAGTTCCTAAGCTCAGGTGCTAGTCAACCTTCAGACATGAAAATGTAGCTAGTTTGACACGTGTCAGGCACTTTGGTTGGCCCAGAATTTAATCCTGGTCTCCGGAAAGACTTAGGGATTTGGGGATAGTGATGTCTCAGCAAAAAGCTTCTCTTAGAATCCCTAGAGAAAGGCAGTTCTCGCTGCCCGGGTTATCTTTCCAAATGGAGCTGTTTCTTTTCTCCTTGGGTTGAATTGGCTTAATTTAAAAATTGTTTGAGTGTTATTTATAGTATCTTACCACTTCAGGTTTTTTTTCCTCCACCATTGCAAATAACGCTTGTACTGTCAGTCCTTCCTGACGGGGGTGCTAACTGAATTTAGAGAAAGGTAGAAAAGATCCCAAGGTGTCTGAAATGTTACCTCAGCTTTGAGGAGCTCTTTGTAATCTGCCTGGGGAAGGGTGGAACATGGCCCATGCGCCAGCACCAGTCAACTTCTTCCATGTGTTTTTCAGTGATTTCTGGTAGTCTTTAAATTATGTTCTTAGCAATTCAAGCTATTACATCTACTTCCTGTGAATGAGTAAATAGGGAGCTAGTTCTTGTTTGGGGGATATTAACACACTGATTATAAAATCATCCCTGTGCACAATCTTGCTTTTGGGATAAGTTGTTTTGTTCTTATGGGCAGCAAGGGGTTTGATCTTACTCTGCCTGTAGACTCCTGCACTCCACTTTGCTGTGACATGGGGTGCTGGAGGTGTCTGTGCATCGAAACAAGCACAAACAAGCATGGTGAAGATGAGAACTCCTTACGTAATACCTGAGCACTGGATGTCACCATTTCCCAGCTCACAGTCTGCACTCCTTTTTGTGGGCCTGAGGAAAACACAGCCCTTATGCTGGAGAAGTAATTTGATACATGAGTAACTCTCACTGTTTTTTCCACTGTAATGGCAGTTGTGTGTGCCTGCTGACCTGTGCCAGCCAGCAGGGTAAAGCCAAAACTCCATCTAAACACGTAACAAAAAAGACATCTATAACTTTAATTCATTACATCTCATCTAGATATTGACATACTAATATATCCTAGATGTATTAATATCTGGAACCAAGAAAATTAAGCAAAGAACATCAGCTTCAAATTCTGAATTAAATCCCTTGCTTGGTTTAAGCCAATTTCTGATTAACCTAATAGAGAGCACCTGATCTGCTTACCTGCTTTATCTGTGAAAGAAAGGTATTTGTTATGATGGACATTTGTGTGAATGGCTATCAGATGTTCTGGAGGCTCATGTGGTGTCAGACACATTTTGTGTCCCTCTCAGTGTGTGTTTTGTGGCACTGGCAGTTGGTGCCACATGGTGGGTTCGAGGCAGTGTTTGATTGTGCCGGGGAAATGAGATGGAAAGCCTGTTACGCCTTTCAGAGAGGGTTCACAGTTTGTCCCCTTTCTTTCATCCCAAGAAGTGGTGCCCTCCAGCTATACCAATGCTGATAGAAATGGCAATGAAATTCTAAAGCATATGTGTGTAACATGGCACCTGACCATGTTCTGCCCAGTGGCCGGCCCTGGCTGGCATGAGTGCCTGTCAGTGGCCAGTGTCTGTGGGGAGCAGCAGGTCCTGCTCGCTGCCCTTGGCCAGGGGTGCCCAGACCCGAGGGGGGGCGTGGATGGGCCGGGGCTGTGTGGGCAGGCACTGGCAGCTCTGCCCTTCATGCCGCATGGCCCTTGCTGCAGCCGATCGATGGCTGAGCTGTCTCCTCGGCCTTCCCTCCTCACAGCCAGAACCTTCTCCAGGCAGCAATCGATGCCTCTAATCTGCTCCAGACTGTAGTAAGTCATGCGAGGCAAAGCTTTTAGGTGGCATTACATGGGATTGTGGAGGCAGCTCCTCAGCTCTCATTCATAGAGCTCCTCATGGACTCAGAGAGTCCACTCCGTCCCGCCAATGGATATCTTAAGTGTATAAAATGCTTCTGCAGGTTTAAACTCCACATACTGCTGAGCTGTGCAGACACAATGGGATCACGCTTCCCTATTTTCTGTTTTGTGTCCATCCCTGAACCTGCAGGCAGATCCTTGTTAAACACACAGCTTGTACCTGCATTGCCAGGGTGGCAGGGAGTAGCCAGGGAGGCTGCACGGGAACAGTGCAGTTTATTTTGTCGCTATAACATGAGGCACCACTATCCTCCCTCTCATGGCTGAGAGCTGCCAAGTTCGCTGAGGGTTGTCGAGAAAATCTCAGGCTGATTCTAACACAGAGTTTTAAACTGCTGATCTCAGTGTTCTTCAGTAGCACTAAATAAACCCCAGCAGTAGTAGAGGCTCTTCTTTGCTGGCTGATACAATGGAGAGTTCCAAAAACAAACCTGCAGTTAAGCGGCCTCGAGAATGTAACGTGTTTTTAAATGAAATGTGAGTCCACTGTGTGACATGTGTCAGGAAGAAAACCCAACAAAACAAACTCAACCTTGGATTTCTAAATGACATGTACCAGTAAATGTGTACTGGTTGCAAACAAGGGTCCTAAAACACAGACCCACGCCTCTTTAAGCCCTGCCAGAGAGTGGGAAGTTCTGATCTTGCTGGAAACAGTGTGGTTTGGGTGGTGTAGTCGTGCCTTGCCAAGGCGCTTCCCGGGAGCCCGGGACGGGGGATGCCCGCATTGCAGGAGCACACAATGCAGTACGGGGATTTGTTTATGAGCAGTAAACATTCCTTTCACGGGAAGGTGGGAAGGTGCGGGGTACACAGAGGTGCAAACACCTGTCCCGCGGTGCTTAATGTTTCCTTCTGGGTTACACAAAGAGCCTCCAATTTGTGTTTCATGAGAGGCGCTTACTCATTCTTTGGTTCTTTGACAGAAGCAAAATCGGTAGATTCGGGTTACTAACAAGTACTTCGTCCCATCTTGTGATGGTTCTTGCCTATTTGCAAGGGGCTCGCATTCGGTGTCTTTTCAAAGTAATTTTTGATGATTTTGCTGCTTCCCACCGTTAACTTTGAAGAGATGTGCATAGCTAAAGCTCGGATGTGTCTTTCGGAAAATTTACTGTGAATTGCTGCTCGCACTAGGGCCTTCCCGGGGTTGTTTTTGTTTGTCACAAGCAGGTCGGTGAAAAGCAAAGCGGGCTGGGTTTCTGCGGCTGGGCCGTGAGCGAGGGGGGCCGGCGGTGCCACCGGCGGTGCCACTGGCAGAGCGGGCGGCGGGGCGTGGGCCGAGCCCTCGCACGGCTCCCGCGGGCCTCGGGGTCGCTCCCCCGGGCGCGGGGCTTTGTGCGGCCCGGCCGCCTGATTAGCATGCGGGCCGGGCGAGCGGGGCTCTGCTGGCTTACCAGCTGTTCCTGCTGCTCCCGACAATGTCCGGCGGGCCGGGGCGGCCGCGCTGCGCGGCCGCTGCCGCGCTCCGACAGCCTTTCCGCTGGGGATGCCCACGTGGCACCGCAGCGCCGGCCGGCCTCGCATGGCATATGGTGTCTGGATTCATACAAGATGCAAAACTATTCTGCCGCTAATGCACAATGACTCATAGCATTGCTAATTTTTCCAACAAAAGCCCACTTCCACACCCACACTTTTAACCCCTCAGGCTAAAAAGCCTCTTCTTTAGTTTCAAAGCCATAGAAATGTAAGGAGGTGGGTTTTGGATCAATATCTGAAACCCTATATTTATTTAAAGCATATGCACACTCTAACACTTATTTTAAATTTCAGTGAAAGACAGTTTGCAAATTGCCACTCCATTGTGCAGGAAGGTTTTTGTTCCAAAGTGGATTCCTTGTCAAATGCTGGGATCTTAAAATTTTTCGGTAGTTAACATATTAAAAAAATAATTAGAAGTCGCCACCATAGATAATAAAAAGTTATTTTCATTTAAGAGGAGGGAATCCAAGCATTGTAGCCAGTGGATTTACAAGGATTATGTATTCTAGCACGAGTTCCCAAGCCGCGCGTGGTGTAAGCAGCTTGTAATATTTGGGGATCTTTGCTATTTACTGGCTCTTCAGGGACAATAATAATGCGCTTTCCAACTAGAGGGAGCTGCATCATCCCTGATGATGCTGATTCTTAACCTTCCAGTCTGATTCCTTTGTGCAGACTGTACGGTGACCGTTCCGGCGTTTTAATAAAATCAAGTTAAATTACCCCAAATCATTTAGATTAAATGGATGCATCTCAGTTCTTGCAGTGTAATCATCAAATTAAACTGCGAATTTCAGGGAAAACTGAAGCAGATCTGTTTGCTTTCTGTGGAATTATATAGGTCGTGAAAAGGCTGGTTAGGAGGGAGTGAGGAGCCGGGGCTCGCACAGTGTTCCAAGACAAAAAGCATGCGGGAGGCAGGAGTTCGGGGCAGCAGCAGGAAGCGCTCACTCCCACTCCCTCTGGCACAACAAAGGAAGAAACAAAGGGACCTGTGGCCAGGCACCGAGGTGGCCATGCTCAGCACTCGGGCTCCCTGGGAACCACTTGTTATGGGGTCCCCCGCTGGCAGCGCTGCAGCAGGTGAAGGCTCCTGCCAGCATGGCTTTAGGAAGAATCTTTCCTAGGGGATGGCTGGAGGGCTCCTGGGGGGCTGGTGACTCCACAGCGGCCTACAGTGGGTCCAGTGGGATGCACCGTGTCCTTACCAGGGCCAAAGCCCGGGTGCCAGCCTTGGAAAGGCAGTTTCCATCCAGCAGGGCAGTTCCCTTGTCCTAGAAACAGTGGTGGGAAGGCACAAAAGCTGCAGGAGACCAGATCCACATGTGGGCATTTCCATGGGTACTTCCCCAGCACTTCAGGCACTGGTGGTATCACAAACATGCAATCGCCAGTCCAGCTTTAGGGCATGTTTCAAACTTATCTTTTTCTCTTTTGAAGAGACCCTGATTTCAGTGTGTGGTTTCCATGAGCCATACATGTTGAAATTACTTAATCAAAAGTTAAGGAATAACTTTCTAAACAGGAAAAACGTTTTTAGGCTGAGATTTGGATTTTCTTCATGACTTCGTTTCTCTGTTATTGAAAATGAGTGGCTGAGTTGAGTGCTGGCCATGCTTTGAGGAGGTGAGACAGATCTGACTCCCCTCTAGCCTGACTGGCTCTGTGCAGCTGACACCAAAAGGAGGGAGGCACAGAAATATTTGTGCCTCTTATATAAAAGATAGTTTGATGGGCAGCACCATAATCCTACATTGTCCTTTAGAGAGGAAAGGCTTCCCATCTACCTGCATTTGAAAAACTTTGAAAGCCATCCTGTCACTGGGGTCATGAACATGGTGACATCAAGTGAGAGGAATAGGAGAAAGCTACTTTTTATAGCAGGTTTTCTCACTGGCATATTGAATTTGTGGGTTTTTTTCCCTCAGCATTGTACTTGTGTGTGTATTTCCCAGTGCTTTTAACTGTCAGGGTTCTGGGGTATAAACAGAAGCAGATGGCTTTTGATGATTCCTTAAACCTAATGTTTAGTAACAATCTAGTGTGTGTACAGTATTTTCTGTTAAACAAAGTCTGAAGTAATTTTCTGGATTTTAATACTTCTCTTAATTGGCCTGGACCAGTTTTTTTGGAGAACTGTAACTTGTGCTGAACAGCTGGATTTGTGGCATCTCTTTAGGGTCATCCACCTGGCTGATTTTCAGCTGTGAGACAGTGTGGATTACCTAACACCTTGCTGGCCTACAGTTTGTGACTTCCTGAAGTAAAAAAGGCCTTCTCCTGCTCACCTTCCAGCTGGCAACCCCTGAAGGGTTGTTCGGGGAGCAGTTATTTCACTGAAATCTCAGTGTTACCTGTGTAACAAATCTGGTATTAGCTCAACATCTCAGTACTGCAAATCTTCAACACCAAAAATGTGTTGTTGACTGTGAATCCATTAGGGAGAGAGCTCAAGCTCCCAGGCCCTTGCTTTTCTGTGTTTGGCTGAAAGCTCTTTCCTGAACTCGTGCCATCCCTGTGACCCTGACTGGCTTCTTGGTATTGAAAGGGGGCTTGTGAGGGCTGTACTTGCCAGACTGGCATCCGTCAGGCAGTGTGGCGATGCAGGCAGGATCACAGAGGCACAGAGCACTTTGGAGAACAGGTCTTGAAGCTGATGCTCAGACACTCCCCAGATCATAAGTGAACAGGGATCTGCACTTTGAATTTCTGTGTCCAGCCCACCACCTTTCTCCCCACTGCCAGCCTCTCCCAAAGCTGGGGAATCTGATGCTCTGAAAACACCGTTTTCCCACAGGCAGCTCTGGTGGTAAGAAATGGAAGATTTTTGTGTCCTTAATTGTTAAATACAAGTCTGTGTTATCTGAAGGTTTTGAGTTGTAGGAATAGCAGTTACACCAGCCCCGGGCTGCCAGAGGGACAGCACAGCCCTCATTGTTAACTCCCCGAGCCTGGCAGGAGAGAGGGATTGTTCCAGTCCTGGAGAACTGTTTGAATTCAAAAACCTTTTATTTTCTAGGCTTTTGCAGAACCTGTTGGGTTTTGTGCTCCCATGTTTTATGACTTGTTGCCATGATAATTCAGCTCATCTTACAGGTTTCTCTAATTGTGACTGATGTGTAATCATTCATTTTATTGAGCCTCATTAAGGTCTATGAACCTCTGTCCCAACTTACAGTAATTAGAGCCCAGATAGCCATTCCATCTGTTCCCAAGCACTGGTTAATTAATGAACTTTTAACATGTTACTTGCCTTGTAAAAGCCCTCAATATTCTGAAGTTGCTGAATAGGATTTACATGCCAGCATTTCCGTTTGTTTTAAATGCCACAGCAACGTGCAGTTTGGAATCCCAAAAGTCAACACACGAAGTCCCAGGATCTCGGAAAGCAAAACGGAGAGATTTTACTTTCTGTTCCCACTTTGTCCATCAGTTACAGTATCTGTAAAACTGAGGTTTGCAAACAAACGCCTGAAAGGGTCTCTAGTTCTTTACTGCCCAAACCAATGGGTTTGAATCTTCCCTTGTATTGCTAAAGAAAATACACAGAGATCAGTAAACCAAATATTTCATTTTTCATGTTAGTACTTACTGGAAGAACATTAGAAACATGATACCTGCAGGCACACATTTTCCTGCCCTCATATTTCATCCTTTTGTTAAATTTTGAGCATCAGGCTGGAGACAGCTATGTTAGTTTTATGTAGCATTCGCTACAAGATGCTTAGGATGGAGCAGAATCCACCACTGCTGCTGGAGTTGTCAGAGACTGTTGTGGCCCAGGACTGGGAGAAATCAGCAGGACCCAAGCTGCTGAGTACTGAGAGTCTCTCTGCTTCACCTCTGTGCATTCTGACTGTGCAGTAATATGCTGAGTCAGTGATCTGTGTGCAGGGAATAAATCACTGCATTTTTAAAAAATTCATTCAACTTGTGTTTGCTGAGCAGGTAGGAAAGGTGATATTTCTAGTGGCAGGAGTTTAAAGAAAATGTTGGGGTTTTTTTGCATTGTTGCATTCATAATCTGCTGCTGGTTTTTACACACAGCATGGAGATGTAGGGCTGTAGCTGTGCTCTGCCTCATTTGGATTGATCTATGTTTACCTTCAATATTCAGGACAAGAATTAAGTCATACTACTCAACTCCCTCAAAATCCCTTTCAGCAGCCAAAGGCCGACCATCTGTCCAGTCCAGCCATTCTTTCCTCCCCCAGTATGCATTTTAGCCAGTGCTTTGAGCAAGGCTGTATCTCAGAGAAGCAAAATATGAAGGGAAATAAAGGTCTTGGGCCTGGGGCCATGTTTAGCAATGCAAACCCTGTAAATTGCAGATGGTTTCTGTGAAACGAGTGCTCCTGGTTCTGTGGTACTTCAGCGTGCTGGTCTATGGCGCAGTGGGTGTCCAAGGCACAGGCAGGCTTCTCTGTGGAGAGATTTCCAAAACAACTACTTTTAATTCCTTTTCCAGTATTTCTGTGTGCCAGCTCGTCATCTTACCACTGATCCCACATTTCAAACAGTCCTCTTGGCAAATCCACCTGTGCTCCCCTGCTCCTTTTTAGGACTGATGGGTTTTAAGTTATTGGCAGATTTGCAAGAAAAATTGGATTTTTCCTCAAGCTTTTTGAGGAAAGTGCAGGTGTTTTGTCTGGGAACATGCTGGTTTGTGTGCAAGTGCCAGGTGTGGGACTCAACCATGGTACCAACTCTTCTCCATTACTGATGTTCTGCAAGTCCAAGGCTGGGATCTTGCTGAAATTCTTCCAAGATGTTGTTCTACTGGCTGAGATTGAGTTAGGAACAAATCCATTCAGCATGTGCATTTACTAAGGTGTGATTGTAAACCATACCACTCCATTACAGCTGATATTTAGGGGGTGCAGTTTTGTTTACATGAAGAAAACTGGGATGTTCTTCCTGGGCAGTCCCTCTCCTGTTCTCCACAAGCATTTACACTCTGTTTAACACATTTTCAAATCAAAAAATGTGCAGACAATCTTGGTGAGGCTTGAGCAGCAAATAGGGCATCCCAGTAAAGAATGAGAGGGGGAACTTCTTGCCCCTCTCTGGTGGGACTGTGCTGTTGCCTGTGCTCCGGCTTTCTGGATGTGCAGACATGTCCCCGGTGTTTGCTTCTCAGGGTTGATGGATGTAAGTCCTCCCAGTTCGAAGACACCTATAAGCACAAATCTCTGTATTAATGCAACAGAATGAGTTTAGATGCTGCATGCGTATTTTTGCAATAGTTTCTTTTATGTCTTTAAGCAGGGGTCACATTCCACTCTTAGTTAGCTAAATGGAAATGTTAATTAAGGGAATTACAGTTAAGGCTGTTCTCTGTCAGGTAACTGATTTTATGCAATAGGCATTTTCATTAAGATTTTAATATTGCCTGTATTTTGTTTAATACAGACATACTTTTATTTTTAGGTTAAAATATTTTTAGCAGCCTTTCTGTAGGTTGCCTGTAAAATGTTTGATATTATTTGGGTTTTTTAAGAGAGATAAGAGGGATGTTGTTCCATCAGCTGTTAAATATTATTGCATGTTAATGCATATTTTAAAAGTTCAAAGTCTGTGCTAGCTTGTGTTTCTCTGTTCTTGTTGCTGTTGGTACAGACATGCTCATATGGAGCATTCCCATTTGTGTGAAAAACAAATTCAGCTCAGGCCATGCATAGATTGTCAGAAAGATTAAAGTGTGCATAGTGCAATTTTTCCTCTTTCAGAAAGGGGCCTTTGATGTGCTAATGTTCACTTTCTGTCTTTTCATGGCAAAGTGCTGGGCATTGTTTTGGGCTGCAGAGCAGTGTCTGCTTCAGAGAGGCAGATTCAAGCGCCCGGAGCCCAACCTTGTGCAAGGTAATAGCATATGCAGTGATACTGCTGACATTGTCCAGGGGATGAGATAGCAGTGTGCCTTGCACAGATAAATACCAGGGCAGACAGTGAGGAGAGATGTAGCCAAAAAAGCCAAATATTTAATTTCCAATATCCCACTTCTGTGTGCCAGTGTTCTGCAGTTACACCGCGTCACATGCTGCAGGCCCAAACTGGAAAGCTTGGCAGTGCAAGAGGCGCTCGCTGTAGGCTCTGAAATCACACCCAAAGATAAGTCTGTAATATATTTCCAAAGTTAATTGGCAAGTGAAATTATTTGGATGGGCTCATCTTGGGTTGCAGTGGGCATTTTCCAGCTAATGGATAAAATTTTGCAGGCTGCTCACAGGACCAGCTTGAGCTGATGTAGCAAGAGCCTGATGTGAGTGGTGACAGTCATAGTGACAAAGGTGTGTGGAGAATGAGCAGCTATGAACAGCCTTTCTTATGCCAAAAGACACCAATTCTCCTTCTGTAACTGACTGGGAAGGAACAGTTTCCTGAGTTCCTCAGAATATAAATATGGGAAGAGACAGTGTGTAACTGGGCAGGAGTGAGTGGAGCACTGGTTGTGTTCTGCAGAAGACAGATTAGTTGATAACTGAATGATAAAAGCCTTCTTTTTCAAACTGTGTCAAATTTGAGACAGTAAGTTAAACAAAACCTGGAATAGAACTTGAATACAAGAAAACTTGACAGCAGCATGCAGTGTCCCTGCTGTGTAGCTTCTTCCCTGGGTCGTAGACCCCGCATATTACCCCTTCTCTTCCACCAACTGTGATGCTTCATTAAAAATTCATCCTGTGCTCCTGTGCCTTCTCTTTGGGATCCTCATGATCTCCTTTTATACCCGACATGACTCAGCAGTTACGGATGTCAAAGAACTTCAGAGGTTTTGCTTAAAGGGCACTGGCTGGAAGCAGCAGTGAGAACACTGAGGAAGTGATGTACTTCAGCGGAAGCTTCCCACACTTGTGCTCAGGCTGGGTCTGTGAGGAGGTTATACCACCTGGGCACAGCGTCCCCTGGGCACCAGGACCAAGCTGCTGGGCACACATGCTCTGATGGAGTCTTTTCTGTCATGTGTGGGGCTGCAGACGGTGCTTGGAGGCACGTGCTGGGGAAGGGTTGGCCTGTGCGGTGATTTGCAGTCACCTCACAAAGGAGCGTCTCTGTGCTGGCTGCAGAATGAGACGTGTCAGAAGTGCCTGGCAGGAAGCAGATGGAAAGGGCTGTGCGGAGCAGAGTGGTGCAGGGCTGTCACACAGGCTGAGGGGCAGGTTTTTGGTAGCCTTGGAGAAACGACCAGAGCAACTCACTTGTCACCAGTTGCCATCCGCCTCTCTTGCCTCTGCTGGCTCGCAGGGACCAGTGACTCTCCTGCAGGATTCCCCGCCTTTCATCACAGCTGTCTCTGCAGCAGCACTGGCTTGCTCGTTTGCCATCTCTAATCAAATTGTCTGTTTTAAAAAAAGTGCTGCCGCTCTGCAAGTTGGCTGTAATCTCATCGTGGTGCAAGTGGGTGCTCCATAACCCAGACACCTTGGGGATGCAGGTGTACACAGCCCCGGTGCTTGCAGAGCACAGTTGCTGACCGATGCTCTTCCCTGGTGTATCTGTGTGACCCAGCCTTGTGAGCACCTGGGGTTCTCACATGTGCACAGGTCACTGCACCTCCCACCTGCTGATGTGCAGCTTCCCGGGTCCAGCACTAGCCTGCTCTGCTCATGCACTGCTCTTCAGTGGCTTTTAACCTGAATACACAGAATGCCCCCAACTGGGAAAGGTTCCAACAGCACCTCAGATGTTCTTTGGGACCACCTTGTGTTTCATCCTTGTTTCTGTCATATTTATTCCTATAGGCATGAGTTTTTCTTTTGTACTGTTCTGGGGTTCAGCACTTCATTCCTGTTCCCCTGTGTGTTAATACCTGTACAATATGTACCTGTATGCAATAGCCGGGTTTCTGGTCTCATTCTCAATCCTTTTCAGAGCTGGTTTGAACTTGGGCAGTCCTGGGTGCTGAAGCAGGCTGTCAGCTCGGGTGTGCAGCCGGCCAAGCAGCCCTCCCCAATGCTCTCTCTCCACTTCCACCATCATTTCTCTTGTGCTTGGATTTGCAACTTGCTTGTTTAATAGTGTATTGTACCGCTTACTCAGGAACTTGTTCTGTAATTAATTGCAATGATAAGACTTCATGGCCACCCTGAGTCACTTGAAACTTATGAGGAAATTTTTTCAGAAACAGTAGAACATTTAGAAGAAGTTACCAGCAGTGAAACCAATGTATTGGCTTGCCTTTTTGTGAAGGAGTCACTTTTATTTTCAGTTTTGCTTGCTCTCCACTCACACATCCCACCTCGTAAGTTAAAAAAGGCAGCTTTCATAAATATGCACCAGAATTCTAATTTACTCCTCTGGAAAAATGGGTAGCCATCACAGCATGCACACTGGCTCAGCTGGGCTGTGGAAGTGGAATCCAGTTCCCCCACTGGGAGGTCACCTTCACGGGAAAAAAACGTTATTTTAAATGCTGACTTAATCACCTGTTTTTGGGGATGCTGTTTGTCCAAGGCGGCCAGCAGTGAGTGCACGCTGCTCTACCTGTTGCAAGCTGTTGAAAGGAAGGGTATGTTCATTTAATGGATTTTAAGCAACATTATTCAAAGATCAACAAAAGGCATTCTATGTTACATGAATAAAAGATGTCCCCGTGCTCCTTGTTAACCCTACAATGCCTGCCAGTGTCATTGAAGTGCAGCCATCTCACAGGGAGCTCTGGGCTCAGCTGCCACAGGGCCCAGCCAGAGGCAGTGCCAGGTGCTACAGTGAGGTGCCAGCCACTGGTCAGCATGGCCGGGGTGGCTGGAGGGACCCACTGGGGGGCACAGGTAGAGCATGGAGGGGGACACTGAGGAATGGAGCTCCCACCGAGCCCCTGCAGCCTCCACCACTCAGTCAGACCTGGGAGCTGTTTGTCCACGTGTGCCACCCACAGCCCTATGCTTGGGGCAACCCACGCTCAGTCCCTGCTTTGGAAGATCCACAAATGTCTCAGGTGATTATTCTAAACCTCTGTCCTCATTATATTGGTTTTAATTTAAAGCTGGGACATCCCCGCTGGTTTCTTGCTGGGCTTTCTCTAATTTTTCTTCCTTCCTACCCTCTAACATCAAGCAATTTTCCGGCCTGTCTCACTGCAGCAACAAGTCTGTTTCATGCTCAGCATCTTGCAAATGGTGTCACTTATAATGGGTGTGATAATAAGCCCCAGTTACCTGTCCCTGATTGTAATAAATGTAAATTATCAACTATAATAGACTTGAAACTGAGCCATTTAGTGTTAGACACAGAAATAATGAAAAGATCTGTAATAAACTAGAAAGGGCAAAATTACTTTCTGTAATTATATTTTGTTCCGCTTCTAGCTGCCAGATCATTATACTCTTATCAAACTGACAGGGTTTGGTAACATTTAGTAGGTGAGAAAATGTACTTATAAATTGAAAAGACTTGTTCCTTAATAAGTGAGTTTGACAGTCCATCAGTTATATCCAAGGCACAGAGGTGCCCCTTTCTGAGATGTTGTTCCACTGGCTGTGATTCAGTTAGAACTAAATGAATTGAGCATCTTTTAGAAACAAATTCATTTGACATGTGCATTTATATTCCATATAATTCCAGGAATCCCTCTGTCTGTGTGCTGCTCAGCAGCAGCTCAGTGAGGCTGATCTCCTGAGCACACAAACCCACCTTAGTGTTACTACAGTTGTTCCAGGGGGTGGGAATCACACGCCATGAATAGCCGCACAAATAATTTTGTTCCAGACTGTATGTAAACAATTTTGTGGCACATTCTCATTTTAAAAGAGTCTGACATTATCCTCCCCCTGTCTCTGGTGGTTTAGGTTCAAAACTGGGAACTGCAGAGGCTGGCACCTTCAGGTTCTGAATGGTTTGGAGTATGGCATTATCCCCGGAGATTCCCAACTGTACCTTCAGCTGTGTACTGCTGAGGTGGAGCTTGACCTGTTGCTTGTCTCCAGGTGCACTGTGGAGCAGATCTCATGTGGCATGTGAACTCTGTTGGTGACATTTATGGCTTAAGAATATCCTTGTGTTTGGGGAGAGGAATGGCAACAAGTGTAGGAATGTTAAATGTACATGGCTGTTAAACTGGAGACGCTGCAAGCCTGTGTGTTTGTGTATCTGCAATGTCCAAAGTATAACAGCACTAGTTCAAAAACCTTTCTTACTCTCTGTCTTTTGCTTTTTTGAGCTTCTTTTTTTTTATTATTATAAAATTTTAAGATATAAGTCAATACCAATAGTATTTTGTCATCAATTGATATAATTCATAAAATAAACTTACAAGCCTTGCAGGCAAGTCTGCACCTCTCCTACACGTCTGGGTACAGGATAGGAAGGTGTAGCTGGCCCAGCGTCCCCCTGCCAGCAGCTCCTCTTCATTTGTAGTGGGAGAATCTTATTGCCCAGCTGTCTGGGCTGTACCACCTTAGTATCTGGAGTTTGGCTGGATCCCTGTGAGCTCCACCTGGAATTTCACAGTGCAGGTATTGCAGATCCTGGCCAAGTGGCTCGCTCTGATCCCGGCATGGGTTCTTGTTCTCCCCAGTGCCCTCAGGATTGAGGAGCTCAACATCACTGGTCTGGGGCACTGGGAAGGTGGCTTTCAATTAGGCCTGGGCAACTCCTGTCCCTTCATCTCTCAGGACTGAGTAGGGAACTGTATGGCTACTTCCAAAGAAAGCATATTTGGGGGAATCATGCCCCACTGATTTGCTGGTGAAAACCTTGTGCCCATGTGTCGCAATACAGAACTCCTTCATAAGCAGCCTCTCGGTGGTGAGATCTCAGTGTACCCTGTGGAATGAGTTACCAGTCAGGGCTCCTGCAGCTCAGAATGGTAACAGGCCATTATGTCATCATTGTAATTGAAATATTTTTGTCCAAGCCATGTTAGTACAGTGGTAAGCACAGAATACAATGGCTGACTGGACCTTGGATGGGGCAGAGGGCTGGTTGCTCCATACAAAATGTACAGTGCCACGTTTTAGGGACAGTTATGTGTGATTTGTCACCTCTGTAGCACATAAGGAACACACTTAATGGGAACAAAGTTAATAAAGGGGATGAGGCACAGGCCCGTCTTTTTTTTCAACAGAGAAGGTCTGTGTACAAATAGGACAAGCTGGGAGGAGAGCATTGCAGGGACTCTGGTAGAATTACAAAGCTTTGGGTAGGGATGAGCTCAAGTGCTGTCTGAGTACAGAGTAGTATGGGAGCAGGGGGTGAATTGGTTCCTTTTGCTCCTGCTGCGGAATAGTCAGTCTGTAAGGTCAGTCTGTAATGGTACATGTGTCTGCTCCTGGGGGCTTCCTGCCTGCAGGAGTGCTTGGAAATTAAGATGAAAGCTTGTTTTCTGCCTTATTCATAATAAATGCAAGATTCTCCCCTGAAGCACTTGGCATGACTAATGTGCCACATATTCTTGCTATCCCAGAGCAGCAGGCAAGTGCTTCTGCCAGAGGGGTGCTTGCAGCACACCTTGGGCTGCGTGCTGCCCAACAGCATCAGGAGCCAGGCACGCACAGATGGGCGTGAGCTGGAGTCTTGCCTCAGGGCACCTTCAGAATGGCTTTGCTGTTACACTGCTTGATTTCCACAGAGATGCTTTGAAACCATGTGAAACGTGTTTCTGTTGTTGTTTTGCTGCACTTTCCCCTTAAAAGCAATTACTGGCAACTGTCTGCACGGGAGCTGCTGTATTGCACTGGGAAATGCCGTGGCAACGTGCCCTTTGACTCAGAGCACTTGCAGGTTCTTGGGAACCTGAGGCCCATCTCCATCAATCAGCACAGAGGTTCTTTTGTGATCCTATGAGGAACCCAGGCCCTGCTGTGGTGCTGGACGTGGCAGAGCTCCAGGTGCGGTGCTGAGGCACTGGGTAAATGCTCCACAAACGAGGAATCCTTTTGCAGACCTCTCCGTACCTGTCAGTCTCAGGGAGAGCCGTGTCTCTTCCACACCAGGGTGTTCTGGGCTCCAGCCATCCCCCCCAGCACAGAGAGCTGCCTGTCAGTGCAATTGGTGGCACAGCAGCAGAAAATTATGCCGCAGAGAGGATGAGCTCTTGGTTTTGGCAGCAGGGGATCATCTGCCTGTTTTGGATAAGGAGGAGAAACAGCAGCCCTGCGCAGGCTGGCTCCCCTGGCTGCAGTGTGGACAGATGGCTGTGACAGGGGCTGGCCATGGGGAGCGGGGCCCACAGACTCCAATGGTCATACGCGTGTTACATGGACCGATTTAAGACAGGCGCCACTGGAAAGTTTCCATATCGGATACTTCGGTTTATAAAAAACACATAAATCTGTGGTGACTGACAAGTACAGTTTAATTGCACCTGTTTAGTGAAGGATATATGTTACTAAAATTCCCCCAAAAGTTCTCGGTGAAATTCGTGTGGTGGTGGCAGTCACTAGACTGTAAATGATGGCAAGCATTATCAAGCAGATTGAGTTTCACACCAAAACTGCCTAACACCACATTTTGAAAGCACAGTAACTCCATCCTCTTCAGAGCTGGGAAGGACATTTAGGTGCAAAAAAGGTCATCAGCCAACACATCTCTGCTAACCTCAGTTTTATGGTTCTGGCTTTATTCTGCTTTGGTAAGTCCCAAACGTTTATGTTCTTGTATGCTTTCCAAACTGCTGTTACAATGTCAGGAGCAAACTCGTTTTGTGAACCATCTTTGGGCCCTATGATACAGTGAGGAGAAAACTGAAATAGATGTTTCTTGCATTGAACAGTAACTTCAAAGATTTTCTGCAGGTCCCCCTAACTGGTTACATGTGGACATGTAGCCAGCCTTGATGTCCGATGGACTGGAATGAGCTGTCTCACTCTATACTTTGAGCTTCTCCACTGGCCTGATGCCCTGAAATCCTTCTCCGGGTGGGCTGCACATCACAGATGGGAATGGCAGCAGGTCTGTGCCAGCAGGCTGCATTAGGGTTCCTCTGGAGCTGCAGGAACAGGCATTGCAGCAAGTGCTCTCCATGGACCCTGGTGGTGTCCTGGGTGCCAGTCATGGCACTGGTGCCCTTTGGTGTTGGCGCGACCCGTGGGCCATGGAGAGCAGGCACTTCTCCCCAGCCTGGCCACAAAACCATAAACACTCCTGTCTTTTATGTGCCTGCTGCATCAGCAAAGCTCACTGTTCTTTCCATGTATCGGTGACAGCATATAAATGCCACCTAAATGCTTTTATTTTCAAACAGTAGCATGGGGCAGGATGGGCTGGCCATTACCATCAGCAGGAGAGGAGCCCTGAGAGTTTTGCTTGAGGTCAGCATGGAGTTAAGGTTAATAAGCAGAAGTTCTGTATTTTCAGGATCTGCTTGAGTCATCATCTTCTATGTTCCCTTGTTTCTCAACAGGGCAGTTTGGTATGGTTTAGTGTTGTGTGTGTGTGCAGAGGAGGAAACAATGGGCAGATCGTGACCCTGGGATGGTTCAGGTCCCCTGCAGAACTCATTATGAGGACTTTGAAGGATTTTCAAGGTCATTATGTTTTAAACTCTGTGTCTGAAACTGGCTCTGTGTTGTAGAGGATTAACGTAGAAGTGATGCTGGTGGGTCAGAGCTGAGTGCTATGTGCCTCTATGGTGAATTTTCAAAAGCTTCTGCCTTTTGTCTTTTTTTGCATCCTCCATCTGAGAGGATATCCTGTGTGTTTCACTTTGCAGGTCATCCTGCTGCTGCAATAAGATGTTGTGGCATATTGCAAATAGCTGATGTTCACATTTTAATGTGTTGGGTTTTTTTTCAAACAGCCTTCATTATGTGGTTGAAATGTTAAAATAATTGGTATGCTGATAAAATGCCACCAGCAGCTCATAATATTCAAATATTGAGATTTGATTGCTGTGTTCAAATAGGACCTAAATTCCTGCTCTCCCACAGTTTTTTATATGTTCTTGATCAATAATTCATACCTTGTCATGGCTCTCAATGTCATTATTTAATATGAAATGAAAAAAAACAAACCTGTTTGTGTCTGTCTAAAACATTTTGCTCTGGAGTTTTGTCTTGGCAGAAGCAAAATGTAAAATAATGCAGCCATGGAGGAGTGGGTCAAATTGCCGTACATATTAAAAGAGGAGCTTTTGATCAGCTCCTTCGAGGGTCTGGTATAACTCCATTTATCTGCAGATCTTGGGGGACGCCCCAGGCCCCCAGATAAGTGGGGGCTTGGGGCATCCCCTGAGCTTGGTTAATCATGGCAGCCAGCTGTCCAGCTTTCTGCCAGGGTAGGGTTCAAGCTCACAGCCCATCCTCTGCAGCCAGGCCTGCCACAGCAGTGGGTTTGTGTGTTCCCTGCAGTGTTCCAGCCCCGAGTCTGCCCTAGGAAAGCCAGCCAGGCACTCAGGGCTCCTTCCCGGCTCTGCTCAGAGCTAGGAGGTTGCTGATGCATAGTTGCATTTTTAAACCAGTAGTTTATGTGGCACTTGATCTAAATTTTGCCTGGTGCTGGGGGCACCTTGGTGTCAGGTGGGCTCTGCCCAAAGCTCGCAGGAGAGCCGTGACACAAAGGTTCAGTGTGAGGTTCTAATGTTTGTAACATAGTGATATTTCAAGGTTGGCTCTTAGGCTGAAGGCACAGCATGTTTCCATGGGGCAACTCCTACAGAAGTATTGCTCCAGGGATTTTCAGGACAGACGTGTTCCTACAGGGCAATATATAGGAAACCTCGTGATGCCTTTTTTACGGGCGGAGGTGTTTTTTGGAGGTTTTTTTTTTCTTCTTGTTCATGATGCCTCCACATTCAAATTCCTAAACTTCAGTAAAATTTTAGTCGACTTTTTCTTTCTTTATTGAATCCCCACTGTTCTCCCAAGTGTGTGTATGTACTGAGACAGAGGTAGCAGGGACTTTATTTTAATTTGCTGCAGTCACTTAATTCTCTTTTGATTAAGCTGTGAGTACAAACGAGCACAGGCATCCCGCTCGCTGCCCATAGGGCAGGAACTGCTGTGCTCCCACTGCTTCAGGGAGCCCAGGAGGGCACAGGGTGGTTGGTGAGTGGAGCTGGGGTGTGCAGCACTAGGCCTTGCTGTGCTGGGGGTATATGCATCTTCTGCTTTCGGCTTTTCAGCATGCAGGAGAAGTGCTGAGCTGGGGTCTTCCTTGTGTGCCTCCAAAGCACTGCTGGATCTGCAGGGCTCTCCAGATCTTGAAGTGTTCTTCCTCAGCTGCCTCTCCTGTAGCTGCTCAGCTGTTTGTCCGGGTGGTTTTTCCCAGCCTTTTGTGTGATGAGCAGCATCCTGCAGCTTGTCAATAGGATTTTACCGGGTGCAGAGCAAAACCTGGGCAGCGCTTCCGTCCAGCATTTATCTGAAGCGGGCAGCCGTGTGCGGTGCTCGGGTGTGCTGCTGTGTGAGATGCGCAGAGCCGTTCGGGACCCAGCAGGGCATTATCAGGCAGAGCATGAAAAGCCTTTTTCTTGTCCCCCCGGCCTGGTTGGAAGCCCACGAGCAGCCCCGGCCGGGGCTGGGCGATGAATCGAGCGCTGCCGGCCAGCCCGCAGGCTCAGGTGGTCGCCAGCCCGCGGTGTCGCGGAGCCCTTTGAGCGATTTGTCACGGCCGGGGCCGCTCCCGCTGCGGCAGCACGTGCCGGCTCCGTGGCGGAGGCGCTGCTGCCAGACGGGCGCGCAGCCCCCGCCGCCCCCGGCCGGCGCTCGCC
>WBMY01010115.1:9577-27686 GCA_013397315.1 Donacobius atricapilla | reverse complement strand
GGGTCTGGGTGTCTCACGGCCCCCACGGTGCTGCAGCCCCTGGCAGGAGCCGTCACTGGCCGCAGGTGTCCCTGGGGCTGCCTCAGCCACTCGGGTCCTCACAGGGAATTAAGAAGCCACCCCAGGACAGGTTTTTAGTGCCCAAATACCTCTGCAGTTTGGGGTCACTCCCGCAGTTGCTGTCACTCCCGCTCTGCTCCTTCCAGCATTCCTGGCTCTTCTCTCCTGAGCACCGGAGTTCCTGGGGTGCTCACGGAGTATTTTCCCTTGGAACCTTTTCAAGCCAATGTTTTCCTTTGTAGCTTCCTCATCTCAGAGACACAGGCCTGAGTGTTTGCTTTTCCCTCAAGTCTGGTGTCAGGTCTTCTACAGGATAAGGGGAGGGGAGTGAAAAATTCAGGATCTTTTCCCCCCCACACTCCAAATAATTTTGCAGGAAATGCTTTATCCCATTAGGCATGGGAATGGGATTAGAATTAAAGCACATGGCTGCTCACCTAGAGGCTGATCCAGCCTGCCCACAGTGGAGCCAGCTCTGGCTCTGGGCAGGAGGTGCCTTTGGCTGCCAGTGATGCCTCAAGTTTGAGCTTTCCTGTATTTCAGATTCTGTGCGCCCAGGGGTGCAGCTCTGAGCTCACACTCAGCGTCACTCAGCTCTGCACACAGCAGGGACACAAAACAAATCCTTCTCCTGATGGACACCAAGGACAACTTTCAGCCCAAAAGCACAAACAAGGCTGGGCTGGAGGGAGGAACAAGGATGGGACTTCATAATCTGAAGCTGGAATTGGACAATCAAACCCCAATATGCAAATGGACCAAAACTTATAAAAGTGTGAGACCTCATGACTGGCCGTCCATTTGTGATGATTTTGGGTCCCTTTTGGGTGTAGCCCTGGCCAGGCTCTTGTCCTGCCCAAGGTGTACCCCAAAGGCCTTCCAATAAATATCTCCTTTATTCTCCAGCTCTGTGCAGTCTCTGTTCCTGCTCAGCCTTCCCAAGGCATCACAGGCACAGGCACATCCCACAGCGCCCAGCCTGGCTGCCCTCGGAGCGGCTGAGAGGCTATTTCATGCTTGGGTGGCCTGACAACCAGGAGTGATTTACAGCTCCTGGCTCTGGTGCTCCTCACTGCCCAGGGCAGTGTGTGCTGCCCCAGCAGTGCGGTGACTCAGTGTCAGCCATGCTCAGAAACACCTGGGCTTTCCTGTTTTAAATTAAGGGTGTAGCTGATGAACTGTGAGGTGAGGGGTAGGAGCAGGAGCTGGAAGGGGACAGAAAGGTGTCAGACCCTGAAGGAAGCCCCACAGCGTGTGTGAGGAGCAGCACAGAGTGTCTGTGCCGGAGCAGAACAGCCACGTGTGCCCTGGAGAGAGAGCGCAGAGGTGTGAGAGCCGACAGAAACCACCACCAGTGGCTCTCCTGGCCCTGCTGCACCAGCCAAGTGCAGGGTCGCTTGTCACGGTAGGACACGGAATGGATTGACTCCATGGAGCTGTCAGAGGAGAAAGAAGGCGTTATTTACAATCCCAACAGTTTCTTTTAGAACACACTGTGTAAAAAGGTCTGTTATTGCTCCATGGCACTGACACTGCTCTCCATTGGTTCAGGAATAGGAAACAACCCCTGGGACAGTTGTTATGGCAAAGGGAACACTGTTTGCTGAGCCTGTGCTGAGAAACGGAGAGAGAGGTTTTGAAAAGAGAAACTGTTGGCAGTTTTCCCTTGGGAAAGGAGCCAGCAATGGTTAACAAGCTAAAATTCAGACTCAGGAATATCCAGCCCACATTTGCTGGGGGGAAGGGGCTCATGCTGGGGACGGAGGAGGCGCTGGGGGCTCACAGAGCCATCGCAGCCCCCGGGCGTGCAGGGTCGGAGGAAAGTGTCACTAAAAGCCCGTCACCAGCCTGGCGGCTCTCACAGCAGCCCTCAGCCCTGCCCAGGCTGTCACGGTCAGGGCGCCGTGTGGAGATGGGACATCGGGAACCAGCCGCGGGTCACGGCCACGGGAGCCCTTGGGCAGGAGGCAGCCACGGACACGCGTGCCCGGCCCGGGGGCAGAGCTGGGGGCACCAGGGTTATGCTGGACCCGTGTCAGGCACTGCCCGCACTGCCCTGCCCCACCCGTGCCACGCTGAGGTGTCCCGGCTGTCCCCAGCCCCCGTCCCAGGCTGCCGGGAGGTGGCAGCGAGAGATGCTCCCAGAGAACTGCTGAACAACCTGTCACCTCTTCCACGTCCCCAGCGTGCGTGGCTCGTGTGTGCACGGCACGCTGAGGGACACTCCTGTCCGCGGCCCGGCTGCGGCTGGAAAATGGAACCTGCAAGGGCTCGGCAGCCCGAGGAAAAGGTTTTGCCGCCTGGAAATTCCGCCCCGCTCAGAAAGTCACATCGGCTCTTCGAGCGCAGCGCGCGTGTAACCATAGGAGACCCTCTCCCGGCGTGTGAGCAGCTGAATGGGGGGCTCGGGGGGCTCCCCGGCTGTGCAGCCCCTTCCCCAGCTCGCAGTCCCCGGGCAGAGCCCGCGGAAGGAGCTCTGGCCTCCCCCCAGCGCAAGATGCGATTGCCACCTACAGTTCTGCCGGCGCGGGGAGCTCCGGCTGCGCTTCGGGCAGCGCTTCGGCTCCTCCCCAAAGCACCCCCTTCCCCCGGAGGGGGGAATTTTCCTTCTCCCGGGCATGGGAATTTTCCTTCTCCCGGGCATGGGAATTTTCCTTCTCCCGGGCGTGGGAATTTTCCTTCTCCCGGGCACGGGAATTTTCCTTCTCCTGGGCATGGGAATTTTCCTCCTGGATGCGGGCATTTTCCTCCCGGCGCGATCCCCCGCTCCTGGCTCCGCTCGCAGCGCCTGTGCTCCTCCTCCAGCCCGTGTACACTGCCTGACAGCGCAGCCCCGGCCCCATCTGCGATTACAAATTAGCAGCCTAATCCTAAATATCTCTTTTTGCCTGGAGATGCTTGTCTGAATCTGATTTTTAATCTGTCTTTACCAGCTGCTCCTGCTGCCGCCCTTTGCAATTTATTTTGCATGTGACTAACCCTGGATTTAAAAAAAAAAAAAAAAATCTGCCTAATTTTCTCCGATGTCAAACATCCTTTTAGCTGGAGATGGTGCTTTGTATGTTCTACAGTACAAGGGGAGCTCTGCCAGCGTAGTGGTCTCTGCTTTTCCTCGGGGTTTATTGACTACAGAGGGGTCCTGCTCTAATCTTCTCCTCTCACACCCTGTTTCTTTCCCTAAAAACCACTAAGCTCCTTGAGTCTCCCGTATCATCTCCGTGATGGGCAGAGCTCCTCGCTGGCTCATCCCTTGCTCAATCCCATTGAAGTGCAGGGCAGCGCTCCGCATCCCAATCAGCACGGATTTTTTCCCCTTGAATAGCCTGGTTTATGCACGCTCTGGGGGAGAGAGCCAGCCTCCTAAAGACTAAAATCCTTCCAAAAGGGATTTTAAGTATTGCAGATAAATCTTACTAATGGTAAATGTAGCTATTCACTCCCAGCTCTTCATACGAGGGATTTGACCCTTTTTTATGTTAATGCCGGCGCTCCGTGGATGCTGCTCCCGGTCCCGCTGCCTCTCCCTGTTCCTGCTGTCTGCCATCAGCCATCCCCGCCCCTGAGCTGGGGGCCCCCAGACCCTCAGCCCTGCCTTATACCGGGGAGGGGCTCTCGCCTTTTCCTCCGGGCGCTCTGCGGGCGCTGAGCGCCGGGTGTGCCCGCCAGCCGGGGCGGGAGGCACCAGCAGCGCCCGCTGCAGGGGCACAGGCTTTGTTTCACCCGCCCCGGATCAACTCCAGCTCCCGGGGAGAGCAGGGAGGGAGCAGCTCCTCTGGGAGTGGTTTTCTCACCGTGCGTTTCTCTCCCCGAGCCGTGCCGGGTGCCCGGGCTCACGGCGCAGCCGGACCGTGTTGGCACGGCAAGGGCTGTGCCCGCTGTCCCCGTGTTGGCACCCCGGGGGCCGTGCCCGTGTTGGCACACCGAGGGCCGTGCCCGTGCTGGCACACCGGGGGCTNGCCCGTGTTGGCACACCGAGGGCAGTGCCCGTGCTGGCACACCAGGGTCTGTCCCCGTGTTGGCACAGCAGGGTCTGTCCCCGTGTTGGCACCCCGGCGGCCGTGCCCGTGTTGGCACACCAGGGTCTGTGCCCGTGTTGGCACGGCAAGGGCTGTGCCCGCTGTCCCCGTGCTGGCACCCCGGGGGGCTCTGCCCGTGTTGGCACACCAGGATCTGTACCCGTGTTGGCACCCCGGGGGCGGTGCCCGTGCTGGCACACNGCCGTGCCCGTGCTGGCACACCGAGGGCCGTGCCCGCCGTGCCCGTGCAGACACTCGCAGCCTCAGCCCCCGCAGCCAGAGCAAATCGCTGCGCGCACACGCGCCTGCTCGGGGCTGCCGTGCCGCGATATCCTGGGATCCAGGCGGAAAAAAAAAAATACACCAGGGTCTTACCAAAGAAAGAAAAGAAGGAATGTAAGAAGGCTTCTGAAAGCGTTCTGGAGGAATTTCTTCGGGTGGCTCGCCGCTGCCTGTCGCGGCTGACGAACAGGAGCTGGATCGGGCGGCGCTGTCAGGAGCTGGCGGCAGCGCTGGGCTCCTTCTCCCTGTGTCACTCAGCCCTGCCAGCCCCATGGAAGCGGCGAAGTGCCAATCTCGCGGCTGCTGCCTGCCCTGCCTGCCCTCCCCGCCGCCGTGGGGGAGCCCAGGGCCGCCCCCGGACAGGAATTATTCCCCTGCCTCGCTCTCTCCGCAGGCAGCTGGCGGCAGGGTGAGCTCTGGCCCCGGAGCCGCAGCCCGGGGCGGATTTTTCCCCGGCAAAGCCCCGGGACTCTGCGGGGGCTCACGGCTTTCTCGGAGGAACTTTGGGGCACCAACCGCTGAGGTTTCTGAGGGAATCGTGCCTCTCTCCGCAGGAAGCGCGGGGCCGCTCCCGCTGGGTGCAAATGCTGCCCTGGGAGCAGCAGGACCCCAAATGAGCAAAACGAGCCGGGTGTTTGCAGCGGAGTCCCTCAGAGCCACGGGAACCCTTGCGATGCCAGCCCCAGCCATCCCCCGGGCTGCAGCCGATCGCGCTGGAGCAGGGTTGCCTTCCCTGATTGCTAATTTAGATTTTTCCTGCCATCCCACACAGTGGAATCAGGGGAAATAAAATTACAGACTTATTCACTCTTTTTGTGCAGCTGATGTGCTGATTACCTGTCAATCACAGAATTGCATTAACATCTGACAGTGTGTGCATAACAATTACCCCCATCAAATTAAGGAAACCTTTCACACTCAGAGACACAGAGAAGGAGGAAATTCAATCAGCGTAATTAGTTCAATCAGAAAAAGATCTTTTCATCAAGAAGGGGGAAAACGCACAGTGAGAGCAGGGTGGGAGCCAGGTACGGCTCCGGGGTGAGAGGGTGGCTCGCCCACCGCAGCTTGGATTCCCAGCCGTGGGTGACGAGGGTTTGCCAGGCTCCGCGTTTCCTCCCCACCCCAGTTCCTCCTCTCCTGGCTCCCAAAATCCTTTTCTGTGGTTTCTGGGTGAGCTCCTTCCCAAAGGCTCAGCCACCCCAGCTTTCCTGCCCACCTGCAGGGAGGCGAGGCAGGAGGGGGTGGGTTACCAGCCCCCTCCAGCCGTCCCTCCTCTCTGCACCCCAAAACAGCAGCTGGAGGAAGGGCCGCAGGGATGCGGAGGCTGCCGGGGCACTGTGGGGCCGGAGCGGGGCTGAGTGCTGTGGAGGTTTTGGTTTTTATTTCCCCTGGAGAGGACAGAGATAATTAATGCTAATTCCTAACCGCAAAAACACGAGAGAGGAAGAAAAGCTCCATTAGCAGCGGTGCAAAGGCAGCTGGAATTGGTGCTGCTGAGCAATGGCACCCCCAGACCTTCCCGGCTGAGGGGGGGACAAGGTGCCAGAGGTGGGCAGGGCTTCACCACCACCTTCCCCCACAGTGCTCACAGAAAACGGGCAAGGACAGGGCAGGGGAAGGCCGGAGTGCTGGATGCATCCCCTCCGCCGTCTCTGCTAACCCAGTGACTAAAGGTATCAGGTCACCGAGGCTGAGGATGGCTGAGCCGGAGGTCAGGCTCGAGGTGGTTTCACCCAGTGACCCCAGAAATGTCACGCAGGGGAAGAAGGGGAGGGATGTGGAGCCCCACGGCCTCTCAGCAGAGCCAGCAGAAGCCAGTGGGGTGACAAAAGGATGCTGGCAGTAGTGCATGAGACAGGCGCATGTGCCAAATAACTCCCGAGCTTTTGTGGAGTTATTTTGTAATTGGATTCAAGCTGAAAGGCAGAAGTGTTGGTGCCTCAGCCAGCAGCTCTAGGGGAGTGAGGTGGAGCAAGGGCAGGTGCTTGGAGAGGTTTTCTCCAGCACCAGCTCAGTGTGCTGTGGAGCTTTTACCCCAGCAAGGCCCCTGGTCTCAGATGGGCAGGTCCTTCTGGCACCACCACGAGCTGTCAGGGGTCACTGCCAGGGCCAGCTGCCCTGAGAGCCCCTGGGCTGCTCTGGCCTTGGTACAGCAGCCCCTGCACCTGGGCTCCCTGCTGTGTTAGGAGGTATTGCAGGTGGGATTTAAAGCACTTGGGGGTGAGATGGGATTTCCTGTCACTGGGGACATCTTTGAGGCAGAGAGGAGCTGTTGTGGAATGAGATAGAAGGGTCTCTCATGAGGGCAGAGAGGGATGAGAAGCTGGGAGAGAGCAGGATCCTCACTCTGAATTGGGAGAGATTGTCAGCCCGGGCCAGGGAGTGGAGAACAGGCGGCTGGAGAGGGTGTGGGATTCCTGACATCTCCCGGGGACAAGGAACATCTCTGGGAGTGGTGACACAGAGTGCTCCTGCCTGAGGCAGGCAAGCAGCCCCTCTCAGTGCGTGGTGCTGGAGTTTGGATGCGCTCATTATTAGTTTTCATATCCCAGATCAAGCCCAGCTTTGCAGGACTGTGCTGGAGACGGACCCGCTCTCCAACCACCTGCAGGTAAACGTGGAGAGCAGGGAGGGAGGCAGGAGGGGCACAGGCAGCCGTGGCCTATGCCCGTGCCTCTCCTCTCTGAGCGCAGATGTACAAAGCCACGTTCATTTTCTTTTGCCAAAATATGCTCTATAAATGAATAAGCAAGTAAATAAACCCGTCCTCTCCCAGCAGTCTTCCTGCCATCTGCTTACCATTACCGCCTGGCATCCACCCAGGAGTCTGCATCTCCCTTTTGCTCCAGAGGCTCCAAAGCATTCTGCAAACTCGGGGCAGTGTTTGGCTCTCACTGGCACCTGTGTATGTGCAGAACAACTCAGCGCTGACTTTGTCCTTTGAGAAGTTGATCCTAAGGTTATTTCCTGCCCACCGATATGGGCAGCAGCACAGCAGCTGCCGCCTTGGTGGCCTGGGGCAGGCAGTTAGTGCTGGGCTGCTGAGGGACCTGTCACTGCATCCAGCTGCCCTGGTGTCCCACAGAGAACCTCTGCTGCAGGCTTCACCTTCCAAAAAACTCCTCTTGCCCCAGGCTGGGCACAGGGGAGGGAGTGGGTGTGTTCTCCAGTGCCTCGTGCCCCGAGTCTGCACAAGAATTAACTCCAGAGTCAGGTAAGGAGGAGCAGAGCGAGGACTTAGAAACAAATTGTGAACAGATGTTGGGCAGGATAATGAGGAATGTACGGGAGGCCCAGCAGGATGTGTGGATGAAGCAAAACAAGCGCCGGGCTGGCTCCAGCAGCAGCTGCTGTCCTGGAGGGAGCAGCGTGGGGAGAGAAACTTGTGCTGTGCAGGTTCTGCTCCCCGGGGCCGCCCCTCGCAGCAGCTCCTGCTCTGCTCTGGTTGCACAGCAACCTCGCTTTAGGATGCGGGATTTCAGCACCTCAACCTCGCATTAGGATGCGGGATTTCAGCACCTCAACCTCGCATTAGGATGCGGGATTTCAGCACCTCAACCTCGCATTAGGATGCGGGATTTCAGCACCTCAACCTCGCATTAGGATGCGGGATTTCAGCACCTCGGCTCCCGGGCTGCGCTCACCCTGCGAGCTGGGAGAACGGAGACGGCTTTTCCTCTCGTTCCACCTCCTCTGTGGCTGCAGACAGAGGGAGGAGGGCAAAGTCTATGAACAGGACAGCTCACAAAAGGGGCAAAAAATTCCTTGCGTGGTGATAAAATCAGTGATTTGGTTCTCTTGCTTGGCATGTGCCCCTGACCCTTGTTGGAGTGAAAACTTTACTGCACGAACAGCTTGGGTGAGTCCTGCTTGTTCCTGTGTAAAAACTTTGCAGAGCAGGACCTCTTGGACATGGGGTGGGAAGAGAAGAAATCCTCCTCAAACACCCAAAAGGGGAGTTTCTCTATTTACTCACAAGAGTAAAGATCAAAACATATTTTTTGTCATTAGCACATTCTAAAATAGCTTGTAATGAGTGAGTCAGAGGAAATGCTGGGGAGAGAGTGGGGCCTGTCACTCAGCACATGAAAGGCTGGAAAAGCTCTTTGTCTGTTTTACAGATTAAAGTGTAAAGATTGGAGATTACGACAGGCTGCAGATAATGGTGGAGCAGCTACAACCTCGGAGCAGTGGAAGGATGTGCTCTGGGCTGCTTCCCTTGGGGCTGGAATGATATTGGCAGAGGGACCAGAGCCCTGACCCTGCCCACCTGTCCTGGCTGCCATCCCTGCTCTGCAAATGCTTTTTTTTTTTTTTTCCCCCAAGGAAATACTTATTTTAAGTGCTAATATTGATATTTAAGATTGATTCTTTTTAAGGACTCTTTCAGCAAAACGGAGCTTCATCTGTGATTCACCCCACCTTGCCAGTCAGGCACAGAGGTGAGTGTGTGTACAAATCTGTGCACACCCAGCCATGGCTGTGGCTGTTGGAACTGGAAATCAGCCAACGCTGGGATGTAGTGACTGCTCATCACACGTGTTTGGTCACCAGGTTGGTTAATTGCTGCACTAATGACACCCCGTGTCAGTGAAAGGCAGGAGAGAAAAAAAAAAAAGCTAACAAATTAATATGGCAATAAATTGAAACTCAATCTGGACATTGCAGGATGGTTTTTAAAACCAGCAGTTAAATTACAGATGAGGAGACACCAAAAGGAGTCTTATTTCCAATTCTGTTCTCTATTTGAGCAGGTCTGAAAACTCAGGCATTTTGTGTCATAAAGAAACTTTCCCAGCAGCAAGTGCCGGACACTCCTGCTCTCCCACCCTCAGTGGCTCAGGCCGGGAGCCACTTCTCCCTTTCCAGCAGAAAATGCGGCTTCATTTTCCATGCTGTGGGTCATGGGCGGGAAGGAGGAGGGATGGGACCAGAGAAAGGGCATGGCCAGGCCCGTCCCTGGGGCAGTGGAACATCTCAGGAAGGACTGAGGTCACAGCATGGGTGACAGCGAGGGCTGCACGTTTGAGGGGCTGGGGGTGTGCAGGAGGTGAGGAGGGAGCTCCTCTGCCCCCTCTCCACCCCTAAAGATGGGGTTGTTCAGCCTGGAGAAAAGGAGACTCAGAGGTGACCTCATCACTCCCTACAGCTCCCTGAGAGGTGCCTGTGCTCAGCTGGGGTTGGGCTCTTTCTCCAGGCAGAACGAGAGGACACGGCCTCAAGCTGCACCAAGGGGAATTTAGGTTGGATATTAGGAAAAGGTTTTTTATGGAAAGGGTGATAAGGTCCTGGAATGGTCTGCCCGGGGAGGTGGTGGAGTCACCATCCCTGGGTGTGTTTAGAAGATTGGATGTGGCACTGGTGCCATGGTTTAGTTGAGGTGTTGGGGCTGGGTTGGACTCGATGACCTTGGAGGTCTCTTCCAAGCTGGTGATTCTGTGATTAAAGGGTTCATTTCTGCATCCTCGTCAGGAGGATGCTCCTCGTCAGGAGCAGGCGTGGGATCAGGACCTGGCTCACCCCACCTGCCATGGGAAGGTCGGGGGTGCAGACCTGGGGCTGTGATTCCGGGTGCTGGCCAGAGTGCAGCCAAAGCCTATCAGAAGCCAGGTAATTTGATTAGAAATTAATTGGCCTACATCAGAGCCTGAAAAATCCAACAGATTTGCTGCTGATAAAATTAAAATTAGAAACTGAATTGATTAGCCTGTGCCAGCAAAGGAACCAAAATGTCAGAGGCACCAGCTGCACATTTGCATTTGGTACTTAACAAAGTTCTCACCAAAGCGAGTGAGAGATGTTTGACATTTCCACGATTTCTGCAATTCTAATGTATGTTTTATTGATATTAATTTCAAAATGCAAGGGAATAATGAAGTGGGGAATGACAGGAGGGAGTTTGGTCATTCCAGCTCAGTGTCTCATACAGGGTGGGGTGTGTGGCTCCTGCTCTGCCGTTTTTGGTGTTGGACTGGGCATGTGTCATTTTTACGCTTATCATGCTGGAAAAAAAAAGAAAACTTGGGGAATGCAAACCCTGGTGAAGTTTTAATTGGGAACAGTTATTTTGAAACATTTTCTTCTCTGATGTATTTTACCTTGGGGACTTATTACTGTGGGAAAATCCTATCACATTTATGCAAAGGTTTCTGCCAGAGTCTATTGGGATATTTTAATTTCAGTTTCACAATGAGATATTCAGGAATATTGTGAATAAATTTGAATTATTTTACAATGGGAAATTACAAACATTTTCACCAAAGGGGGGAAATTTTTGGTTGTTTTTCCAAAACAAAAAGCTCCAAAAGTTAGTTTTCCCCTCCTCAAATCCAGGGATATTTCCACTGTGCCTTGTGCAACTGAGCCCACGACTGCTGGTATTCACCAGCTGCCCACTGCTGGCAGTGCCCATCACTGCTGGTGCCTGTCACTGCCCACTTCCCTCTCCCCATCCCAGCTCTCTGCCATCCCTCACCGTGCCTGGCTTCCTTTCTGTCCCTACAGACTGAAATTATAAATATATTAGATGAAAAGCTTTGCCCTCTCGGAGTGAAGGTGAAGGAAAGCCTATAAATTTTGCAGCCTATGTCTAAGAATCCGAAGGACAGCTGAAAATTCCCTTTTAAAGAAAAATCCCTCCTGCCTCATAAATATTAATTGCCAGTCAGTGGTAATGAGAGAGACGAGGAGCCTGTGGCTCTGATCTGTGATTGTTTGACTAATACAAGCAACAGTTTAAACACGAGAGTTATTATTTGATATGACACTAAATTAGAAGTCTCACGCTTCATATTAAAGGTTGGCTTATCGAGAGCGGGAGGAATGCGATCCTGCAGGTCAGGATGATGCTCAGCAGATCTGGAGAAGAAATTAGTGCCACGTGGGTCAGGAAGGTGCCACCAGGGTGAGGTCCCTGGGCTGTCCCCAGGGATGGCATGGGAAGAGCAAGGCTGTGCTGATGCTTAACAAAGCAGCCTTTTTGTGACTACATAAAAATAGAGGTCAGACAAAATTAAGGGAATAAAAAGCAGTTCTGTTTATTGAAGGGCCTTCATTTGAGGCAGACAAAGCCCCCCAGGGGCTACACCCAAAAATGGACAACAGATCACAAGGTTTCACAATTTTATAAATTTGGGCCATTTGCAGATTGGGGGTTCATCTTCCAATTACAGCTTCAGGGAATGAAGTCATTTACCCCAAGTTTGCTCCCCACAACTCACTTTAGTTTCCATCTCTCAGGGCCTGAGGCAGTGAGGTGTCCTTGATTGCCAGGCCTGGAGAGGAATTGTTGTGTCTGACCAAAATGGGGAAGCAGCAACTCACACTGTGTGTGGAGTTTAGAGTTACACACTAAAGAACTGCAGGGTTACAAATATACAAAAAATATAAAAGCTAAAATCCTAAGGCATCAGTGCCAGAGCACCCACCCGCTCCAGGAACAGAGCTGCCTCTAAATCTTATAACCAGGCACTGAAAATGTAGGAAAAACAGAAGGTTTCTTCCTGCCAGCAACATTTCCTGAGGGACCGGGGGTCTGTGCAGTGAAGCCTCAGGAGAGGGTGGGTGAGGCACAGCCCCAGCACAGCCCAGGGAAGGAGCAGGATGCTGGTCCCGTGTTCCCCCTGGAGAATCCCGGGGCTGCCAAAGGGCTCCTGCAGCAGCACAGCCAAAAAAAAAAAACAGACAAGGGCTCTGCACAGGCACTTGGCCAGCGGCACAGCCAAAAAAAAACACATCAGGGGTCTGCACAGGCACCTGGGCAGCGGCACAGCCGAAAAACAGATCAGGGGTCTGCACACGCACCTGGGCAGCAGCTCAGCGGGAGAAAAGATGTGGCTCCAGAGGAGCAGGGTGTGGACATGGACCCAATGGTCATTTGGATGATCCAGGCAGAGCTGGAATTCACCCTCTGGTACATTAACTGGGTGTTACTTGTACCTGCATCACAGGCTTTGGGGAATAGGGGGCATTGTTTCTTTTTTATGCCAATGATTAATTCAGCTGCTGCTTGTGAGGCAGGTTCAGGGGATGTGTGACCTGAGAGCTTCCTGCAGTCACACCAACACCACGGACAGCACCAAAACCTGCCTGGGACTGAGCAGAGTCCTGTGGATCCTTTGGGAACAGGCATACAAGGAATAAGCCAAGGATAACCAGGAAAACCTTCCCTGCCCTCCAGGAGCTGCTCACATCCACTCACAACTCAAAGCCCAAGCCAGAGTGACCCTGAGTGACTCTGACCATTTGAAGTCCGTGCTATAATGCTGCTAAAATTACCAAACCTCACAGTACTTAGGAAATAGCCATTATCAGAGGCTACTTTTATTGCCATGGAAACGGCAAGATAACAGAGCCGAGTCCGGCCACATCTCTCAGCTGAAGGTGGATGTGTGTGATGTTTATGGATGAGCTGCTGGCCTGGGTGGGGCTGCCCGGGACCAGGAGGTGCAGGGGGTCATGGGCACGTGTATGTGTGGATGTCTGTGAGTGCATATATGAGAATGTACCCGGGAACCTAAGGAAAAATACAGCTTTGTGTCAAACCTCCAGAATCCTCCATTTGTGGCCAAACGTTGAGTTTCACTTTTCTGGACTTGTAGGAAGTGTGAGACTGATTCAGGCAAAAGCCAGAGCAGGAAAGCCAGCGCAGCACAAAGGAAGGTGACTTTGTTAGCCCCTGCCTCATCTGCACCCCAGATTCCTCCTTGTCCCTCAGGTTTGGGATGAAAAACTCCAAGGCAGGGATGTGGAGCAGAGCATGGACATGGGAGCAGCTGCTCCTCCCAGGCTCTGGAGGCAGGGACAGTGCCAGCTGACAGAGCAGCCTGCAGGGCCCCTCTGCTCTGTGGAAGAAAGAGGCGATGAAATTTTAATCAGAACTTCCCCAAATTGCACAGAGCTGTGAATGAGGGTCTCAATATGCTGCTCCACCTCCATCTTCCTCCTCCTCTCATCTCGGGCACCGTCGTCTGTGGAGCCACCTCGGAGTGTTTTGTGCTCAGACTTTCCCCAGGACTTCAAGCCACCCAATTTATGTTCCTTTGAAGCACGAGACCTGCTCAATCTCTAATTTATATTTTTTAATTAGGACACCAAAGTGTAAGAGAGCTCAGGGGAACCATGTGCCTTTTGAAAACAAAGTTATTGCTTTAATAAACATGGGAGGAAAGCAGTAATGGACATGAGAGCTTCCCCTGGTTAAAAATTTAGTAATCCAGCCCTGCTTTTAATGACACTGAGGATTAGTCCCAGGGAACAGGAGCTTTTTCTTGGCAGTATGGTAAGGATGGATGATGTGACTGTGGGGAATGTGAATGGCATGGCGGAGTCCTTCTGGCAGGGGGCTTTGGGGCTTTGGAGCTTCCTCACCTGTCAGCGTGGTTTGGGTCTCTCCACAATGGAATTCCTGGCCAGGGAAGTGATGCTGGTGCCTGGCAGGGCACCCACAGCTGGCACCCAGCTCTGCAGGGAGGGGTCACCCTGTGTGTGTCATTGTTACACACACACACACACTCACTCTGGTGAGAAGGCATGAACTGTTTATTACAACATCTGACTCCACTTTTATAGTATTTCTACAAAGGCCAGGGGTTGGGGGAGAAGGCTGACACCTCTCCCCATCCCATTGGCCAAGACAACTGTCCATCAGCTGTCCATAGCTCTAAAACAAGAATGTAAACTACCTTGAATTAATAAAAACATTGCTCCTATTTATAACACCCTTGTGTGAGAAAAAACCCTAAGAACTATGAACTGTGAGACACACAGAAGGCTGAAAAATCAGGGCAATGTGTGCACACAGCTGATTGCTGGAGACACTGTGTCCTGTCTAACTGTGATCTAGGTAATGACTCTGAGCTCCCCTGAAACCTCGTTTCGCGTTGTGCCTTTCATTATTCCTGTCATCTTCTCTGTTCCCCTGCTCACTTTGAAGCAGGCACCGCTTTGCACGTGGCCCTGGCTGGCGCCGAGCTGCGGTGTCAGTATTCCTTAGGAGCACATTTGCAGAATGACAGCGGCTCTGTCCGAGAACAAAGGAGCCCAAAACAGCCCAAGGAGCGTCAGGCCAGTGGTGGGAGCTGGGGGGCAGCAGCCCCACTGTGACAGTGCCAGTGCCAGCACAGGGGACACAGGCAGCCTGTGGCGCTCAGGGGTGCAGCCCTGGTGACTGAGCTGTGGGAAGGCTGGTGTGTAGCAAGGGGCTTAAAACTAGCAATAACACCTTTCTGGAAACAGAATCAGAGACACCAGAGGTGCTCCCATGTCTCTCTGTGCTCGGGGTAGCTGATTGAGCCATTGGGAGCAGCCCAGTGTCAGGCAATAAGTGTGGCTGCCCTTTATTCTGCTTTTCAGCTTCTCCCTCCTCTGTTCATAGTTAAAGGCATAATGTTCTGTCATATCTTGCTTGGCAGCATGTCAGGAGCCCGTGCCAGGCAAAGAGGGAAGTGAGACTAAAGGATTTCCTTTACACATTCGCTCCATGTGAAATTTTCTCGGTATTCACCAGATTGTTTTGTGTTTGCCCTTGAAAATGCTTCTTGTGCAGAAAAGTCTCACCCACCCCTGTCCACCTGGCCTGAAGCTGCTCGAGATTAGACCAATGTCTTGCTGTTCCCTGAATGGCTCCAGATCTGCTCCAGTAGCAGGTGGAAACCCGAGGGCAGCATCCCATGGAGCACGCACAACAACGAGACAAACAAAGGAGGATGGGTTTTTGCAAGACAAGCCAGTATAACAGGCATTCATTCCTTCTTTATAGTTCATTACAGCTGAAATGAGATTTTTCTGCTCAGAATTCAGATGCTTGGAATCCTTCCTGAAAGTGCTGTGAGGTCTTCCATCTAATTTTGGAAGAGATATATTCATATTGCTCCTGATGCACTTTGCTGTGTCCTGAAAGGCAGACAACCTGCTGGCAGAAATTGCAGGAAAATGCAAGTGAACCCAGAGAAATGGTGATTTCAGTGGGGCACTGACTGCCACAGGCCCAGGGCAGAGCAGTCACTAACCTGTCGTGTGGCTCCAAGCTGTGCTGGCACGCGCTGAGAGCCAGACCAGCCCAGGGATGGAGATTCGCACTGCACAGGTCCCCACCGCACCGTGGCCTCCTGCTTGCCCCCAGGGACCCTGCACAGTGAGTCCTGGCAAGGCTGGTGCAGCCTCTCCCTCTGCCATGTCTCCTCCACTATTGAGGGACGTTTTCACCTGGCCATCCTTTTCCCCTGCTGTAGTGCAGGGTGTGACACTGCCCTGACCTGCCAGGGGACAGGAGCTGTCTGATGCTGTCACTGGGGTCATTCTGGGGGGTGGCTCTGTGTCCATCCGACATCTGCACTGTGCAACGTCCTCCTGGTGCCTTGGGCTCCCTGCTCCGGGGTTCTGATCCCTGTTCTGGGATTCTGATCCTTGTTCTGGGGTTCTGATCCCCTGTGCTCCCTGCTCTGGGGTTCTGATCCCTTGTTCTGGGGTTCTGATCCTTGTTCTGGGATTCTGATCCTTGTTCTGGGGTTCTGATCCCCTGTGCTCCCTGCTCTGGGGTTCTGATCCCTTGTTCTGGGGTTCTGATCCCTCCTCTGGGGTTCTGATCCCTGTTCTGGGATTCTGATCCCTTGTTCTGGGGTTCTGATCCCCTGTGCTCCCTGCTCTGGGGTTCTGATCCCTCCTCTGGGGTTCTGATCCTTGTTCTGGCATTGTGATCCCTGTTCTGGGGCTCTGATCCTCTGTGATCCCTACTCTGGGGTTCTGATCCCCCATGCTCACTGCTCTGGGGTTCTGCCTTAATGCCTTTGCACAATATATATGCATTTATTAGTCCTGTGTTAAGCATTTAAATGAATCCAGGCCTTTGGGGAGAATTAAGAGTGAATTAACGCTGCATCTGAAAAATTAAAGGAATAGTCAAGCAAATTTCTTTTTATTGACTTTTAGTGAGCCATTTAATCCAAACATCTCGTTAACTGCAGTATAACGATACACTATAATGGGTTCTGCAGTAAGAACAATTAGCTTTGCAATTAGCAGAAGAGTGAGCGCTCTGCAACCGGCTGCACTTGGCAGGAACATCCCGTGGAGAGCAAACAACAGCATTTCCACGGGCAGAGCAAAACCATTTGGCTTTAAACCCCAATAATATTCCTCCTACTTGCCCAATGACCAAGGTATGGGGCGAAGGTTGGCTGCTCAGGGTCATCTTTTGTCTCCCCTGCCCCTGGCATGGCATTGACCCCTTGCTTTGCAGGGTGACCCCCAGAGCCCTGCAGTCACGAGCCCGTCCTGTCAGTGCCCAGGGCATCCCGAGGTTGGAACCCTGGAGGCTGGAAATTTCCGGCTTTCTGTGCTGAAAGATACTGACCCTCAAGCAAGGACCACGTTTGACTTGAGGCCGTGGAGCAGGCTTCCGAAATTGAGTGGCAGCACTGGGGTTGTTGGGGTGTGGTTTGAATATAGGGCGATCTCACAGGGTGAAAAACTTGGAATTTAGGGGGTTAGTATGTAGTAGTATATGGGAAGCAATATGGAGGATTTAGGGCATTGTCTAAGTCCTTCTTCTTCACCTTCTTCTTCTTGGTTTTGGGTGTTTTTTTCTAATTGGGTGAAAAGGTCCGCATTGCGGGCCTTGGGTGATCATTATTGGGTCAAAAATATAAATTATATAGGTATCATCTCGTTATTGGGTGATTAGCGCTTAAATAACCTTGGCAAGAAGTTAGATCCATCCATTTTACCTCTGTTCTCTAACTTGCTAGTCAGACTTCACAACTTATGAGGCTGTAATATAGATAAAAATTAATAAACACTGAGTCCAAACAGGAAAACCGCGACTCCCATGTATTAATCCCGGCTCTACCAAGAAGAATAGAAGATAAGAAATTAACAGTACAGGATGGACTTGTGGGGAAGCCTGGGCTGGTGAGCATGGCTGCTCGGGTGCAGGCACGGAAGGTGCTGGAACCCTGCCTGCCCCAGGGATGCTCCTGGGGAGCACGTGTCCAGGCAGGCTGCATGGCTGAGGGCACACAGAGATATTTCTGCTCCAGGAATCCTCTCTGTCAAAGGCAGAGTGTCTCTGTGGCTGCCCTCAAGCCTGTTTCTGAAAGAATATCCAGCTGGGATTGTGCTGAGGTGTGGGATGTAATGACCATCCGTCACTCCAGGCCCGCTCTGTCTGGAGTTTCTCTTCCTTAGAAAACTGAAGACAACAAGATTTGACATCTCAGGCTATCGAATAAATAATAACCATCAAAATGTCAGCATTTAGGTTTTATTTAAATCTCCTCACCAACAACACTAACTTAAACTTTATGATGCACCATTACAGCCTCCGAGAGCGTTCCGCCTGCCGAACAATATGTTCCATGAAAACTGATATAATCTGCTTGTTATCTGCAGCACTGCCTTGTAGTGGGGCTTTATTGATTTTTGGCACAATCACAGTAAAAAGCCTCCTTCTCCCCCCCGCCCTGGTATCTTTTCATGATTCTGCAGGATTTCTTTCCACCCATCTGTCATTTTTCACCCACTCTTATCTCGGCTGGTTTATAATGGTGGAAGCCCAGAGCTCACTGTTTGTTTGCTGAGCTGCATTAACAGCCAGAGGCTGGAGCAGAGATGAGGAGAACTCCCCGGAGCTGCTTGGGCAGGCAAACTCAGAGACACGCACAGGCTGACACACGGACACACGGACGGACAGACAGACGGACACACAGACACACGGACAGACAGACGGACACACGGATGGACAGACAGAC
>WBMY01010114.1:0-13158 GCA_013397315.1 Donacobius atricapilla | reverse complement strand
TCATATTTTATTAATTCACCCTCCCCTCTCTTTCTGTTTTTTCTCTGCCCAGCTCTGGCCCATCCACACAGCAGCACCAACACACAATTGAAGCACTGGAAATATTCTTTGTTTCCTTCTCTGGCTGTGCCTGGGCAAAGCACACCTCTCCTGTTCTATCCCATTCTCCACACAAACTGTGTGGTGGGGCTGGGAACATTGAGGAGCTGTGCCTCGTAAGCCAGTGCCTTGGAGGAGTTTGTGGTTGCAGCAGAGAACTCATGGAAGTGTTGGGTACAACAAAAAGTAAGAGTTCCTCAGATGTGTCCGGGTCTTTGTTTAGCTTGATGAGAATTTATAACAAACATCACTCTCCTACTGGTGGGTCATGACAGGCGTCCTGGGGCTCCCCACTTTCCATACTCCCCCACCGCCAGGCTGCTGGGGATCCCCCCCTCTCTGGGCTCGCTGTTTCAGAATCCCAGGGCTCCCTGCTCTCTGGGCAGCTGGGGATCCCGGGGCTTCCCCCTCTCTGAGCTGTTAGTGGTTCTGAAGGTCTCCTCCTGAGAGACTGGAATGTTCTGGGTTAATGGCTCAAACAATTGGCCATTTGTAAAAGCAGAGGGGACTTTGCTGATTATGTGCAAGAGAACAGCCCAGGTGAAGAGGGTGTGACTCCAGAAGATGATCATGACAAATCAGCCTTTGCTCAGCAAAAAGCTGGGCTTTGAGTCAATTAAGGGAAGAGACCTATAAGCAGCTGATCCAGTGAGGTGGGACAGTGCTTTTGATCAGGGCAATTTCATCCTTCACACAGCTGGCTCAGTTGTAAAAACTACCCCCTCCCTGAGGGATATACTGAGACATTCAGACAGAGGGCTGAAGGTTTTTATCCCTTCTGATGGGGCATAATTAGCCCAGCTACTGTAACTGAGAGACAGATGTCATGTCTTAGCAGATGTCATAAACCATCAAAGATCCTTGAAGTCCCCCAGACTAATTTCTGGGGCCTTGCACCAGAGGACTGCATATGATCCACAGTGTTGTAACAGACAGTGCAAACTCCCCCTTCCAGGAGAAATACATGGACCTTCCTACATAAACCCAAGTGTATATAAACTCATTGAAGTTTGTGTTTCATGGGCTTCACCCACGCCCAATAAATCAAGACTGTGACCATCACTTCAATCAACTGACATCAAAATTGCAACAATCAAGTCCCATGTCTGGATCCACAGACGGTTATATCTTTCTACTCTTATCCTTTCTTTCTCTTTCTTGTCCTTATAAGTTTTCTTAGGTGTTATTTTTATGCTTTTAAATTGCTGCATTTCTATAGATAATAATAACCAAAATTGTTGCCTACCTCGTTTCCACTGCATCCAAATTGAGGGGATTCTAAAAAAAAAAACCCTGCGTAAAAATAGGTAGGTAGCTAGGTGGATAGATAGATAGATAGATAGACAGATAAACACTAGTATAATCTTCAGAGGCTGGTCATAACCACCTCTCTCCAGGGTCCCCACTCTCTAGGACCCTGGTGGTCCGCTGTCTTCACGGTTCCGTTTTCAGCATCCCGGAGAGGCAATGGCTCCCCTCGTCTCCAGGCTCCTTCCTTCTCCAGGGTCCCCTCTCAGGACTACAAGGCGATCCCCCTCTCCAATCTCCTGAGGGTCCCCCTCTCCATGCTTCCCCCTTTCAGGCTCCTCCCTCCTCTCCAGGCTTCCAGGGGTTTTTCCTCTCCAGGTTCCCTACTTCAGGGTCCCGGGGGGGTCCCGAGACTCCCCCCTGTTCAGGACTCCTCCTCTCCGGGCCCCCTCTTCTCCATTCTTCCTCCGCCTCCAGGCTGCTACGGGTCCTCAAGTTTCCGTATGACCCCTCTCCACTGTCCCCGTTCTGGGGGTCCCGAGCTCCCATACCCCAACCGGCTCTCCCGGGAGGGTCCCCAAAAGCGGCGTCATACCTCCCCCCGTCCCGCCACCGGCAGCCGCGCAGTACTGCGCGGGCAGCGGAGGCGGCCGCGGGAAGGCGCAGCCCCACCGAGCGGGCGATCCCCCGCCCACCGCTGCGCTTCTGCCGGCCAACTGGGACCATCCTCCCCAAGAAACACTTCCCGGGGCCCCCGAAATATCCCCCCAGGAGGCATCTGCGGTTCAGCTTTGGAATCCTGTAAGGACGAAACATTCCCGCACCCCCTCAAAAAACAAATCAGAGACCCACCCCAAGATATTTGGGGTGAACTTGAACTATCTCCCCACACACACAACAAAGTCCCCAGGGACACGCCCCCTTCCCCCCCAAGATATTTGGGGCGAGCTCCCCATCCCCAGTCACCTGCGGGATGTAGGGGTGGAGGCGATGCTACCGAGGGAAGGGGCCGGTGGGGCTGCGGAAACACCAGGGGAGCCCAGTGAGCTTCCTCCTTTTTCCGCTTCCTGCTCCTCCTTCTACCCCGGCTTGTCCTCGTCCTTGACCTCCGTCATCCCACCTCCTTCTCCCCTCAGCTGCATCCCTTCTCTCGCTCGTTCTTCATTCTTCCTCCTCCATTCCTTCTCCTCCTCCTCCTATAACCAGCGCCCACCCTTCCCCCCAAAGCCCCTTCTTATCCCGCAAGAGGAGCAGGGATGGAGCTGGGGCAGGTCGGGATGAGCAGCGCTGGGCTTTTGGCTGCTCTTACCCGCTGTGGCGCAACATGGGAACGGGAAAAGTAGAGGGAAAGAGAAAATTGGTAGATGGAGATAAAATTTGGGGGATTGTCGCCTCCCTAGTTGGGGACTTCCACTCCTTTGGGCTTATCTCAGGAGCCTGGAGACCTTGGAGTGGGGAATGCAGAGATGGATGGGGATCTCGAGGGATTTTGGAGGTAGGATGAGAGGCTGTGTGAGCCCCTTCCTGGGGCTCAGCAGAGTCTGGCTGGAAACCTCAGGTGCTCCTGGACCCTGGGCTTAAGGCTTGTCGCCACCTTCTACTTCAGGTGGTAGTTCTAGCGGGACCTTGACTCCTTGTGGCTCTTCCTGCAGCCAGAGAACTTGTAGGGACCTCCTCCATAGGAGTCCTAGAGATGTTCCAGGAGCTTTGGGCTCACAGTGAAGCCCTTCTCATAGTTTTGGCGTCCGAGGGTCTCCCCAGTATGGATCAACTGGTGCTTGATGAGATTGGAGCTTCTTCCAAAGCTTTTCCTACAGTCCTGGACCATGTAGGATCAGATGGTGGGTTGACCCTAGCTGGATGCTGGGTGCCACCAAAACTACTCTGTCCTTGCTCTCCACATCTGGACACAGGAGAGAAAATATAAGGAAAGGCCCAGGAGTTGAGGACCAGAAGAGATCCCTCACTGACTACAGTCATGGTCAAAACAGACTCAGCCTGGAACTAGGAACTGAATTTATTACCAACCAAATCAGAGCAAGGTAATGAGAAATAAAATCCTAAAAACACTTTCTCCCTATCCCACCCTTCTTCCTGGGCTCTCCCTCCTCTCTCCAGCAGTGCACAGAGATGGGAATGGGAGTCATGGTCAGTTTGTCACACCTTGTTCCTGCTGCTATTTAGGGAAAAGAGTCCGAGTCCCTCCCCTGCCCCAGCATAGGTCCCTCATAAGGCCTCAAGTCCTTCCAGCAAAGCTGCCTCAGTGGCCTCTTCTCTCTGCAGGTTTGCAGACACTTTGCACTGTCTCTGCTCCAGCATGGTCTTCCCAAGTCATCACATCCTTTTTAAGCATCCACCTGCTCCAGTATGGACTTCCCACAGGTTCACAGCCTTCTTTTGGGCATCCAATCTCAAGGGAATCTCTGCTCCTGCACCTGGAGCACCTCCTGACCCTCCTTCTCCACTGACCTTGGTGTCTGCAGAGCTGTTGCTCTCACATACTCTCATTCTGCTCTTCTTTGCACCCAATTCCATCTGTACAAGAAGGGTTTTTTTCCTTAAATATATTATCACTAGCATTTCTGATGGGCTCAGCCTTGGCCAGCAGCAGATCCATCCTGGAGCTGGCTGGCTTTGGCTCTACAGAACATGGGAGAAGATTCAGCAGCTTCTCCCAGTAGCCACTCCTGTAGCCCCCCGTTTCCATGAGCCCCTGCAGTATCACAATGTCCCCTGGGCACCAGGAGACCCTGCAGGGTTGTGAACACACCTGGTGCAGGTGGCTCAGGGGCAGCTGCAGTGGAGCTGCAGGTTGGACTCTGGGGGGAGTCTAGAGAGACAAGAGGCCATGCACTGTCAACCCTTTGCGCAATAAAAGGCTCAGGGGCCTGTGGTGCAGCCCAGGCTGAGAGACACTGCAGGAGCCAAGGACTCTGGAGCAAGAGATGAGACTTGAGACTGGGGCACCTTAGACCGTGAGGGAATAAAGCCAAGGGGTTCCTTTGTTGGGAGTGCCTCCTGAGAGGCATCAGCTGGGGCTGTTTCTGTGTTACTGCACTGTGAATCAACTGCTTTATGGAATGAGGCATCTGAGACTGCCATGGGAAATCTGGGGTGGAACCAGTGAGGAAACCTGGTCGGACTGAGAGAGTGGGGTTTATGGGGGGGTCCTGCAGGGCCTGTCAGGGCACTTCAGCCACCACTGTGAAGGGGCTCTGGTGCCAGGAGTGAATGTCTCTGGAACTGGGAGTACGATGTCCAGAGAGTTTCAGAATTAGGAAGGCCCATTTCCCAGACCTTGAAGTTTCCTTAATATACAAATGATGCAGAGGAAGTTGTAAAGGCATCCACTGTTAAGCCCTACACTTCTTGACACCAACACTGTCCTTTCTTATGTATCTTTTGTGAAGACAAAAGGGTTTGTTTTCTAAATTAGTAATTAGTAACTTTAAATGACCTGTTTATTCATTGATAGCAAAATCACGTAGAAGCAACTTCCAGTTGGTGTGGTACTACAGAAACCTGAGTCCCACCCTTACATTCAAGCTGGCTGATGAATGACCTGGCTGGAGAATGGCCAAGCCAGTTTAATACAAGTTTTTAAAAGGAAAAAGAAAAGCCTTCTAAACACAGAACTGAAGCCAAGCTCACTCCTCTAGTGAGTGAGCGTTCCCCCATTAAGACATAATGAAGTCTCCTGACAGTTGTTGTAACTGGGCTTTCTCTTACAAGACAGCCACTTCTAGAGACACTTAATCTTTGGTATGTGTTGTAGATGTGCCTCCATTAGGTGTCACACTGTACAAATCTTGTTCCTTGTTTTTTCTGACTGGAAATGATGGAGCTATTTATTGGGAGGGGTTTTTTTGATGCCAATCACGGCACAGTGGGAGGTTTCAGCTCCCTTGGGCTACTCAAATTCTTCTCCAATTATAATTAAAATACTGGTTATCACCTGAGCATTGCTGAAGCATTTAACTTCTGAGTAATCACCTTTTTCTTCTCCACCCTGACATGCTGGCTTCATTACCAGTTTATCTGATCCATTGTATACAATAATAAATACCTTATAAATTCTCCAGTCTGGATTAAATCCCTATTTAAAAGTTCTATGTCCCAATTAGTCTGTAAGATGGAGGGAAATGAAGGAATACAGGATCACCATGTCTACTGATTAGTCATTCACAAGCACTAACATGAACAAATAGGAGAGGTTCATGAATTTCACAGGCCACTCTGTTTCAGCCATCCATGTCACCCTGTTATTTTTAAATCTTTTCTGATGACAAGCTTCCAGCTATATCATGGTGCTCACCAGTGAGACACAAGTGAATGAGAAGTAGATTATGAAGGAAAATTCCTTCCCATCTCCAGCTATAGGAGTTTGATCTCAGGAGGGAGAAATGATACATTTATGCAAATGCTCTAAAGCATTTTCACTGCTTAGAGTCCTGGAAACCACGGGCCTTTGCAAGGGTGTCACTTGCCAAAATATGTAGACTGGATTCTCCACATGCCTGGAAGGTGATGGCTCACACTGCTCTCCACTTCCCATTTCCTTCTTAATTCAGAAGGCATGATCTCTGAAGTCCATCCCAAGCAAACATTTGCCATCTATTGCTTAACACTTGTAGTATTTCTCAGTAAAAAATACCTTGGACAGTGTTGTGATTTAACCCCATCCAGCTCCCAAACCCCTCACAGTTGCTTGCTCATTCTTCCCCCAGCAGGACTGGGGAGAGAATTGGAAGGGTAAAAGCTGGAAAACTTGTCCATTGAGGTTAAGACAGTTTAATATAGAAAGTAAAAAACATCACACAAACAAGCCAAAACAAGTAATTCATTCACTGCTTCCCAAGGGCAGGAAGGTGTTCAGCACCTCCAGGACAGCATAGCCCATCCCACAGAATGGTGGCTTGGGAAGACAAATGCTACTGCTGCAAACACCTCCCCCTCCCTCCCTCTTCCACCCACTTTATATCCTGAGCATGATGCCATAAGGTCTGGAATATCCCTTGGGTCAGTTGGGGTCACCTGCCCTGGCTGTTACCCCTCCCAACTTCCCATGCACCCCCACTCCCTCCCCACTGTGGCCATACGAGGGACAGGAAAGGCCTCGGCTCTGGCTGAGCTCAGCAAGGACAAACCATGTCTGTGTTCTCAGCCCTGTGTTCTGAACAGCCCCAAACACAGCTCCACCACTGCCTGTTCAAAGGAAATTGATGCCACCCCAGCCAGAACTAGCACAGGTGCTCTGAGGTCTCCACATGTCCTTGCCTTCTCCACACTGACCAGCCCCAGCTGCCTCAGCCTATCTCCGTAGAGAAGTTGCTCCAGTCCTCTTATCAACTTCATGACCTCCTCTGCTCCTTCTCTGACAGTTCTAAGTCCTTCTCATATTGGGGACACCAGACCTATGCTCAGGACTCCACGTGGGGTCTCACAAGGGCAGAGTAGAGGGACAGAGCCACCTCTCTCAACCTACTGGCCATACTCCTTTGGATGCAGCCCAAGACTCCATAGATTTCTGGGCTGGGAGTGCTCACTGCCAGGACCTGGTGAGTTTTACATCTACTATCACCCCAAAGTCTTTCTTCACAGGGCCACTTGATCATTTCTCCACCCACCCTGTTGGTGTGTTTGGGATTGCCATGACTCTGGTGTAGGGCCTTGCACTTTGCTTTGCTGAACTTCATGAGGTTTTCATCAGCCCCACGTCTGTAGGCCTGCTATAGAAGGTCATCAGATTTGTCAGGCATGATTTCCCCTTTGTAAAGCCATGTTGGCTGTCAGCAATCACCTCTTTGTTTTCCAATTCCTGGGAGCTGGTGCTGTACATGGTAGTGGTGGTACTGGGAGCACATCCAGGTGTGGGTGACGAACTCTTAGGTGATCTCAGACCCACAGTGTCAGGAATGGGAGGGTTTAAGGCTGGGACCTCATAGTTCAGGGGGCAGCTGGGGATTGGAGGTACTATGGAGAAGGCAGAGGAGAAGGGTGGAAAAGAGGTAACGGGATGGTGTGAAGGGGGGGGTCCCATGACATCCCCTCTACCTCTACCAGTTCCCTGGGGTACTCGGGGTGCAGCTGCAGTCAGATGGCAACAAGGGTGAAGGGATTAATGCTAGGGCTCATCCTCCTTCCTCTACCTGCACAAGGTGAGAAGGAGGCATGGCAATGAGGGGCATTCCTGGAGTCTCCTGTGCATGCAGACTGCAACAGCTCTAAGGGTGGCCAGGGAGCTGGGCTCCAAATTTTGATGGTGGGTTACTGAGATTTCTCTTACTTTCCCTGAGCCCACCTCCCAAAATTGAGTAAGCCCAGGGATTGCTCCCACACAAAAGGTGCCAGGACAGAAAGCTGTTGCTGGCCTTTCCCTCCCCTGGGCGGCCATCACCTGCACGGCAACAATGGGCACAGGTGTTGTACTTCCCAAGGAAAGGCACTGACATCCACTTCAGGAGCCCACCAGCAGAATTTGGTGTCACCAGGTTCCCATCTGTGCATAAGCAGAGCCTGCAGTAACCAGATACCCCTTTCCACTTCTCTGTGTCTCACAGTTCTGGTGCATCTACCCATCCCTCTCTTGTTTCCAGGTTCCAATTTTCTGGCTCTTTCTCTACCTCCTTCTCTCCTACCTCCTACTTTTCTCTTTCCTTTCTGTCCTGCTGGACAAATGAGGCAGACCAGGTGGAACCTGTGATGTGAGGAGTGGCCTGACCAATAGTTCCCAAAGAGAAAGCAATAGGCTTCTTGCTTTGAAAGGGTTCTTTCATTAGTGCCTGTGTTGGGTTTTTGTGGCCAGGTTTTGGTGGCGGGGGGGTTGTCTCAGTTGAATGACAAGTGTCTGCTAGGGAAGGTAGGAGCCTCCCTTGGAATGGAGAATTCAAACCCCCCACTCCCTGGATTATTATAATTTTGAAATTAAGGGGCTCTCAGACAAAGATATGAAGATAACAGTTCTTCACTAGTATGTATAACAAGGCAAACAAAACAACAACTACAGCATTAACAACAAACAGAACTAGGAACCTTGTGACAGCCTTCTCAGCCGAGATGGGAAGGGATGGAGGAGAGGCTTTGCTTCACAAAACCCTAGGGGTAGTTTGATCCAGGTGCCCCCGCATGACTCTGAGAAGCACCAAGCTGGAATGACAGGAATGAGCAGAGATCCCGGGCTGGTGGATGAGATATATCAGAAGCTCGGCACTGGTAGCTGGAACTGCGGGGAGACGTCTCAGCGGGCAGGGGGTGAAAAGACCCAGGAACAGTGTAGAAAGACCGAGAGCAGTGCCAAGCTCCCAGCAGGGCAGAAGAATGAGAGCTCAGGATTCCTGGGCACACGAACAGATGGCAATAGGTCCCTGGCACTGGACTCCAGCGGCGACAGTGAATTCTCCCCGCAGTAAGCAACAGCTTGGCTGTCTTCCTTCCGATAAGCCGAGAGTGAGTGAGAACCCCCAACTGCCCCAGCCCTGATCCTTTACTTGCCTCTGTTCTCGTGGTATTTCTGTCCCTCCGAGAGAAACTCCCCAAAAGCAGAGGAGTGCCGCCAGACACCCTCCTTTCCCTGAGGCCTGGCCACCTCCCCCTCCTCATCTCAAACACCCAGCGATCAGTGTGTCTTAGCAACTCAATGGGAAGAAATTACACAAGTGAAAAGGAAAGAAAAAGGAAAGGAAAGAAAATTCAACCCCCAACAGGGGGCTACAGGGGTGGCTTTTGCAGGAAGTTGCCAGAAGCTTCCCCGTGTCCAGCAGAGCCAACACCAGCTGGCTCCAGGATGGACACACGACTGCCAAGGGTGGGTCAAACAGAGATGGCAGTGACACCTTGGGGCTAATGGATTCAAGAAGGGAAAAGTTCTTGGGCAGATGGAACTGGGTCCAGAGAAGAGCAAAGTGAGAACATGTAAGAGGAACAGTTCTGCAGAACCCAGGGCAGTGTAGAAGGAGGGGCAGGAGCTGCTTCAGGTGCTGGAGCTGAGATTCCCCTGCAGTCCCTAGAGGAGCCCACGCTGGAGCAGGGGGATGCCCGATAAGGATGTGAGCCCGTGGGAAGCCGGTGCTGGAATCCCTGTGGATCCCTGGGGAGAGGAACCCACGCTGGAAGCAGCTTTGCTGGAAGGACTTGAGGCTCTGGGGGGACCCACGCTGAGGCAGGGGAAGGACTCCCAACTTCTTTCTAAGCAGCAGCAGGAACAAGGTGCGATGAACTGACTGTGACCCCTATTCCTATCTCCCTGTGCCACTGGAAGGAGAAGGGAGAGCCTGGGAAGGAAGGAGGTTGTCGGGGAAGGTGTTTCTAGAATCTATTTTACTTTTTATTACCCTGCTATTATTTTGATAGGTAATTAATTAAATTCCTATCCCCAACAGTATGTTTTGTCTGTGAATGCTATCCCTGTCCCGGCGGGCAACGCTGGGCCTGATGCACCCAGCACACGGATGCTCCTCCTGGCTGTGAGGGCACTCCTGACTCAGATCCACATGGGCATCGATCAGGACCCCCAGGTCCCTTCCCGCAGCTGCTCTCCAGCCTCTCCTTTCCCAGTCTATACACACAGCCAGGGTGCCTGGAAGAGGAGAAGAAGGGATGAAGAAGGAGAAGCAGAGGGAGGACGGATGAATGACGACGAGGAGTAAGGATTAAGCAGAAAAAGAAGCAGCCAGAGGTGGAGGAGGGGAAAAGGAAAAAAAGAAGCAGGACCAGGAGCAGGGGCAGAAAAAGGGGGAGCCACAAGTCCACAGCTCATTGTAACTGCATCAGCCCCGCCTTGGGAGGAGCATCGGTTCTCCCCTCCGCATCCCGCAGGTGACGGGGAAGGGGGAGCTCGCCGCAAATATCATGGGGGGGTCCTGGTAGACTTTTTCTGGGAGGGGGATCTTTGGATCTTCCAGAACTCCAAAGCTGAGCCGGAAATGCACCTTGGGGGGATATTGGAGGGTCTCCGGGAGGTGTTTTTTTGGGGNCAGAGAAGACCACCAGAACCTCAGAGTGGGGAGACCTCTGGGATTCTTGGGACCCCTGGCATCCCAGAGAGTGAGGATCCTCAATACACAGAGGAACCCCGGCAGCGTGGACAAGGGGAACAATGTAACACCAAAGTGACCAAAGTGGAGAGACCAGAGAGGGAGAACTCCTGGGAGATTTTTTGAAGCTTTTGGGGGCGTGAATCTTGGTATTTTTATTGGGTTTTCAGCTAAATCTTGGCTATTTGTAGTTTTTGGGGCTGAATTTTCCATTTTAGAGGGAGTTTTGGCTGAATCATGGGGTTTGGGGGGGGGGCTGTGTCTTAGTGCTTTGGAGGCTTTTATAAAGACAAGATGCTCAGTGACTTCTAGAGATGGACTTGGGCAGGAGGAATCTCCAATCCAGCACACTCACATCTTGTTTTTTCTGCCAAAACCAGGATTTCTCATTCCCAAACTTTGGTAGAATGGAGGAGGAGACTGCGACGAAGAGGAAGATGCCCTGGGACACTCAGGCAGGTGAGGAAGAAATTATTGGCCCTTTCACTGTCTTTCCAGCCTCATCTCCCAGCCCAGCATTGCCCCTGGCTGCAGGATAACCCCAGTGCCGGTGCTGTCCTGCTGGGTATGAATTTGGGGGAGATGTCCTTCCCCTTCCCTCTGGCACACAGGGAAATCTTCTTCCTCTCCTTCTTTCTTCCTCCTTCCTTCTCCCTTCTCCTTGTTTCCCCCTTTTCTTCTGTTTTTTCCTTCCTCTCCCTGTTCCTCCTTCTTCCTTCTCCTTATTCCTTCTCTTTCTTGTCTCTCCTTCCTCCTTTTTCTTCATGCTCCTTCCTCTTACTTCCTCTCCCTCATTCCTTCCTCTCCTTTCTCCTTCTTCCCCTTCTTATTTCTGTGTTCCTTCTTCTCCTTCCTCCTCCTTTTTAATTCCTCCCGTTCTTCCTTCTTTTGCCTTCCGCACTTCCTTATTCTCCCTGTTCCTGTTCCTTCTTCCTTTCCTTCTTCCCTCCTCCCCCAGGGAATGAGCTGCACACAAAGACCAGGGAAGACAAATGCCAACGTCAGAACCTCGTGGAAGAGGCTGTTTTAAGCAGCTCCAAGGCACAGCAATTCAACAAGGAGGAAAAGTCCCAGAGATCCTCCATGAGGCATGGCTGCGAACCCAGCCCAGGGAGTTCTAAGGAGGAAAGACCCACCCTGTGCCAGGAAGGCAGCCAGAGCTTCAGCCAGAGCTCTGACCTGGTGATCCATGAGCAGTTTCATGTCAAGGAGAAGCCCTACAAGTGCTTGGAATGTGGGAAAGGTTTCAGCTGGAACTCCCACCTGATCCGCCACCAGAAGATCCACACTGGGGAACGGCCCTACACGTGTGGGGAATGTGGGAAGAGCTTCAGCCAGAGCTCAGACCTGGTGGTCCACCAGCACCTTCACACAGGGGAACGCCCCTACAAGTGCTTCCAATGTGGAAAGAGCTTCAGCAAGAGATCCAGCCTCACATACCACCAGCGCTTCCACACTGGGGAACGGCCGCACATTTGCCTGGAATGTGGGAAGGGCTTTATCCAGAGCTCTCACCTCATCAGCCACCGAAGGGTGCACACAGGGGAACGACCATACAACTGCTTGGAATGTGGGAAGAGCTTCAACCGCAGCTTCAGCCTTGTCATCCACCAGCGTGTCCACACTGGGGAACGGCCCTATGAGTGTCACAAGTGTGGGAAGAGGTTTCAGACCAGCTCTGATCTCCTCATGCATCAGCGTATGCACATGGAGGAGAAGCCTTTCCACTGCACTGATTGTGGGAAGGGCTTCATCCGTAGCCCTGACCTAGTCAAGCACTGGCGCGTCCACACTGGGGAGAGGCCCTACAGGTGCTCAAAATGTGGGAAGAGCTTCACTCAGAGTTCTGCCTTGACCTCACACCAACGGACCCACTGGTAAGAGAAGCCCTACCAGTGCCCCAGCTGCGGAAGAGCGATGGAGGATCCATGTTGGGCAGAGGCCTGGTGACCCATGTTCCTGCTGATCCACGTTGGAAGACACCTGTCTTGTGGTCTCCACATCCTCCTGATTCCCCATAGACACCTTGATCAACACAGGGCAGGAACATCCTTTGGGACACAGATTGATGTTGGAAATTCATTAGGAAGAGTGGATTTGTTGACTTTAGACCCCAAAAAATCTCATCTGCTCCATCCAATCATTTCTTCTTCTGGCATCAAGCAACACTGGATGATCTTTAGGGTCTTTTCCAACCTGAATAATTCCACGATTCTAATTCTCTCTGGCCCACAGGTTTCTTGCACAGCCAAATGGTGATGGACTGGGGCAAAGACCAAAATTTTGAACACAGTGGGGTGGAAAGTCATATAAGAAAGGCTCTTCCACCCTTCCCAAGCCAATCCCATGGACACTCACACGATGCTGACGTAAATCTTATTATTTTGGCCTTGATTTTCTTTTGATTCCTGTTTATCCCTTAAAAACACCCAAGGCTGGGTTAAAGAAATTGAATAAAACCTCTAAACCCCCACTATTTTACTGGAATTTGGGGGTTCAGGGGGACATTTACAGAAATGTGGGAGTTTTCTCCACTGCTTTGCAGCCCAAATCCAAGAGGAATCAATCCGTTACATCAAAATGATTCAATCCCACTGAAAATGGCTCAATCCCATCCCAAGATAGCTCAATCCCACCCATAAGGGCATGATTCCACCTCAGAATGGCTCAATTCCACCCCAAAAATTATGTGATCCCACAGCACCCTCAAAAGCCCCAGGAGGGGTGGGATGGAGTGTGATGCAGATTGGGAAAGGTGAGAGGTGAATTGGGAGGGTTG
>WBMY01010113.1:6198-17058 GCA_013397315.1 Donacobius atricapilla | reverse complement strand
GAAAAATAAGTATCTTACTCTTTTCCTGATTAGCTTCCAGTGAAGTACGTACACATTAAGTCAGTGTTTTGTGAAAGTATCATTTTATGCCATTTAGAAATTTGGTTGGGAAACTCAAGGGATGTTGCAGTTTTCTCACGTTTCAAAGGTACTTTTAGGTGGTTTAGTTTTTTTAACCTGTTGACTTTTGAAAGGTTCTTTTTCAGAGCATCCCATTTTCTTTATGTATTCCTTCAGGAAGAAGTAGGGAAAAAAAGTACTCATTCAAATCTAATTGCTGAATGATTAGCTTAATCCTCAAGGACCAGAGTATAGAATAATTTTGTTTGAGTAGAGAAATTTTTTACGTGATTCAAATTTTGTGGCTGCTTCTCTTTATTTTTTTTATTAGAAAAGAAACAAAATTGTATGATTTAATTGCTCCTTTCAAATTTGGGACTTTTGGGTTTTTTTCCTTTTTTTCCCCCAGGGTTTTATTGTTGATGTTCTGTTTTTCTTAAAAAAAAATATTCTTTTTCCAGAAATAAAGCAAACAAACAAGGAAAAAAAGTAATCATAATAATCTAAATGGAAACTAATCTTGATTGATTGTTTTTGGCTTAAAATATACAATACATGCCAAATGTAGTTAACCAAAATTCTCAATTACATATTTGCCTTCATAATAACATATGAACTATGCAATTCTTTAAATGTGTTTTCACTAGGTTTTTAAGTTAATAGTAATTCAGCCTTAGTTTTTTGACTCTAGAGATTACCTTCTTTTCTAATTCTACATACTTTGTTGAATTTGCTAAGTAATCATCAGTAGTTTTAAGAGCATTTGCTCATTATCTTTCTCTGCATTTTTATTTAAAATTACTCTGCATCCCAAACCACAAGCTTTTCTTAAGACCAAATTAATTCTCAAGATTGTTTTTAATTGCACATAATCTTGAAGGGAAAGATATATGAAGAAGTTTCTTGGCATTACTTTAGTCCACATTACATTCCACTTGAAAACAATAATCGTTGATTTCAAAATAATTTAAATTGATCACTGTCAATATGCACATTGTGTCATCTGGCAGTCTGCAAACTGCCCTGCTAAAATCAGAGGATTGTAATAAGCGTATTAATCTTTGGCTACCTATATAAAATAATACCTTTCTAAATATTTCAAACCTTTCTCATGGTTATTCATACCAATGACAAATGCCAGATCCATGTCTTAAATGGAGGTGTTCTCATGATATATCCCATAGCATTCATACCCTGGGGTGACAATTCACTGCCTCTGTTTAAAACAGCTCCGTCATTAAAATCAGATGGTCTTTTATTTCTTCTTTCTATTTCCTGTAGGAAATCAATCTGTGAATGGTATACTTTGTCAACTTCTCATCCTTCTCATTTTCTGAGTATCTGCTCTTGTGTAATTATTAGGCCTCCATACTATGTTGACAGGAGCATCTTTAAATAACATACAATTTAAATATCAAGAAGCTTCTTAGGTGAGCCATATGATACTCTGAATGCAGAAAAGGAGTCTGCAGTGGTTTCTACTTTTCATTGTAAAATATAGTCTGGAAAGCAAAGCTCAGTAGGAATACACCATTCATGGTCAATGTTGGAAAGGGATTGACGCATACATCCCTTGTGTTGGCCTTGAGGTTACTGCTTCCCTTACTTTTACTAATATTTTCTGCATACCATGGAGTTTCTCATCCTTGTCGTTGTGTGAGATAAGTTACAAGAACAAAACTGTCTTTTCAGCTAGTCACACAGCTGCAAGGTCATGCTTTAACCAGCTGAATAGTATCATAGCCTTTGCTGCGCAGCCATTCTTCAGATAAACTCTCCACAGTCAATATCAAAATGATTTCATTGTGATCACTTTTCTAGTTCTCCCTGGTAAGTTTCAGGTTTATTTGGTTGGGGTTTTTTTGTTTTTTTTTTTTTGGTGTCAGGAACTTGAGACTTTCAAAAAACTTCCCAGTGTTTGCTCCCAAGATGAATGCATACTAATCACTTGCATTAAAAGGTCAGTTTAATCTTAATGACCAAGAAAAATCAGAGTAAGAAAGATAGAGATACACTGGGAATTTGGTGTTCTAATGAAGTGGTGCTCGCAACAGATATTTCTCTTAACTAAAAATATATTAAATACTCTCCTTTTCATAGCAACTGCCCTTAGCTGTCACTAAGGCCATGGCTACTTTAGTTCTGCCATGTCAATGTGGCATTAGAATCATCCAAGTAGGCTGCATTTCCAAAATCTACACTAACAAATGTCTAATGAATCAGACCTCATTAGACTTTTAAACTGTTTCTGACTGATCTGTACATTGCATAATGTATAAAGTAGAAAATTTACAAATTCAACAAAAATATTATTCCCTGAAAACAAACAAAAATCAAAACAAAAAAACCCACACCAAAATGCAAACCCACAAAGAAGTGGAGCAACTTTCTGTAGTGCTGAAATATCTTTATTTTAATTTCCCATCATTGATTATTACTTGCATACTTAAAAAATGAACAGAAATTTAAGTTTTGTAAAGAAATTAAAAATATATACTTTAGAGGTAAAATAAGATTGAGAAAATCACGGCATTTCCAGAGTAATACAGTCTATGAAGTATAATGCAGTTAGTGAAAAAAACAGAAAAGGATGATTCAAGAAAACTAACATCCTGTTCTATGAATGCAAATTAAAAAGTTTGAAAAGACTCTCATTGAAGGCAGAGTTAGACCTTTCATTTACTCATGTGAGCCAATTTATACCTAACTAGATGACTTATTTCTGTGCTTTGTCTGAATGTGACTGTTTTTTTTCATTTAATTGTACATTAGAAAAAACCTCTCCACTCTCAGGTCATGATTTAACTTGACATTGACAATACAATAAATTTCTGGGTTCCTGCAGCTGCTCCTCAAGTATTTATGAGTTAAGCATTTACCAAATATGGAACAGAATTGTTAGCACTCTTTGCCTTAATTTGCTTTTCAATGTCATGCTGCTCTTAATTTTGAATAACTGCTTTTATGTACTGTGAAGAATAATAACCATTTTGTATTGTGTTTCTGTTCAAATCCTACTTGTTGGTATGGAAACAGTATCCCTATTAAGCTTCCTGTTGTATATCTGCTCTACAAGATATTATATTAAATGTTCAGCAGCAAAGGCAGAAGGAAAATATAAATTCAATTAATACTTGGTTTAACTATTGCTATTTTTCACTCTTGAGATATTTTAAGTAGAAAATATCTATAGCAATTACCAGGCAATTCTTCACTTTTCTGCAATTGTTTGTAACATTTGACCAGTAATGGATTTTATATTTCATTAAATTGAAGTTTTAAAAAATGCTGTCACTATTTTCAAATGATTTCATGTTGTCCTGATTGTTTCAAACTGTATCAACACAATGCATGACCAGTAAAGGTGCCAGTGATTCAGTAAAGATGCCTTAATTGTGCTGAGGAAGACTTCTTGTTGGATACTGATGACACTGTTATTTCTTTATCTCAATTACTCAAACTAGAGAATTTGCAATTAATGTTTAAGACTGATTTTGGTGAAGTTTTATTGTTGTGGCGGTGTTATTTTTGGTTTAGGTCTGGTTTGTTTGCTTTTTATTTTGAATAAAAGTTAAAGAATCAAGTACTCTCCTTTTTGTTTTTTAATTAAAGAAAAAAAATCCATGTTAGCTGCTCTCTGGGTACCATTGAGAGCACTTATAAATGTCTAGGTCCCCTTCTGGAAAAGTTTTCACTCTGAGGCATGCCAGTGAAACATGAGTGAGGGAATAATTACACTGCATAAGCAACAGTAGTGAAAGGCAGTTTGAAAGGATTTCTGTATATGTGGTTGGGGTAAGAATCAGTTTGCAGTGAGAGCCTAAATGGAACCAGCATGGAAGCAGAACACTAAATAAAGTGAAATGAGAATTAAAACAAGAGAAAGAGCAAGTCACAGATCAGGGAGCAAATTAAAGTTGAAACTTAGAAATAGTCATTTTGGCCCACAGCTTGTTACCTATGAACACAGGACAGTGTTCCAGAGAGAATCTGAGGGCAGGGGTCTTAAAAACAGATGTTTTGAAAAGTAGCAAAGAGGGACAGGAAACATTAAAAAAACCTCAGAAGTTTATGAGTCCCCACAGTCCATTATTTCTGCTTTAGCAGGGGGTTGAACAAACTGCAATAAATATGTGATTTTAAAAAGTTGTGACTAAATGTTAGGGGTTTTCTGAATACCCACTCTCCATAATTCTGTTCTCTGCTCCTGTCAGAAGATTGCTGTGATGAGCTGTGTTCTTAACTTTTTTCTCTGCCTGTGACCCTTTTGCATATACTTGTCCAAGTTCAGAATTTATCAGCTGTCGGCCAAGGACCAATTTCCATTGCATTTGGTCTGTAGATACATTTACTGATTCAATAATCTTAATTCAGATTACTTTTTTTTTAAATCGGCCTTGCAAATGGACATCAAGAGACTGGACAGAAACAAACTGAGCCCTGTAAGGAGGAGGCAGATCCTATTAACATTCTTTTTAGTCTGATGATAGAACTTTAACCAGAGGCTCTCAGGAACCTTGAATAGTCTTATTTTCTACATCAAGATAGCATATGTTTTGTGCCAGTTGACATATGAACAGAGAAACCTTCACTATGAACTTCAGCGTTAAAATATGTTTCTCTCACTTACTAATTAAAATTATACAGTCTGAAGGTACAATTAATTAATTAATTACTTGTAAGGTATAATTTTGGGTCAAAAACCATACAAATTTTGAGGGTTTTCTATACATACACAAAATATAAATATCTGCTATTGCTTCATTTTGCCACTTTGAAAATATACCTGCACAAACCAGTGTCAAATAACAAGCACAACAAATTCATTTCAGGTTTGAACTAAAGGACACTGAATCAAGCAGAATCACTCCCATTGTGAAGAACTATATGCATTAGATCCAAAACGTAATTATATTTCATTATTAATTTTATGTTGCTCACTTTTCCATTTGTCACCAAGATGTCTGGCAGAAATTTAACAAGGTTAGATTCCGGCACTTCAACATTTTAAAATATGCATTATAAAAAAATAGTAATTACACAGACAACATATTAGCTCAGGAACCCCCTGTAAAACTCAGTCAAACCCTCAGACTTACCCCAGTTGCCTTGGCTGCTGCTGCTGCCTCACTGACTTTATATGATATATGAGCTATATATATGAAATATATATACATGTGTACATGTTGTATGTTATATATAACTTGATTTATTCTTGTAGGTATGTTTTCAGAGATGCTGAGATTGTTAACAGCTAATTTAGGTGCAATGACTAACTATAGTCTCCTACTTCTTTCATGTTATGCTAAATTACAGTTTCCTATTCAGTCCACATACTGGATATAAATGATTTATATAAGAATAAAAAAAAACCAAAACCAAAACCAAAAACACACAAAAAACGGGAAAAATTGTATCAAGGTGAAAGGGTGTTTTATACATATTTTTAATGTCTTCATCTCTGATCTGTAACACAATTCATAGATTAGAAGGCTTCTTAAAATTTTAAGAGAAAAAAATGCTGGAAAACAAATCTTATTTTTTTCTAGTTTGTGTCTACTGAAGAGCTACATGCTTTGCCTGGGTATAATACTGCAGTTAATGTCACTTTTATTCTTGTTCCTGAATAGTAACAAAGTAAAATTATAATAGATGTAAATCTTTTGTATAAGTAAAGTGGGTGAATTAGAGCTGAATGGAGTGACTTCATTGAGATCACTCATAGAGCACCAATGTAGTTATGTTTACATCTTAGATTAAGACAGGCAATTTCACATTTAAAGTTAAAAATTCTTTTTTTAAAACGAAGACACGGCAGATAGTTTTGTAAAACACACAGTTCAAATCTAAGCACAATGACTGGATTTTCTTGTCATTTACCTCTCCTGAAGTAGGCTATTTTCCTTTGTGAGATTTACACAGAAGCTCAGTATGTGTTGTGGCAATATAATTCATTACTGTGCAGTCCAGCATCTCATACTACATTGCCTTTTCCANTTCAGTTTAAAATCAAACAATCTATCTTCTAACTGGAAATAGACCTCTGTTAATATTATTCTTTGTTTCTCAAGTACTTTGAACTATTTGGACCCCCCCATTCCTGAGGATTTTTGAACTTTGGTAAGAGGATTCTTTGTACTTGGACCCTTTTATATTCCATAACATTATTGTTTCTATAGGACCACTTAGAGGTTCGTTTTGGATGCTAGTACTGTGCTATAAATCATGGCATACTAGAGATGCAAGCAACATGTGCGAGAAAAATATATGGTCGATCAAAATAGGTATCACACCAAATTTACCAGATTTGCTGTTCGAGAAATATTGCAGTGGAGTGTGTGACTGCAGATTGCATTCAGCCACTGTAGTTCAGTCAGTGTCTGTGCAGCACACATGCTCCAGAAGAGAAACAAAATTATCTGTGCTCTCTTTCTTTGTAGTGTTATCTCTAGCATTTTAATGGTTCTTAGTACTGAGTTTGAGTACCTGAAATTTTCAGAAAAAGTTAAAAATTACACCAACACTTCTGCTATGTGGCCTCACTGTGTCACTATCTTTATTTCCATAAGCAATGCATTAATTTTCATGATAATTAGCAGACCTAGTCAGGATTCACTTTGTGATTTTATTTGGAGAAGCCAGCTTGCTAAAAATAACCATTCAATAGGAATTTGTCACCTGAGCAATTTTTTAACTAAAGGAAATTGAAGGCTTTTAAGTATTATCAGAATGAAATGTCTCAGGTAAAAACAAACAGACAAACAAACAAACAAACAAATTCCATACCACGTATTTATTTTCATTTTTGCCCAAATAAAGTGTATTAAAAAGAAAACATTTAAAAAAATAGTTAAATTTATGGCTAGAATTATTATTTTCAGCATGAAACTGAGTGCCAATTCCAAAATAACAAAAGAAGCAAAACCCCCTCTCTTTTTTTGCCTGTTGGGGTCTTTAACAATTGATTCTTTTAGATCTTCACATATTCAGACAGAACCACAAGAAAAAAATAATTAAATATGGGTCATCCTACCAGCTGTTTAAGTGCCTACATTTTTCACTTACAAATGTTAGTTCTGTTTTCCAAAGTATATAAAAACATTTCCATGTTTGTTGTCATCATAAGCAGTGAGGCAAAATTATATACAAAGGATGTGTTCTGTATTAACCTATACCTAATCTTACAAACAGCATGAATCTTAATATTTCATAAGCTATTGTTTTTGTCACATTGTAATACCAGCATAAAAAGCTATTACTAATTGTGCTCCAACAAACCTCTCAGTGTCTCCCCACTGTTATGTTTCAGCCCACACATTTTGTTGCTTTATTTTTATGGCTTCTTGCCTTACATCTCAGTCCCAGTTCTTTTCATAAATAGTGTTATGTGGTCTGGTGGTGTGACCTTCTGATGTTCAGGGAATAGCTCAGGGGCTCTGCACAGTGAGCTATAAGAGCAATGCGACTGTAGCCAAGGTTCTGACTTTGAAAACGGAAGCCCAACTAATGACTAGATTTCTAATAACATGACACTGAGGTTGCTGAATTTTCAGCAACCTGTATATTATGCAAACAGACTTCTGTCAGCTCAGGAAACAAGAGGTCTCAGCAAGCAAGAATATGTTGATGCAACCAAAGCTAGAATTAGCAATTCAAGGTCTTCCAGAGACAATATCAACCTCAGCAGCACAGCACTGAGAAATAACAAATGAAACTTTTAAAATATTGCAGAAGTGGGTCTCAGAGGACAGCTCAAGTCAAACACAAAAAAGATTTCTAGCTGACAGAAAAGTGATGAATGTGTTACCATCAATCATGACAGATAAAAAGAAAAAAGCTGGTCATATGCTTCCTACAGGAGAACCTCTTGCTTCCTTTCTAAAAAGTTAAGAGATTTGAAGACAAAACTCACAACCTCTACAGGAAAGAACATATTAAAAGTGCCACTTATTATATAGAATTTATTACCCTTCCTAAGCACAGTGGAAATAGTCCAAAAAATATCTGAAAGACATGTGCATTGTGACAAGGACATTGACTATTTCACAAGGGAGGAGAATAGCTATTAATTTAATGACTTCAAACAAAAGTTTCACACAGATCTGTCCTTCATGCTCCTTGGATCAACCACATTTTTTACTTCAAGGGGAAGTACGAAAGGCACACACAACAGAACAGACCAGAATATTCAAAGCACTCAGAATTTCTGTAAAGGCATTTGCCACTTTTTTCCTCCCAGAAATAACCAATGTTAAACTAGTTAATGAACATAAGTAAGGAAAGTGTACTTGATGTTCCTGTTACAACATCATTAACTTCTGCAACAAGACATTTGTGATGTTTAGAAACTCATAATATGCGTCACTACTGTCTCTGTGAGTAATCTGAAGGTTAATGATTATGTAATAAAGGTCATGAAAATTATTTATCTTTTGATATATGCTTTAGACATTTGGCATAAAACTTTAGGTAATGAGCAATATCTGAATTTACAAAAACTGATCTATTCCTTATACTTTCAGAATTTATACCACCAAAACTGTAATGGCATGTAGTACATAGCACAGTGCAAAAAGCTGTTGGTTTTCTCCAGGATAGGCAAGGAATCTTTCTGTCAAGTAGTGACAGGATTACTTGCATGTTCAAACAAATTCCCAGGTTATGAGAGGTAATAACTAGCCTAGAAACTTCCTGCACACAAATCCTTCCACACACCCTGACAACCAAGTAACAACTACTTCAGGGCGATTATCAGTATTTCTTCACCCAAAAGGTTGTCTTCTCTTACACCAGGAGAACATCAGAGTCCACAGAATCCATGATATGCTAACAATGTTAATTATTAATCATATAATTGTATAATATTCAATATAATTAAACACCAAACAGCTCAGACAAGAGTGCAGGATCACTTGGGAAGAGGGAGTTGTATTCCTTTGTTTTCTCCACAAGATATCTTCCCCAGAACAGCAAGGCCATCAACATGAGGGCAAAGCACAGAGCCATTTTTTGTATTAGAATGTATTAGTAAAATCAAGAGACAAGCAGTGTAGCCAAAATACTGTGTGCTGCACAAAAAATTTTGCTGCCCAATAACAGCTGTAACTACAGCATGATTAATGCACAAGTGCCATTGTCTTGTGCTCCATGTTCGTGCTCCAAAAAGCACTGTGGTGGATTGATCCCAGTGGACAGTAGAGGCCCACCAAGCCATTGCATCACTTTCCTCAGACATGAGAGGGAAAAAATAAGATGCAAAAGCTTGCAGTGTGACAAACTGAACATCTCTAGTGAGACTAAAATTTATGTAAACCCGTACGTTATCCCACAGTTTGAAATTTCAGTATCCTGTTATGAAGTGTCTTTGGACTGGTACTATTTTCAGTGGCTGCAATACACTATTAGTAAAGTGCATTGATAAAATAAAGGTGAAAAAAGATTTCTAAAAGGTATTTTTTGTGAGCTCGGAGAACTACTTATTGAATACCCTTCAGTCAGCAAATGGAAGTGTCCATATGACCTTATGGACATTTTTTTATGCAAATGATTCCCTTCCTCCATCAAACTTTTGCAAATGACTGTTTTCTTGGAAGTTATGCAAAGACTCCTAGATGACACATTGTGCCATCCAGAGGAAGCTCTGATTCCAGAGGATTAATATATCCATGCTTGAGGCTGCCAGGTCTTGTCCCCATATCTATCTGAATTCAGTGTGACCTGACAATGTAATAGTTAAATCAATCTTATAACATGAAAAACCTACTGTATTTAGGAAAATTAGTTTGTACTCACAACACAAATGTAAAATAATTTTAAATAATTTTAATTAAATCCATCACAAAAAAGCACTGTTTTTCAAAAATTTATTTGTTATAATACATGCTTCACTCCATATGTTCTATAATGTAAATAAACCCTGGAACCAAAAAAAAATTGGAATTTAGTTCAACTTCGTGTGTTTTGTCATTTTAAGTAATGCTATTAACACTCTTTATAAAAAAGTGAGCAACTTTTTCATATTTCTTTTTTGTTTTTTGTTTCTCTGTGAATTATGCTTATGGGTAATTTAGATGAGTAGTTAGTCTTTTTTAAAAAAACCACATCTCTTATAGCAGTACTATACTCAGCAAAGTGTTCTTTGCCTCTGCAGGTAATATTATACTTCATTAATTGACTTACCGTATTTTATTGAGCTGATGTGGTTGACCAATAGTCCTTAAGTCAGAAATAACTACGTAACTTTTCTTTTGGGCATATCTTCTGATAATTGTGGTTTTTAAAAATAATTTGATTCTTGAGACCACTTCTTCTTGTTCAACGTATTATTTAGCTAAGCAAGGACACAAAATGACTAGTGAGGGCTGAATATCTCAAGTAACCTTTAGTCATTGAATGAGACACATCTGCACTGACAATAGAACAGTGCAGGATCCATTTTGAGAAGGATGTTTAACAACACAAAGGTAGATTTTCTTATGCTTGGAATTATAGATTAGACTTGGAATACAAAACTTTATTTAATAGGAATTTATCAAAGCTGATTAAATGGAATTGAGCTCTGTGTGACAGCCGCTAAACATATCTTAAATGCAAATCTATATTCTACCCTCAAGGACAAGTTTATCCTCTTGCCCAATTGACTGTGATCAGTAGTATCTTACAAAATAATTATATACCCATGTGAACAGGTCTTTTTTTCCTCAGAATCAAGCTGAAAGGTTTTTACTGATCTCATGTGTACAGATACAATTGTTATATTACTCTTAATCTCATTTGAATTACATTGTCCCTTAATCTTAT
>WBMY01010111.1:60146-139174 GCA_013397315.1 Donacobius atricapilla | reverse complement strand
GGGTGGGGGGTCCTGTGAGCTGTGACCCATGGGTGTCACCCACCACCTCCGACCTGCACCCCAGCACAGATCCACTGCCTGCTCTGTCTGCCCCGAGCCTTGCCTGCCCCTGCCGGCCCTGGCTGCTCCAGAGCCGCAGGAATCGGGGAGGAAGAGATGAAGGTGAAAGGAAGGCAAAGGGAGGGGATGGGACTCTAATTCTGAGCAATTTAAAGGTGTAAATAATGTTTCCATTATTTTCTCTTCCACAGGTGAGAGGTGCAGCTGCGAGGTGAGAGTAGAGGCCGGGCACTTCCCCCCTTGTAATCTGTGGATTATGGCTGTGAAACCGGATTACCAGAGGCTGAGAAGAGGCACTGAGTGGGATCCAAATCACACAGAAAAACAGCAGAGAAACCTGGAAGAATGTGTCACACAGTACGAGTGCAAATACATCCTTGCAAGACCACATTTATATTTTAATATCAATTTTTCCATAATGCAGAACACACTTATGGCCCAGCTCCCTTGCTGGGCAGCTGCTGGGTTTCAGCGTGGGGGAATTGGCAAGATCTTTTCACCAGGTGAAATAAATAGAGTGCTGGGCCCCAGATAGGATTACGGTTTGTTTTCTTTAGGTGTATAGAATCCGCGGGAAAGCTGAGCCCAAACGGAAACTCAACTCCTAAAGAATTTGGCCTATACTGGCCAGCTCCTGTCTGCCTGCCAGGCATGCTCTCCTTGCCTTGTATTTTGCTCTTTATCTTTTAAGAGGCTTTGTTAGCAACGGATCAAGCCATTCTTTGTGTGCCTGGAGGACAGGGGGCTGTTTTCAAATTATTTGAGGATGATAAAGTTACAGGGTTTTACCTGGAGAGCCGCAGTGAGAAAGTTCTCCTGGGCATTTCCAGGAACAGCCACTCTCCCAGGCAGCCCCCCAGCTCCACTTCCCGGTATTTCCAGGGCAAGCCAGGGGGTAATGAGCATGGTGAGGGAGAGGAGTATGACAGGGTAGAACTCCCCCCCATCTCTGACTCCTATTTTTTGTTGTGAACATGTTTTTCTCCTTGTTTTTCCTGCAGGGAGGTGGGGTATAGGGTGGTCAGAGACACATTCTTCCCCGCCACAGCAGAGGGGTCTGGACAAGGATGCAGCCTCAAGTTAACAGCAGAGACAGAGAAAAGCACAACCCAAGAGCCAAAGGCTGCGTCCAGGAGTTTGCTGCACGTCTCATCTCTCTCCTTCTCTTTGTTTCTCTAGTGAGCAGCATTTGGAGGAAAAGCCTTGGCGAGCAAATGCTGGAGCCTGCAAGCAGCTGCCTCCTTCCGTTCCCTCACTCCTCCAAACGCTGGGACACGTGGGAGGTGAAGGGGCAGCCCTGGGACAAGATCCATGCCAAGGAGGACCTGTGGGACCGGCACTGTCCTTGGCCAGTCAGGGGGAAGACTGGGTCAGAGCCATCAGAGGAGAGCCTGGCTGGAGTAAATCTTACCTGGTTTACATCAATAGAAGTATTTTGAGGGCCCAGAACAAAGGGGATAGCTAGATGTGTCCTGGAATGGGCATGGGTACATTCAGTCAGTGCCCAGCAGGATGTGAGAAGTCTTTAAAAGCCCAAGAAGAGGCATCCCCAGGGTCCTGCGACACCCACTGGGCTCCAGGACTGGGTGCCAGCACCCCAACTGAGCCCTCCTGCTTGGGCACCTCAGGCAGCACCATGTGCATCCCAGAGCATCCCACACAGAATAATAAGATCCCAGCCTTAAAATTAACAAAGGTTAAAAATTTTGTGCACAAGACTTCTAAACCCGCTGCTCCAACAGGACATCACCACACACTTTAAAGCACAAAAAACTGTTTAGCCATGCATTTCTCTCAGCTGGTTGAAAGCCCTTGTGCCCACAGTTCAGCCCTGGGGTGCTGCTGGGGCCCTGCAGCTGCTGCTCTGCTCCCAGAGCTGGGAGCAGCCGTGGCTCTTCTGGATTCAAATACAGCCTTCGAAATTCTTGTGGGGATACTGAGGAGAATCTCTCATTGAAAATATCCACATCCCTTCTCTCCAGACACTCCAACAGCAGCTGAAAAATGGGTCTGTGGCTTCAGCAACCCAGTTCTCCCCCACAGACGGCTGTGCAAGGACACTCTGCCACAGCAGTTCAGCTCTTCATTTTTAGGTCCTTCTGTGTCTTTGCACCCCCTGTTCAGTCCAGGTGGCTGCAGGTGCCAGGCTGTCCCTGTGCCCTGGGCTGTCCCTGTGCCCTGGGCTATCCCAAGCCATCGGGCTGGGAGCTGCCGCAGACATCCCTGCGGGCGAGGACGGGACGGTGGGAGTGGAGCCCATCCCTCTGAACCGCCCCCCTCGGCTTCACCACCTGGGCAAAAAATGCGGAGAGCTGCAGAGACATGACCGAGCTGCCTTAGGGAGGACGAGCACGGCCGAGCTCCTGTTGCTAATTAGACACCCGGAGCTGTCCCGCTCCTCAGGTGAGCCCTTCATAGAACAAAGGAGCCCTTGTCAGGAGCATCCTGGTGATCCTCGGAGGTGAGGGATCCCAGCCTCCTTGGCGCTCTCCAGTGAGGCTCTGCCAAGCCCATCTCTGCCTCCTGCCACGCGGGGCTGGGACCCCGTCAGAAGCAGGGCGTCTGTGACAGGAAAGTAAGTGACTCTGGTGTCCTTTTGCCCATAAACTGCTGCTCCACTTTTGCTGGAAAATTCACAGAAATCTGAACGTGACCTCTCCTAAAATGCACAATGCCAGTGTGGCTGGTTCATGGCTTTGTGAACATCTGCAGCCAGCAGATAATGAAGGGAACTGGCTGTGTACCATGGAGAGGGAGCCAGGGGGGCTGCTCCCAAGGCAAGGGCAGCTGGCGGTGCTGAGTCACCTGGCTAGTGTGCCAGTGGCACCTGGCTGTCAGGGCGAGGAGGAGTTTGTTGCAAAATGAAAAAAAAATTGATATTTGTTTGATATTCAGCAAATTCTCCCAGCTCTTGCCTGCTGCAGGAACGAGTCAGAGCTGTTGCATGTGTGAGCAGGGTGAATGTTGTCCCCTGGGGAAGACTCGTGTTTAACTAAGCCAAACCACCCTCTGCCTCATGGAGACTCCTTGGTAAAATGTCAAAATCACATGTGCATTGACAGGGAAGGTACCAGGCCTGGGCCCATGATAACTGGTCACCCAAGGCCACAAAAGCATGGCCAACTCCACCACAGAGGTCACTGAGAGCAGCCACCCCACCTGGGAGTGCTGAGAGTGACCAGCCCAGGGGGAGTGACCAGCTCAGGGGGAGTGCCCAGCCCAGGACTCTGCTCCCCTTGTGCCAGCCTGCAATGGGCTGGCAGCTGTGCCCCCCACACACATCCACCAGTCTCAGCCTGCCCCACGAGCAGCTGGAAATGCTGTTGGTGGGACTGCAGGGGCTGCAGAGCCATGAGCTCTTCAGAGCCTGAGCTCACAGACCCACAAAGAAATGTTCGGCCCATGATATCACAGAGAGTGCTCGCCAAACCAGCTGAAATCACTCAAACATTTAGAGCGTGCTTATGGGGGGGACCCTCTGTTCTAAATATATTCCTTTGAAGGCAGCTTGTTATTTAAACAGTGATTGCACAACAGGGTTTACATGGAGCTGCTCCAAACCAGAGAGGCAGAGAGGGAGGGATGCAGGGAGGGAGGGAGGGGAGGCAGGCTGTGGGCACAGTCACCACCCAGGTATTTTAATTGCAAATCCCAGCATGTTTTATAGATATCTAGAGAGTATCTTTTTACGTGGGCTCCAAGGATTACAGTAAGATCCATCACATTTTATAGGATCGTGGTGACAGTGCCTAAGTCCCACCCTGATGGCGTCTAGGATGGGAGTATCCCATGCAACAGCTCATCCATGGAGCTGGGAATAGTCCAAGGCATCTCCATGCAGTCCGAGGCTCCCAGGAGAGTCCAGCTAAGCACAGCAGTAGTGGGGCAGTGCCTCCATCCTGCACTTTGGAGGTCTGTTGGCTCTTGATCACGTCCCTCCTGTCCACACCATCCCATTCCTGTGGGAAGTGACGCTGCCTTTCTCTTCAACGTCCCAATTCCTCCAGATCTTGCAGCATCCTAGGCTCAGCTCCCTACCCCTACCCAGGCCATGGTTCTCTGGCTTGCTGCTTTTAGGCTCAAGAACTTCAGCAGAGGAGGGAAAGCCAAGGGCAGGACTAGGAGATGGTCTGCAGCAGAGACACAGGCAGGGGCTGGCACCACCTGCCAGTCAGCACCACAGGAGGAGCTGCTGCAAGGCCCTGCTCATCCCTTCCAGCCCCACAGGAGCTGTGCCTGTGTACCACCAGGCTCCTGCTCAGCTCTCCTTGTGTTGTCCATACACACAGGGGAATCCCAAGTGTGTCTGCAACCCGGATGTGAGATTCCCTGTGGCAACCAGCCCAGCAGTCAGCAGGGGCAGCATGTCCTGTTTGGCCTGATATGACCAGTGTATAAATGCTGCAACCTGCTACAGTGCTTATTCCAGAAATCCCAGAGGTGCAATCTTTCCTGAAAAGTCAATCTGTGCTCAAACACAGGCTTTTCTTCCTGCCTCAGAAAGCCTGGACAAGGAAGGTGGTGGGTCTGCAGTGCCTGCACTGGGCTGGGGCATTAATGCTGGAGGATTCGTGGACTCACACACTCATGAATCCCCACGGAGGGTAACTCTGTGCTCTTCTGGAGCAGCACCACCGAGGGGGAGCAGCCCCTCCACAGCATGCAGTGTGGCATCAGCAATGGCTCTGACACTCAGCAGCATGGGCACAGGGACACAAAGGCTGCCAGCAGCAGCGAGGTGGCTGTGTATGTGACCAGAGTGCTAAAGGAAGATGTCTCCGTTGCTCCAGTGAAACACTGGTCTGTGTGCTCCCTGCTCCCAATGACCTCTGTCCTGACACAAGGGGCAACGCTTGGGCAAATTCAAAACTAGGCTTCCACTCAGTCAGCTCTTCCTGCACTCCCCATTCTCGAGAGCGCTCGCTGGAGCTCGTTTGTTGTTGGAAATGCCCACAGCAAATGACATGTCAGCCCCTCACTGCACTCAGCTTCTGGTGATGTGGAATTTGCTTTGGTGGAAGCAGTGATCTGGCATCCTCAGCCAGAGCACAGTGCCAGTGGGGGCAGCCCCAGTGCCACCAAAGGCAACCAGGGGGAGGGTGGAGGGGGATCACCCTGCCCAGTCATCCCTGATGCTGCCGGTCACCAACCATCACCCCCAAGGCCAGGACAAGGCATCATGGGCTCCTCTGGCAGCCAGACAGCAGCAGCACCAGGGCATTTCACAGCATCCTGCAAAAGCAGGGATTCACCGCCAAAAACAAGCACAAGGAACCCTTCAGCCCCTAGGTGAGACACTGGTCCTCTCATTCTGCTGCCGAGGATGGACCGCGGACCCCATCCCTCCTTGCCAGGCCAAGGACTCCTTTGTTGCCTTTGTAACAAACTACCCAAAGGCAGGAGGCTGGAAAAGCCCAAACCTCCCGGGCACTTGTGTGTTTAACAACACCCTGCGGAACAGGACACAGCCTCTGGGATGGAGCGAACACGGGCAAAGCAGAAAAGTGCTCATGTACCAGTACAAAAGCATCATAAATACTCTCCCACTGCCAAAAGACTCCTCAGTCTTTTACTAAATCTCATCACAGGAACAATTTACAAGCCAATAATGCAGAACAACTCCATTTCAATCTCGGGGTTAAGCTTTATTTCAGGCTTTCGCACCTTATCATGTTCACCCCTCCCAGGCTGGCATTGGACTGCTGAAATGGAGTGGGGCTCGTCTCTGTGTCTGAAAATCATCCTGTCAGGAAAAACTTGCCCTTCCCGGGGCTCTGCCATCCCTCTATGCTGCCAGGACTGCACTTGGGCCATCCCCAGTGCCTTGTCCTGGGGGACATGGCACCAACAGCTGCTCAATTCAAACTGCAGCTTCTTCAGAAAACACTTCCATAAACATTGACACTCCAAAAAAAGCTCTCTTTAGCCTTTTCTAAGCTGGGAGTTTATTTTGTTAATATTTTTCTGCAAGGCGTGTTTCAAACGAGAACATTCTGAGGATAAATTGGTGAAGTCTTTATTGCTGTTTATTTCTAAGCAGCTACAAGCCAATAATAATAGCAAATCCTCTCCAAGTGAAAACTGTTCCTTTTGGTAAAAATGCTCAGCGCGGAGTCTGAGGCTGTGTTTTGTCAAGCAGATGCAGAGTGTCACCTTATAACGCCCATGCTAATGGAGTAATGGGATTGGAGCTGTGCTGGCTGCCCAGATCGCTGTGATAATCCTGGCCTAGAGAAAACAATCCTGTGTGGAGCATTACTGCTCTGGAGAGAGGCCATTCCCTGCTGGCCCAGCTGCAGACACACACATACACGAGCACAGGGACACGCCGGGGTGAGCTCTTCATCCTCCTGCTGCCCATGAGCGCCACTGGAATTCGGCAAAGCTGGGTCTGGATCCCTCCACGTGTCCACAGTCACTGGGAAACATCAGGCATGCTTCTGCCCCATCTCAGCCTGCTGCTGGGGGCACAGGAGCATGCAGAGTGAGCATGCCACACACACATACCACAAGCTCTCCACGGATGGCATGTGGTGGCACTGTCGTGGCAGCTGGAGCCAGCACAGCCAGACTCAACAGGGACAGGGCTGTGTGGGGACAGGGCTCTGGCCCAGGCAGCACAGAAGGAATTCATCTGTGTGGTGAACAGGATGCTGGACCCAGCTGCAGTGGATAGAAGCACTGGAAGTGCGTCTGGGGCTGAGTTGGTTTCAGTTCTCTGGCTGGGGATGGATAAAGGGCCCTGGAGCTTGAGGCTGCAGCAGAGATGAGTGCTGAGCATGGGCTGCAGCTGGGTCCCTGGAAGCTGAGATCCCTGCAGACAACAGGACCTGGAGCTAGCCTCCTCCATCAGTGCTGCCACTCAAAGGCAGTGCTCCCGGAAGGAATGACCTGGATGTAAACCAAAAATCCTCGGGAACCTTTGAGGATTGTGTTTACTCCTCTAGGAAGGTTATCGGTTCCTGAGGCTCAGGACATGCAGTGGTGAGTCTGGAAAAACAGCAACAATGCTTCACAGTCTTTTGGGAGGTTCCTCTGTCCCCCCACAGGGCAGCATCAGGTGCACCCCAGCATCCCTGCACCAGCGCACCATCGTGAGCCGCTCTGCCCTGGTGGGAAGGTGCTGAACGTGCAGAACTGAGCATGGGGCTGTGGTCAGGACCTTCCCAGCTCCGTGGGTGTTGAGGCAGAGCCTGGGGGTGTTCAGGGAACCCCCATGCTGGCTGGCTGCCAACCCAGGTCCTGTAGGGAAGCTCTGCTCCCATCTGCATGAAGAGGTGACCCCTTCCCAGCCACACCAAGTTAAGCTAACAGGAGCCAAGCCACAGGCTGTGACTGCATTTGACCTGTGGTAATTAACAGGGGTGGTGGTGGTGGTGGTTTGAATGCAGAGGAAGGAGCAAATCAACTTGTGAACGTGTTGGAAAGCTTGGCAGCTGCTGGCAGAGCCAGTGGGATGCAAAGTGTGGCTCTGTGCTCTCCCAGTCCTGCACCCAGCAAGGCTCCTGCTCCCAACACAGAGGTTAGGAGAGGAAGGATGCCAAACCGCTGACAAAACAAACCCTGCTGGCGCAAGGAATCCCAGAAGCGTCTGGAATTTGCCTGTGAAGCTGGGCAGCCCGTTGCCCATCTGCTCTCTTGCTCACTCCATTCACACGCTCCTTTCATCCTGATTTTACAAATTAAAAGTTGTAACAGTCTCTCTGCAGGTTTGCAGCCAGTGCAGGAGGCAGGTGGTGACTGACTCCCCCTTGCTGTGTGCTTCCCACACCTCTCGCCCAGCACCGTTCCCTGCCCTAGGAGTACTTCTCCAGATGGGGGTGTGCACCTACCTGCTGGGCAAACCCCTGCTCGGCAAAGGGCAGGGGCTGGCCTTCCTCAGAAAGGATCATTTTGGATCCCTAGATCCACCAGGAACCTGGCAGCAGCCTGGCACTTCTCTGATGGGAGGAAGGAGCAGTCACTCTAAACTCAAGAGGTGGCAGGGTGGTCCTGGAGCCAGATGTGAGGACGCTGGTGGTGGTCACCCTGATGCCCAGGGCCAGCACCCCCTCCTCAGCCCGCAGTTGCTTCTTCAGTTAGAGGTTTGGTGTAGCCACAGGGCAATTACTAAAGGAAAAATCCCTTTAATCCAGGATAGAGTACTTTGTAAATGCGATTATGCGTTAATTGCTCTGATTTAACTGAAAATGGGTGACCTTTACCTGTTAACCATCGGTGTGCTGTTCCCGAGTCAAGGCGCTGCTTTGAGAGGAGGCTGACTGTCCTCTCCTGGAGGCTGCCCCCACGTTGCAGCTCTGAGCTGTCTGTGGTGTGAATGGAGCTCAGAGGCCAGTGGGCCCATGTCCTGCCCTGATGGCTTCTTGCCGAGGAGCCCCTGGGCACAGAAAGTCAGTCGTTACTGGTCACATGGAGGTGTTGGAGCGTGGCATGGAAGGGTTGGGAGTCTCCCAGGCACAGCACTCCTGCAGCTGTGCTGGGGGGCAATCAGCAGCATTGGCGAGGGTCTCTGTGGGCCTGTGGAACATCAAACCCCTACAAAACACTTCCATGTGCGCCTCCCCACTCCCTGCATGTCAGTCATTCTTTATTAATCCATTGGCCGGCGTGAGCGCTGCTGTCCCCACAAGTGTTCTTTCATGTTTGCCTACAGCCTCAATGTCATCGCACAAAATCAAGAGTAATTATGAGCAGACACCAGCCCCTGCTCCCCCCACCGTGACCGTTCCTGCACATCTGGTTTCCACAACCACTCTCAGGGGAACTCGGAGCTGCGGCTCCAGCACAGACCCTTCAGCTCTGCTGAACATTAACCTCCTCTGCCCCTTCCCTCCCCTCCCCATAATTTTTCATTTTGATCAGTGTTCATTATCAAACGGGTTTTAATTCCCCATTCCACCATTCTTGATGGGTTTATCCCAAGTTTCCTGGCAGCACAGATTCTGTACCACCCCTTCAGCGGGACCAAACCCACACTGTTCTGCAGAGAATCCCCTGCATCCCAGCTCTGTCCTGGTAGCTTTTTGTCATGTCATTTTGCCAGCTCAGGTTCTGGAGTACCTGAGCAGCCTGCTGGCTGGAGGGCCTGTGAGAAGTAAATACCACTGTGTCCATGTGCAGAGAATTTATCCACTGTCCGTCCCCTCAGGGAGGCCAGTTCCTCCTGCTCCTCTACATTCTTACCTGCTCAGGTACCTCCGTGCTTCCCCACGCCAGTCCCTTTGCTGGGCCAGCAGCCTGCAATCCTGCAAACATCCCCTTCACATGGTCCTTGTTACGGGCACAAGAAATGCCTTAATCCTGTAATTTCTGCTGGGGCTGCAACTTGCTGCGTCAGCATTTTGGGCCCCTTTGTGGATGATTTTCCTTCACTGCCTGTTTAGGTGGGAAGGGGCTCCAAGGGGGCCCTGCAGCAGCAGAGCAGCGGGTGCCTTTGGAAAGGTGTCACCAAGAGTCCCAAGTGTTTTCCTTTCAGAAATGTGGCACCAAGAGTTCAAAATGTTTTCTCAACGATGGTAAGTGTGGATTGAGGTGCCAGGCTGCTGCAAGGAGTGAGGAGAGGTCTCATTCAGAGTGTCCCTGGCTGCCACTGCCATTGTTCCACCTCCTGAGATCACCGGTGTTCTCACAACCCAAAGGAAATAGAGGTTGTGTTTAAAATGGAGAAAAAGGAAAAAAAACGGTATTAGACATCAAATGTTGAACCAATTTCGGCTTGACCAGAATCCAATAAAGTGCAGCTCATACAACATTTTTATTGCTAATTGGTTTGACTGTTAAAATTTAAATGCATGGAGTTACTTTAATGATGGACAGAGTGGACCTTGTTAACCTTTAAAGGGGGTTTAATTAATTTATAGACCTCCTAAAATGCTTCACACTTTTCCCTCCTGTGCCTGGCCCTGGCTGACTTGGCCAGACTCCTGTGCAGCCCCCGAGCTCCGAGAGGTGACTGAATGCAAAATGTGGTGAAGATGGGGCCAGCAGAGCATGGCCAGCGCTGGCCAAGGGCAGGGGCACCCTAGGATGAGCCCAAAGCACAGGGGACCTGGGCTGGGCTGTTAAAGCAGTCAGTGCATGACAGAGGGCCATGTCCCCACCCTGCAGAGTGGCAGAGAGGGCCGGGGAGCAGAGGAGGGTCTGATGTGACTGTTGGGAGCTTCCCAGCACCCTGCTGGTGTTTCACCATGGCCAGGGACCCCTGCCACGCACGGCCCGGTGGGTTACACGCTGCCAAACATTTTCTATTTAAATGCAAATTTTGACTTTTCACTCAGCAGCTCCATGAAGTTTTTCACAGTGCAGTGAGGGTCACAATAATAATTTATCCACAGGCCTCGTCCTGCAGGTACTAGTTGTACAGAAGGGTTAGTGCTTTGATGGCTGGGAGAGGAGAAAGGAAGTGGAAAGGGAAGAAGAAGGGAAAAGGGAAGAAGAAGGGGAAAGGGAAAACGAAAGGGAAGGAGGAGGGAGATAAGGACAGACCTCAGTGTACCACAAATGTACTGGCCTGGGTACCCCCAGCTCAGCTTCTGGAACCACTGGCAGCCACAGAGGATACCCAGGCTCCGGAATCTGCCGGAGCCCTGTCAGCTCTTCACCATGTGGTGCCTGCTGAACTCTTTCGCAATATTATTCTCATTCTTCCATACATGGTCCCTGCCATATCCAAAGCTGTGCCTGGAAGACAGAGTGTTTATGTGCTGCACCAGGGAGGCTGTTCTACAAGGCACATCCTCACAGTGTTTGATGTACACACAAACTCACCCTCATCTATCTGCAGCCTTCCCACATGGTACAGGGATGGTATTTCTCAGCATCATAAAAAAGGGCATAGGTGCAAGGAGATGAAAGTCAATGGTTTCCACTAATTTGGATACCCAGAGGGTCACAGCTGTACCCCTAAACATCAGCCCCTCTTTCTGATGCTGTTATCCCCACTCCCTACTAGCAAAGCTGGGTTCTGTGAGCAGCAGCCCCTTCCTCAGACAGCCCCAGCACAGGGCCAGGGCTGGGCAGGACCAGGAGGTGACAGAACAGGGCATGACACATGAGGGCCCAGCCTGATGTGGATGGGAGTGTCAGGAATTAAGATAAGTAGCAAAAGCAGAAAGCCTTTCCCGTGACATCATCTCACTGCCCAAGTTCACGGGCAGGACAGGGGTCACTGCAGTGCCCAGCCCATGCACAAGCCTGTCCCTGAGGCTGCTCACTGCTGGGACAGGGGACACGGGGAAAGAGGCACAGCTCCTCCCCAGCCCACCACCGCCAGACCCACCACCTCCACGTACTGCAAGAGCCATAGAAAAGGGATCTGGAGCCGAGGTCACATCCTTTTTCTAATGTGAATTAGTCTGAGCACTAAATGAGTTCAGACTTAATTGTAAGCATTTTCTGTTAACTAAGCAAGAAATCTTATAATAACACAATAAGGTGCCATTTCACAGCATCCAAATGGAGCAATAAGCTGGGGCCTCATTTGTATGTATTTTTTTTCACAGTGATTGCTGACGCTGCTGCTTTTAATATATTCACATTGGCACAGCCATTTGCATTCAGATGCAATTATGAGTTAGAAACTCCCTCCTTTCTGCAAGCTCCAGAAAGGGAGAATTTCAGCCCAGAGACACGTTACTGTTCATTTTGTGGGGTCTAATTAAGGAGTCTGCTCTGGCAGGAATCGAATTCCTATTGTTACCAAAGGGAGCGTCCTGCAAAGAAATAGATTAAATTAAACCAAGCCTTTAAAATTCTCCCTTTTTCTCAACAAAATCTTATTGATCTTGAACAGAAATAGTTATTTCCTATGGAAAAAACGACACTTTGGGGACAGAGGCCAAAAAAATGTATGAACCACATGCAGGGGAGTACTGGCAGGTCACAGCTGTGCCACACACAGTTGACCACTGGAGGGTGAGAGCCTGATGGCAAACCCACTGCAGACCCTCCAAACCCACTGAAGCCTCCCAAAGCCACTGCAGACTCCCCAGACCTCAGTCCAGCTTGGCAGCAGTGACAGGGTACCCCAACGACCTGGTTCCTACAAGGCCAGGGCAGCGCAGGCACTGCCGGAGCAGCAGAGCTGGGTGGCTTCCCAACCCTACTGGGAAGAGCCACCAAAGAGCAACTGGATGGCTGCACATTCCTCCAACCCCCCGCTCCTCTGAGGAGCCAAAATAACAAAAAAGAGAAATTAAGAAAGCAAGGGAGGCCAAAGCTCTAGGAGGGGAAGCAGGGCGGGAGAGCAGCGAGGCTCTTGCCATGGGCACAGGTATCATGGCCCTCAACAGCATGAGCCAGCACCACCCATGGGTAGCTGCCTGTGATGTGTGACAGCACCATGGGTCAGGGCTTAGGGACACCCACAGGCACACAGGGGGACAGGGAGCTTACATCCCCCACAGCTCTATGAAAGGACCCTGCTTTGCTATGACAGGCGCTGCCCATCTCACCACGTCCACTGGCATTTCCAGGAACAGCACAGGGATTCCGGGAAGGAATGAGCTTGGGAGCAGCCTAAGGGCCATGCCACACCAAAATCCCCACCTACCTAGGGAAACCCTGGCATGACCTCAAGAACTGGTGGGAGCAGGGACTTTGGGGAATCCCACGAGCTGGGCCACAACAGAGTCAGAGCTGGACTCCTCAGGTACTGGTGAGTACCCTCGTCCTCTTCCTCCTCCTCCTCTTTCCAGCAGGGAGAAGTAGCAAGTGGGAGGAGGAGGAGATGACCATGTAATTACTGCAGCACCTGAGATCTCATAAGAGTGCCATGCAGATTACCTCCTCCCGACAGGCTGGAGCTGTGGTTTATAGTTTACACCAGCATATATCGAATTAACCTCCGAGGAAAAGGTTAAACTATCAATCACGAGCTGCAGTTTAAGGAACTGCATCCCTGTGATGTATGGCACTGGCAGCACGTCAGGACTCAGCCAAAGACTGCTTAAAAGTAACTGGGGATAATGGGCCTGGCTCCTTATGGAGATAGATGTGCCGAGTGTTGACTTTAATACGCTGCATAAATGAGACCCCGGTGTGGAAATATTGCATCACAATGTAAAACAATTTCCTCTATTCAAACAACCCCTAAGTAGAGCTCTCGTTAATATTTGCTGGGCGGCAAGGCCAGCCCCTGGCTGCCCTGGCAGCGGTGGAGGTGCCAGTGGGGTTTGGAGGGCACAGCAGTGGCGGGGGTCCTGGGGCAGTGCTGGGGCTGGGACACTCAGGGCAGGGCACATCTGGGGCAGGGGACACTGGACAGTCACTGGCGCTAGCCCGGACCGGGGCCCCGCAAGCAGAGGGCTTCGATTATCTGCACATGTGTCGAGCAGCAGGGCTGTAATTTGAAGACATGTAACACAGACTGTTTACATTTTTGCAATCCTGGATAGTTATGCGCTGAATTTCCCTACTGGAAAGAAAAACTGCATGAGTGGGGAATGCAGGGGAGGAGGAGGAGGCTTCTCCCCTTCGCAGCACGGGCAATGCATTGCATCTGGGAGCAGGCTCGGGAGCAGCCATGGACCCTTGCTGCCCCATCTGAGGGGCCCCTCACAGCCCTGCTTGGCCCAGGGGTCACACTGGGAAGCCCAGACAGAGGTGCAGTCCCCAAAGAGGGCCCCAGGCAAGGGGCAGCCCCCACAAAGCTCCACAGAGAGCCCGGCCACCGTGACCACCAGCTCTGAGTGAGTGGGGACACGTCTGCAATCACGGGCTGGGGACGTGTTACCAAGCTGGGTTCTAATTGTAATAAACGTAATTGCTAATTTTGGGCAAATCTACTCATTACGGCTCCGGGAACCTTGGGAGAATTGGCACTGGGTACTCCCAGCCAAGGACAGCACTGCCCAATTTTTGTTACGCATTTTTTATTTGCGACAACTGCATGGAAGTCACGGCTTTGGCCAAGGAACGGTGACGCCAGGGGTCCCTGGGAGAGCCAGGAGTGTGACCAGCCTTCCCCTGCCCTGCGCCCCCCAACACGGGGACTGTCACTGCTGTTAGCGTGGCTGCTGCCCCATCGCCCCGGTCCTGGAGAGCTCAGAAAGTGTTCAGGGAACAACCCCTCCGTTCCTCTTCAGATGAGCTGAGACCTGATCCGCTCATTGTGCTTCTTGAGCTTTAAAAAAGGCTGGTCTGAGGTTAGAGCTTCACCTAACGCCGCCTGAAGAATAAGAAAAGGTCAGCACGACTTGTGAAATAAAAATGTTTCCATCTCAGTTGAGAACAAGCCCAGATGGGTGAGCAAAGTTTAGAAATGGGAAAGAATTGAGCGAGCAGCAATACTGTGAGAAGCTGATAAGAGGAGCTCTAGCAGGAGAATAGGGGAGCCTTGTCTATCAGCCTATTAAAGGCTATTCTTACAAGTTTTTTTCTTTTCATTAATACGCAGGGTGAATAGAACATTGAATAAAAATCAGTACTTACTGCACAATTGTAGGATTGAAAGGTAACTGTCAACAGAAGGATTGGGGTGACAAAAGGGGCCATTTCAGTGCTTAGCAAATGATTTTCGGCTTGTCATTTCAATAGGCCGTGTTTTTCAGAGATTGTGTTTTTTTGAATAGCGTTTATTACCATGCTTTTTAAAAATTTCATGTTGTCTCTTTGCAGGCACCATTCATTTGCAGATGCAGTATTCCTTTTGGGTTGTCAGAGGGATACTGCTTTAGAAAAATAAAGTACAGTCGTCCAGTGAGAAAAAGGATTCTCTTGTGAAGCTAATGGCTGGGAGAAAAACAATCGGGGCAGCTCCTACCTTCTTGCCAGCCTGACCCAGTTTCTCCCACTGTTCTTTATTCATGATCGCGTGGGCCACCGGTTCTCTCCATTTCAAATTACAAGTATGATGCTGAGTAAGATAAAACTTTTTTAGCAGAAAGCCCATCTTCCCCAATGCTCCGATTTTGCAACGGGAGACCCTAAGACCAAACCGGTCGCCTACCTCTCACCCACAGACAAGGGGTCCAATTCTGCAGCCTTTATTCAGACAAAATCCCATTTCTCTCAATGGGGGCTTTGCTTGAATAAGCAGTGGGCAATTAATGCTCAGAGTTTACAAAGGAGATACGTGGGGTGTTTAAGGCTTTGTGCGTATGCCCGAGAGGAGAAGCAAAGTGACAAAGTTTTACGGTTATCTGCCTCAAATAAAATCTTTGAAAACACATGTTGGTTTAATCGAAATGATCATGTTCATTGCTCCATAATTGCTCACATAGGTCCGGAATTTGCATGACACTGTACACTGTGCAATAGTGGTTAAAAAGACTGGCATTAGGATTTCATATCATTTTAACAAAAACCACCATTTTTGGCACCCTGGGCTCCTAAGTAGAGAGTAATCTAGAATTAGTGAGAAATAGATTTCATGGCTTTAAGTCACTTTATAGTGTGCAGGTCTTGAACCCTGATCTTTTGTAAATTGAACCACTTGTGAAAAAACAAAGGGCTCTAATCCCTTTAAACTACCACTGCACATCCCTGGCCCGGCGCCCTTGAGAAGTGATTTAAATGGCGTCGGGTACAGCAGCTCAAAACACACTCAGATCTGTTAAGAGGCTGATATATAGGAAGGGAATGGAAGCAAGGTAAAAAAAAAGCTAATTAAAAGTATTGATGAGTCTGACAGAGAGAATTATATCCTTCAGCCCCTCTGAAAATCACCCTGAGCAAGAGTGGGATCTTCCTGGCACAGCCGCTGCCTCGAGTGGGAGAGGAACGGCTGAGAGGATGAGGGTTCCAGGCACTGTGGCTGGGATTTGCTGGGGCTGGAGGGGCCAGATGAGCTGCCGGTGATGGTCAGAACAGCCTGGGACACTCTGGAGGGGGTCACTGCCTGTCCCCACCTCCCTCCATCCTGTGCCTCCTACCCAGCTCGACGAGGGCTTTGTCTCTTGAAACCCCTTTTTCCCCCCTCCTCCAAAACACAAGACACCACTTGTGAACTATCCCAGGTGACCTGGAGTTTTCTGTGTTAGACAAACATTACTAATTCAAAAGCACTTTTCTTTGCAGTGCTGACATTCCATCTCTTTCCTGAGGAGCTGCAGCAATAAGGGGTGTGTTAATGAGGATTATCCTTCCTGCCAGCCCAAGATCAATCCCTTGAACCCTCATCCCGGCTCCTCCCTGACTCCCAGGTCTGGAGCCCCATGAGGTGTGTGGCCAGTGGCGTGGGGATGGCACAAATGGTGTGACCCTGGCAGGCAGCCAGGGTGGAGGGCAGAGTCCCCATGCCAGGCAGAGATCCTGAAATGCCAGCATTTTCCCTGGCTGGATCCTCCTTGTCCTAGCCAGGAGAGCTCCTGAAACGAATGTGCCAGGCTGGCAAGGCATTGCCTGGCACTGTGCTCCAGCATCCCCCCCTCCCTTCTGCACACACAGGGAAGGGCTCTTGGCCTAGGCTTGATTTTACACCCCTGCAGCACAGAGTGCTGGAGCTCAGGGGCCAGGAGGGACAAAATGTTCAGTTTCCTTAGCAATAGCAGAAAAACAAGAATTTCACTTTGAAAAACTTAAAGCGGTGTTCTTTAACAAACCTGCTGTCTGCTCTTCTCCCAGGGGAAGGCTGAGACAAGGATCTCTGCAGCAGAAATGCCTGACTCGGTGTTTAAAGTGCCCTTGTTAGCCCTGCCTTGATGGCTGTCTGGAGAATCACAGATCCCACCGATATTTAGGGCCATATAATTTGCTTATCTCCTTGTACAGTCTTAAGCAGCCCCTAAAGAGAGAGACAGGCTGTTCCCTTGCAGATGCTTTTGTTTCCAGCTGATGTTCAGGTCCCAACGGAGGCATCGGGTGACAGCACAGGGACCCCACCAAAGCACCCACACTGGCACCAGACCCTGTCCTAGCGAGGCAGGAGCACAGACACCGAGGGCTGGGGGGACCCAGCCCTTACCGGAGTGTCCCGGCAGAGTCCTGGGCTGCCACCTCGCCTTCACTCCAGGGGTTCCCTGCGGTCTCCCACAGCCATTCCCTCCCTCATGCCCTTCACCTTCCAGCCCCTCTCCATGCAGCAGCCTTTCCCAACGCCTCCCTTTGTAAAAACCGACGGAGAACCAGAATGAAAGGCCAAGCGGCCATGTCAGAGCACTTCGGACATTAGTCAGACAAAAGACTTTAAAACAAAGTTCAACTAGGTGTGAAGGAAGTAAGAAACTGCCAGCAGCAGCAGGGCTGTGTGAATGCTCTGAGATGCTGGAGCAACATGCAACATAAATGCGTTTGTCTCTGCTCTGACCAGCCTTCCCTGACAGCCTGCGCTCCAAGCCGTGCAAACAGAAGCCTCCTGGCATACTTGGAAGATAGTCAACATTTCCAGCTATAATATTTTAATTATGAAGCATGCTGTTGAGTCAGTTATCTGAAGCGACCGGCTCAGGGAAGGCCCAGTGCCACTAGGCGTGGGCTCCAAATGGGATGCTGGGATAATGCATCTCCAAAAAAGCCAACGAGCTCCTCCCCACATCCAAGTGTGGAGCTTCCCCCACATCCGACTGTGCTCTGCAGCATCCCGGGCTCGGTGCCACCACCCTTCTCAGCACAAAGCTTTCCTCAGAAGACACCCACCTCACACCTCTGGGGACAGACAAGGGTCTGCTGCATCCCCAGCACACATCAAGTCCCAAGGCAAAGGATGAAGCCACCACAGACATTCTCCGGAGTCAGACGTGGTTCCTACATCGCTGCTGCAGAGCTGTGTTTGGCTGGAGTTTCCTGAGGACTTTTTCAGCTGCCAAGGTACCTCCTACATTCTTGGTTCTTCATCACCTCTGTGCCACCCATCCTGCCTTCCCAAGTACCCCACGCGTTCCTCTCTCACTGCTTTTCCATGAGCAGCAGTGATTATTTGGATTCAGAGCCATGGCTGCCATTGCATCCTGAGGTATCTCTACTGGGAAATAGAACACAGGAATATGAATTCAGCAAGGAAATAATAAAATAAACAGTTATTGCTAAATGCAACAGCTGCTGAGTAGCCAGCCATAACACAGAGTGAACCTGAGAGCTGAAGACAAGAAGCCCTGACGTGCTGGGAGGCTGGACAGCAGTGCCATGGTCAGAGCAGGGATTTTGCTCCAGGACTGTTTTTACACTAAATTAAAGCTGGAGAAGTTCTTCTCAGGATCATACGTGAGCCCTGGCCAAGGCGCCGGCTGTGAGCGTGTGCGTTACACTGCGGGCGCCTCAGAGACCTTTTGGGCACGTACAGGAATCTGGGCTGCACAACTGCATCCCAGGGCTGGACAGGGACCACTGATTGTGCTTTAATTGCAGGCTCAGTATGAAACAAGGTGTGGGCCAAAGTGCAGCTCCAATAGGTGCAGCGCCAAGAAGGACGCGGTGCCAGCAATAGATACTCTGGCAAACTCAGTCCTCCAGCTCCAATTATGGAACTTCTCTTATACCACTGTCTCTAAACATTGGCTTCTGACTGCAGTGCCTTATGCCAAATTGTAATCGCCCTCATTCTGCTGATGGTCAGAACGCCTGGAGCCCAAACGGGATGTAATAATCACCGAGGAGGAGAAAGCACGCTCAGAGCTGATGCTCAGCACAGCGTGTGCAGCGCACAGGGAACGGCAGCATATGTCATCGCACTGTGATTACCTCACAGGAGCTGGAAAAACACACTTTTCCTGCTCAGACTCCAAAACGATCATAAATTCAAATGGGTTTTGCAGCTTTCCGTGAGGAAGACTCTCCAACAAATCCCACCAGCCAGGGACAGGCCAGGCTGTCTGCAGGAAGGTGTTGGCAGGGCAGTGTCATTCCTGGTGGCGCGAGCAGGACCCACCGACACTGTTCACACCATAAGCCCTGATTTATAGCTTATTAAAACAGAGAGAGTTGAGATAAAATGCCAGGAATAAAAAACTCCGACGGGATCGAGTGTGACTTGGCTTATTGAGTTTGTTTCCTCTCTTTTTATAAGGGCTATAAAAACAAACAGCTCTCACTTGACTAAAGAAGTCGTTCATTAAGCTCCTCCACTTGTTCCAGCACATCCAGACACACGCAAATAAATTCCGGGTGTCCCTTTCCAGAGCTCATCCCAAGAACACTGGTGGGGCCCGTTGACTCCAGCTGTGCCACCTGGGCAGGGCAGGCTGGCGGTGGCACAGTCACGGTCACACCAGGGCTCCCCAGCGTGCCGGGGCTCCTTGGGGCTGCCCCAGGCAGGCAGGGCTGTGTCCCCTGAGGGCAGCCTGGCTGGGCTCACATCCAGCCCAGAGAGATCCCTCAGGAAATACGATTTAAAAAGGAAAGGGAAGGGGAAAGGGAAAAGGGAAAAGGGAAAAGGAAAAAGGGAAAAGGGAAAAGGGAAGCCTGAGCAGCTGGGGAAAAGAAGGAGGAGCCTGAGGCAAAATTTATTTCTGTCAACTGGTGGTCTATTTCCTTGATACCATTTCCTTGTATACAGATAAGGAGTTATCTTAAATGACCATGTCTTTTTCAATTTGTACTTAACAGTCAGTCCCATTTTCCTTATATGATACTATCACAGCAGGATGAAAAATGCATTACAATAATCCCTGAGGATCTTCATATATCAATATCAAATGGGCTGAAATTGACCTGTTATAAAAACCAGCCTTTCAAGTCAGAAAAAACTTAAATAAAAAAAGCAAATTTCAGAGCCTGCAGGATGCTCCATAACCCAAATGCTCAGGCACAAAGAGCAACGTTTCCAGAATGCCTAATGAAAACAAACCTTCAACATCCACAGCAAAAATATCCTTGCTATTGGTACATCTGCTCCGTGTTTGCTGCACCTTGGAGGAACGCTGACCCAGGCCAGACCAGTGCATCCACAGCCAAATCGGGCTGAGCCACCAAGTCCAGGACTGGGGATTTGGCACGAGGAACTTTCTTCCAGCCTGCACTAGCTGGAGGGTGGCAGCTGGAGGGGAGGAAGGGAAAGCGGCTGAAGCACCTCAGCGCTGCCCTGACCACCCAGCTCAGAGTGTGGCAGTGCTGCACAGAGGCAACCCTGGCACCGCAGGGCAAGAACCAGCTGGCTGCCCCCAGCTCCCCCAGCCTCACCTGTCGGCTCTGGAAACAGAGCACCAAGGCCTGAACATTCCTCCTGCGACCTTTTCAAACAAAAATGTACCTCCAGGCTCTTCCACACAAGACAAGGAGAGGATAGGGCACTTCTCTGGGATAACGCCCCAGAGCTTCTCTAGCTCCCACTGGGTTCACCCCTCACTCACATGCTGATTCTGGCAGCCCAGGAGCAGAGCAACTGGGGCTGCTGTAGGCGAAGAGGCTCTCTCTCCATTCCACACATGTTTGCAATAAGCACAAACACCACATTATCACACCACTTCATCCTGCCTAAACCAGCAGTGCCCATTTCCCTTCCCGCTATCACAGCTATGGGGGATTTGTCATCCAAATTAGAGCTAAAGATACAAAAATACCTCAACAGATCCTAATCAGAAGAAGATGTTTCTGTTGTGAGTTATTGGCCCACCACAAGCCAGGCAGGGTAAAAAAAAAAAAAAATAAAAAAGAGAGAGAAAGGCTGCAAAGAAGCTGAGCACCAGCAGCTGCCAGTGCCTACGCGAGGCGGGCAAGTCCCAACCACATCTGCTGCCAGAGGAGCTGCTGAAGCACCTCTCACCATACAAGAAGACCTTCAGCTCCAGACCCCAGCACCACAGACTCAGACCACCTCAAAAATCTGTCAGGAGGCCCTGTGGTGCCAAGTGCTGGGACCTGCAGTTGCCGAAGCCACATCCCCTGCCATGTCTGTGGGACCAGACCCAGCAGATTCCAGTTCCAGCCCAGCACAGACACCTGTCCTCAGTGCTGAGAGATGCTGCAGTCCCAAAGCAGACACCTCCAGGACTGGGCAGAAGCAGTGGTGATGGTGGGTGGGATGGGAAATTATGTATTTCAATAACACCATTAAACACATCAGAACCTGGCAGCACTCTGCCCAGAGTTTAGGGATGCTCTTCCGTTCCTGTTGTTTTCACCCTCCTGCTCCATCAGCCCTCCTGTGTGGGACCTGACAGCTCTACCAGGCAGAGTCCCCAACCTGCCACCTCAGCTCCTGGCGCTGCCCTGCTCCCACGCTGCCTCCGACTCCTGTCCCACCATGGCACGTGCACCCCGTGCCATATGTCTGTGGGACACCCTGTCCCAATTTAAATCTTTAAATCTTCCATCCCTCCAGGAAGTTGGAAGGACATGTGTGAGGACAGCTCAGAAGAGCCTCGCTCAGCCTTGCTGACCACAGGACAGCCCTCGAGGGAATGGCTTTGGCCTCTGCTCTGCCCAGCTGCCCACGTCACAGCATCCCTCTGCCCATGCCAACTGCAAAAGCTGAGCAGTGAAGGGGTCCTGGAGGAGAGCCTGCCAGAGAGGAGTGGAGCGGAATCCTGGCATGCGGTTGCAGGGCTGGCTGCCAGCTTTAAGTGAATTTCATGAGAAGTGCATTGGGCCTCTTATCATTTGCAATGAGCCCTGCAGCTCTGACGAGACACCGGGGGACATAAGTAATGTCGGAACAGAGCCCTTTATTAATTAATAAACAGGAGTGCAAGCTAAAAGCCTTACATCCACCACTGTTAAATGCACAGTTAAAAGCCCTATAATAACCCGTGTTCATCAGATATTCCAGGCACTCCGGCTCGCTCCCAGGCGCGTGTGATGTGACACCATCTACCTGCTGCAGCCCGCAATTAAAGCCAGGCACCGGCTCAGGCAGCGAGGAACCGAAGCGAGACGCTGCACAGCAACATCACCTGGCAGATGCACCCGACCATCACGGCATCCGCAGTGCCCGGGCTCGGCTGGGATGGATGTGCTCAGCACAAATCCTGCCCCTGCCGGGGTTTCCGACCGAGCGTCGCGCTCTCCTGAAGCTCGCCGGTGCAGTCTGGCCCTCAGCTGATCTGTTTGTAAAATAACACCTAGGGCTGACTAAATCGTTTTAAACCAAGGCACATTTCGATTTTCTCGGGTTTCCTCCGCTGCCACGGAGCACGTGCCGTGGTGGTTATGCACAAATTCACACGCTCCTGTTCACCAGGCACAGTTACCAGCAGCGAACATGCAAAGTAGATATTAGCAGCCACACATGGCCACTTAGATGCCTGCTCATTTGCATATGCAAACACTCTTTTTGCATGCAAAATGTGATTTACAGAAAATGGACATCTAAATCGAAGCCCCAGCATTGGTTCTGCCCCTGCTACTGACAGATCTGACAGTGCTAAACCATGATGAGCACGGGACAAAAAGGGCTGTGAAATGGCCAGGCATTGTTGCTGCTTTTATAGCTGGGGATTCATTAGAATCCATTCATTTTTAAAAGACACCTTTGGAGTGGGTCAGTAGTATTGACCCCTCTACCCTGGCCCTCGCTCTGTGCAGTCTGCCAGACACAACAAAGGAGGAGAGGCTGTGAGGGGTCAGAAGTGGCCCCTTCCCTCTCAAGCTGCTCTGATCCCCATGAGTCCAGCCTGCTCCAAGCAATGCCAAGGACATTTTGAACGGGGTTATCTCTAACACAGAATTCATCAGTGACCATGGGAGCTGGTGGGTTTGGCAAAGACTCTGCAAGGGTCACCCCAGCCATGTCCAGCCAGTGCTCCTGGAATATGGCTCTGTGCATCATGCACGCCACCACAAGGCTTTCCTTCCTTCCCAGACCTGCTCCTTGGCAGCCCACTGAACACACGCTCCGGCGCGCTGCCACACACAAAGGAGCCGTTCTGGGAAATCCTGGCTTTCGGCATGACTGAAGTTTATAGCAGAAAGTGATCCTATTTTCAGGCAGATTTCCACTAATGAGCAAAGCCTTGACGGCCATATGCTCCCCACAGCCTCTCCCGCTTGCTGTGAGTTCCTTGCACGTTCTTCGTAGTGGGAAGAGACATGATACATTCCCGTGCTGTTTCTCTATAATATAAGGACTGTAAGGCTTAGTCGTGTTCAAGTAAAGAAATTTAATACAACAGCAGGACATACAACTTAATTCCTTCCTTGAGGCTGTGCTGTACAGTTCAGTAGGGCAGATTCCCATGCACAGGTCGCTGGGATTGCTTCCCTCTGACCACACAGAATTAATGCTGCACACATGACACGGGTGTGAGCGAGGTATCAGACCCCTTATCTATGTAATGCCACACAATTATTTACAAACACCTGTGAAGAGGAAGACAAAACAGCATTTCTGTACAGTATAAAGGCCCACACATCCTCTTACAAAACTCTGGGATAGCCAGGGCTCTGCATCCTGTAAGACAATCAAGAGCTACTCTCTTTTTATATTTGTCCAAGTTCTCTCTTGTATCTCAGGACAAGCATTCCTTGAAAACTCTGCAAAGCTGGAAAAACTTCTTTATCCTTGTCAACATTCAAAGTGGCATATTGGAGAGTCAGAGAGGTCTTTTAGCTGTCCTCATGGATACCCCACCACAGGGGTGCAATCTGTGTTCTCTCTCTCTTTGGTTGGGCATTATCATTCTTTTAGAACATATTTAGAAAATACAGGTCGTCTGTTGGAGCTGGAATGCTTGTTTAAAAGCTTTAATAGTCAAGTAATGAGAAATATTTATTTCAAAAAGGAACTGGGATATTTGTGTGAAATTCTGGACCTGATGAAATGCTGCCATTAAAAATCATAGAATTACAGAATCACAGAGTCATTTAGGATGGGAAAGACCTTCAGGGTCATCAAGTCCAAGCTTCACCGCACTGTGAACTAGACCAGAGCACTGAGTGCCATGTCCAGTCATTTCTTGAACTGTGCATATATTTTTGTGCCTCTATTTTCCTGCATCTCCAGCTGAGCAGAGCACCCCAATATTCAAAGCGATGAATGCAATGGTTGGAGTTGCTCCCTCGCCATTGGCACTATCACCCAACGATGATGGCTCTGCAAAAAGATAAGAAACAGCCTCGGAACAAAGTTTGAAATAGTTCCTACAGTTTGTGCAGCTGCTAAAGGCAGACAAAAAGTCAGAAAAATGCTCGTAAGCAGCACGACACACCTCGGTTTATGTGATAATAAAAGCATGATTTGACATTAATTCTCTGCTTTCTGTAGCAAATCCCTGCGCAAAGCTTCTTAGCCACCAACCCAGCTGGATAAGCGGAGCAGCCAGGCTCACACAGAAAGGGTTAAAAGAAAATGTTATACTAAAAGAAATCTCTCTACAAGTATAAAAAAAGCAAAATGATTGTAAATTCCACCAGGGGAATTCTGCCATGAATATGCTTCACCTTTCGCAGAATCTCCCACCCTGCCTCAGAGGATAACTGACCTTTGGAGAAAAATAATGAAAAGAAGAAATTCCTTGGAGAAAATAATGTGGCCAGGCCTCAGTAATGAGATCTGCTCCCTTTATGTTGCTATGACAACCGCAGTCATTTTATAATACAAAATACATGAATGGGAAGAGGGCCATCTCCTCGCGCCGGGGCCGGCACTGCGGCACCCCCAGCCCTCTCACACTCCTCACAGGACAGCAACATTTGGCTTGATTTGTGCTCCACTCCATTTCCTTTTATGTGCACGGGATCAAGGAACCCAGCTCCTCTGAATGCTCTAATTATGGCTCCTGGATGCATTTCTGGGTGGCAGGGAGGGAGCGGGTACCGCGGCCAGCTGCGCTCACAGCACCCAGCCTGAGCCCTCGGTAAGGCACACAGGGCAAGTCTCCCCACAGCTCCACGCAGCCTCTGGGAACTTCAGCCTGGAGATGGGTCTTGGAAACAGTCTCCTGCTCTTGACTCAAACCCCAGGTTTCCCACCCATTTGAGTTTGGGACAATGAGGAACGAGGAGGCAGAGTGTGCCAGTCCCAGAGCAGGTTCCAGGCCACTAGGAGCTGCCTGGTGAGCACATCTCTGCTCTGCAGGGACACAGGAAGCTGAGCCTCTGTCAAATCAGATGTCAACAAAGTGGAAGATTTGTATGAGAGCCTTAATGCACATCCCAGGCTTTTCCAGAAGAAGATACACTTACTCCTGGCATGCAGGGCTCTCCAGCTTGCCTCAAACCACTTCAGTGTGTGAGCACGATCAGAACTGCTAGGACTAAAGGTGGCCCAAAGTCAGAGCAGGAGTTGGAAATGGAGAAGTCAAGGGGGACCTAAGTATGGTGTTTCAGTTAATCCAGAGGTTCAGAGCGTTTCCTGTTTCCCAGGTGGTCTGTGGGGAGACCTGTGCTCGCTGCACCGTCAGCACAACTGCTCGAGGAACTGGAGTGCTGGGAAAACTACAAACTCAGGCTTGCAAATGAAGAAAACAGCCAGAAACACAGAGGAAACCAAGAGGGTGGAGGAAAAGGAGGCCAGGAAACCAGGAAAAACTCCAGCCCATGGTGTTATACAGCTCAAGAAAGGAGAAGGGCCCCAGGGCTGTCTGATGAGATGAGCCACAAGGAGGACAAATGGGACAGGGTTAATTCCATCTCCCTCTCTGCTGTCCTTTCATGGTGACATTTCCCAACAAACAGAGATTGGCAGGAAGGGGTGGAAAACTGAGAGAACCAGTCCCAGGCAGACAAAACCCATACTGCTAAAATCAACTGCCATTCTCCTGCTATTTCCAGTACTATGACAAATGTGCCCAGGACAGGTTGTTGGGTTTTAACTTCTGAGTTACATGGACATTGAAAGGGGGTCTGTCTCCTCTCCAGCACCATTAGCCAGACCTCTTATCTCCCTGCTCCACTCCAAAATATTTTGACTTGCCTCTGGCAACTGAGGCTGGGGACCATGGAAGGATTTCTGCAACTATCTAATGATCTGAGAACAGCAGAAAGGCATCAGGAGTAGATCAGGACAGCTACATCAGGACAGCTTTGAACAACCCAAGTGCAGGGGGCCCAGGCACTGCCAAAGTCAGGGTAAAACTTAGGTTGTCTCCTGATTGGTACCCTCTATACATGTGGAATTTGCATGGGCAACAAAATCTAAGTTATATCAAATACCAAAGCAAAGGCTAATTTAAATCATTTTTGTTCAGTAGTATGGAACAGCAATAAATCTGGGAAACCACTGGAAAGAAGTTTAAGAGGACATACAAATTGCAGTCACACATCAGCAATTAGGAATCCCAAGAAGGAGAAAGCACCTGTCTTCATCTTTATTGAATATTATTCTCAATTAGAATATTCATCATGCACACAAGACAATTCCTTCATTCCAACTTCCATAGACATGTCCAAATTACATCATATCCGCAGAACAGAGGGAAGGAAGTTATCTTAATCTGTCTCTGAATAAAGCATTATTGAAACTCTCAGTGGTCCTGCCTGAAGCTCACTGAGGTGCAGAACCCTGGCAGATGCTGCACAGAAATACGACTGCCTGGGTGAGCCTCCCCAAACAGCTTGCACGAAAATGATCCCATTAAGGCTGAGGCTCCCCAAGCAGCCCCCATGAACGGCTGGCAGGAGGCTGAGGCTCTGGCTGGGAGGGGAACATGTACTGCACTGCAGGGGGACTCCAAGGATGCTGCTGCCCCTGGGGAGGGCACTCCCACCTGGACACTGTCCAGGCGTGTCATGCAAAGGAAAGCAGCTACAAATTCCTGCTGCCTGGAACCGAAGATGTGAGCCATTCCTTGCCTGGAAAGCCATGCTCTGGACAGAGCATGTGCTGTTGTCTGTGAGATTTCGTTAAATCTGAGGTTACTCTTTGCCTGGGGCTATCGCTGTGCACAGCTGGCCCTGGGAACAGAGCTTCTGTTCAGAACCTTCCTACCCCTGTCCCTTGTCCCTTCCCAGCGATGCCAGTCGTATTGCCAGGTGTTTTCTAATAACAGATCATACATTTCAGGCCAGAGGGATCCTCACGCTCATCTGGCCTCTGGTAAGTAGAACAGACCTGAGGGCTTTTCTGTCTCCGTTCCTGATATAAATCCCATGTCTCTGCTTGAAGTTTTGACTGGACTCCTTTGCAGTGAAGGCTGGAAACCCCCAGGATGAGAGCTGCATTGCCATGGCAGGGGTGCTCATTCCTGAGTTGATTAACCCAAATCCCACAGAGGGGACAGTGCACAGCCACAGTGCTTAGAGAAGGTCCCCATCCTGTCTGTGGGGATGTGACTGTGCAGGCACATGGAACATGTGGTTGTGAGAGGTAACAGAGCTTCCAGCTTGGCCCTGCACTAGCTCACAGAGAAGTTACATCGGCCAAAATATCAGATTTAGGATAAAAAAAGTAAAGCTGAGGCAATGTGCTTTAAACAGAAGGCCCTGCCCTGGAGAGAGGGCTGGTCTGGCTCCTTGCACCAGCCAAAGGAGACACACACCTACAGGGTGAGCAGGATCCCTGCTCCCAGCACCGTCTTCCCCACGCAGCTCCAGCCAAGCACCTGGGCAGGGAAGAGAAGCCACAACGCTCTGCCACACACTGGTGCAGACACCGAAGGAGCCTGGGCCCCTGTGGGGGATTTATGTGATCCTGCCCACCTTATCTATCTCCTGGGTTCCTTTGAACCGTCACCTCTCACTGCCACTTATCAGGTTTCTTCAGAAATAAAAGGTACTGAGAAAAATCAATGATAATTCATTGTATCCCATGATTTTTAAAGGCAATTAAGCCAAAGACAAGGTAAGAGGTTAGCAAAATCTCTCATTCTTTAATATATTGTATTTTCTCATTAATTCCTTAATCTTGTGACAATTTCTCCCAGGCAGAGGGCCAGCTTCCTGCCCACTTGAACTCTCGCCGAGTTTTGAATGAAGCAGGTAATGCCTCAGCACCAGCCGTGTCCAGTGCTGCTTCCCAGCTGCACTGGGGAGCTGTGGGGGTCCATGGGGGGGTCTCCTCTGGCCTCTCAGCTTGTCCTCTGACCCTGCACAAGGAGAGGGTTCCTGCAGCAAACACAGGGTCTGGGCAGACAAAGCTTCCCCAGGGCTCGAGACCTAAAAGCAGTAGAAAAACGTTCCTGTGCAAAAAGAAGTCAGTGCTACCCAGCTCTGTCCCTGCTCATTTGCACCAGAGTTAATAACTAAATTACTGCTAATTAGGGATACTATGAATGAGAACACATCACACTTCTGCTAATCACCAGCGTTTCTGCGTAATGTCTGGAAAATCAGAATTATTAATGAAGAAGTTATTTTGGAATTCTGAGTTTAATTCCGCAAATTCCGGATAATGGCGGTCTGGATTGCCAGCTAATTTTCACATCATAACATCAAAACCTCTTAATTAATAGTGAACTAATTAGAAAACACTAACTTAAAGACAGCAGGAAAAGTTCTTTCCATAAGGAGAGTTGGGTTGGAGTGAGGCAGCACAAGCTGAAGGGGAGGATGGGAAAGGGCAAGGGGTGGATGGGGATGGGCGAGAGGAAATTCTCAGTCTGGTTTTGAGTAAGTTTCAAATCAATTCTCTTTGAATGACTCGCCACAAGGCCTCTCCTTGGAAGAGCTGGGAAATGTCTCCTTCCCTCCTTCTGTAGCCCTAGGAAAGGCAGATGCAACGTTAACAACCTAAATATTTACCTGCTTCGTTTTGTTTCCTAGTTATTAGGAATATTTTCCATCACTCCGCCTTTCTAAACCGAGTTTTCCCCCAAAACAGCAAATATTATGGCCCTTCATTCTACAGAAATTTATTACTATGGAGTAAAAATGCTACTGTATTCAAAACACTGGCAAGAAAGCCAGGAGGCTCCACTCCTGCCAGCTTTTAATAAGATACACATTGGAGCTGCATGTTGCTCGCAAGTTGCCTGTTTATTTAAACAAGAGTTTCCAAGTGTTTAGGGACAGAGGTTGCTACAACAAGTTCTTATCATCAAACACAATGGTGCTGAAACATTCAGGAAGGAGAGTTACAAATGGAGAAACTCTGCAGAATAAATCACTGATAAATTTTCAGCACAAGTAGTTTTAACGCAGGATGGAATACTATGGATCCTGAGTCTTTGAATGGATGTGCTCACTTCTAGGATGGTTTGGGACCTATTATGAGATGAAATGATTTATTTAGGGGTTTCAAATGCTTTAAATAAATCTTTCTTTTTTGCCTCTGAATTACGTATTTTTCTAGCAGAGCCAGAGATTTGACACTTTCTTGAGGTAATTCTGCAAAGCCAGGATCACCCAAACTTTCCCACTCGCCTGATGACAGAATCCTCTTCTGTGACTTCCAAAAAAAACAAAGCAAAGTGTGCTCAGGGGCTGCCTCTCGCCTTCAGTGGTGATGATAAATGTAGTTTCTTAGCTTGATTGTACTGGGGACATTGTCACACACAATATAAAATACTCCTGGCAGTACAGCTGCTGAAGGGATGCCACTCAGGCCATGGGGCGATGCTCAGGAAATGTCCATCTGCAGTCGCCTATCCGAGCTTTACCCACTGCCCGTGCCCCCAGTGCCGGACGTGGGGAGAGGGTCACTGTTAATGGCTTAGCCTTGGATCCCTCAGCAATGGAGGGACCCAAGCCCCCCGTCTGGACCCACTGGGCGCTGTGCAGGTCCCGCACAGGGATCTCCAGCTGGTGCCCTCCTCGGTTTTCCCCTGTACGCAGGGGTCTCTGCGTGTCCCCACAGCAGTGCTGGGAGCTGGCACAGGGCTGGGGGCACTCCGATCACCCACCCCAGCAGTGCTGGGACCTGGCACAGGGCTGGGGGCACTCCGATCACCCACCCCAGCAGTGCTGGGACCTGGCACAGGGCTGGGGGCACTCCGATCACCCAGCCCCAGCAGTGCCGGCTGCTGGAGCACCCCTGGGCTGGCACTGCTGCGAGACCTCGAGCCACACGGGGCAGGAGCGCAGGGCAGAGGCGGGAGCTTGACCCCGACGGCGCCGTGCCCGGGACCAGCCCTGGCCCTGAGGCAGGAGCGATGAAGGGTCCGGTTTAATGAGACCTGAAAGCTGCGGGAGCCGCGTGTTGGTCCCCCGGGCTCGCCGGCCGGTCCGCGGCCCGGGAACTCGGCAAATGTCAGAGGTGATCAGATCTCAGCCTCCTGCGTGTCAGCAAAGAGCTCGCAGACGTGAATCCTTCATCCCCGTGGCCTAAACGCACCCGTACGTGCCTTCCGCATCCACATTCCCAACCAAAGCACAGGGCGGAGGAGTAACGCCCGTCCCGCTCTCCCTGACCTATTTCTGACACCCGCCACGGCTCACTGACACCCCAGAGATGGAGAGGGAATGGTTTAATTAACTTCACTCTTGCTAATCTTAGCCAGGCTCTGAATGTGATGGACACTTATTGCATCAAAGCCGGGTGGGGATGCAGGCTCCAAGCTGCTCCCACTGAGCCTTCATCACTTCTCCCGGTCCATAAACTGGGAGCCACATCCAGCCCTGGGCTCCAGGCCGGCTGCTGGGAACCAGAGCAGGAAGATAAGCGATCCTCTGCTGCAGGGCCACTGAAAACTGCTGGGCTCGGTAAATAAAAGGAGTCTCTAAATATTATTTTTGGTAGGGATTTTCATCTGAAAAAGTAAAATGCCATAAATCAGGCACAATGCTACAATCAGCACATACTTGTGACTAAATGCATCCTGTAGCACATTTCAGCATAAATTACAGCCATTTGATTTAGACTTCGCTGCACAAAGCCATATTATTTAAATTCAGCCAGAATTGAGTCCACTCACATTGCTATACACTTATAAAACATAGTCATGATTATTGTAATAAACTTCTGCAAACTGGCTGTTGAGTTACTTTGCCACATCATCATCTATAGTAAACAAGACTTATTTTACATTTTTCTCTCCTTTCCTGACAATCTGCCACACAACATTCTGCAGAACTGAGGCTAAAGTTGTGGCCAGATTCCCACACCACGTGCACAGCAGTACCTGTACCCTGGGGAGGACAGAAAAGCCGGTGTGCAGCAAGAATCGTGGAATCATTAAGGCTGGAAAAGACCTCCAGGATTAAGCTTTAAGCTCCCATTCAGGAGCCTGTGCGAGTCTCCCCATGCCTACTCCTAGCCCAGAAGGGCAGGTGGGCAGGAGAGGAAAATCAAATGGAAAGGGAGGCTGTGGGATGTATTCCAGGGCAGTACTTCAGGGTGATGTCTCAGCAGTGTGAAGCTTCACCCTGTCACAGCAGCACTGACAGTGTCCCTGTGTCCTGCCTGACCTCCAGGGAAAGCAGTGACCCCCAGCACACGCCTCCCCACGGGCCACAGGCACCAGCCTGGGGCAAAGGGCTGGGGTTGGAGCATCAGCTGGCTCCTTTTGGTACCAAATCATTCCCTCCAGATGCAAAGCTTTTGATTTGTGAATCGTTTTTTGTTCTCTGTGCAGAGCCTAGAAACAGTGCAGGCAGGAGTGAGACATGGAGAAAGCTGCAGTTTTGAAGTTTTCCAGGTTCATCAAAGAAAGTTAGAGTGTCTGGTCGGAATAACAAGTCCCATAGCTATAAAACTGTCCAGTGCCCCTTTCCCTGCCATGATGGCAGCATTCCTCCCCAGCCTGGGGGGACCACTCACTCACTAGCTGGCTTGTCTGACTAAATTAATGTTTTACATTTCTTGTCTAGTTTGCAAACTTTTAAAAAATTAATCCCATCATTTCAACAAGTGTAACAACTAAATTATCATCTTTACATGATTAAAGTCTCAGCTGCGTCTTTTCTTGGCAAACATTACATGCCCATAATTTTACTAAATGTAATAAACCAACCATAGAACTATTAATTTTAGCATGGTATTCATGACAATTAGAAACGCATGAACCTTAAAATGATAAAAACTGAAATGAATACCAAAATAGCATGAAACACAAGAATCCAACTCCTCAAACCAGGGAAATAGATATTATTGCTTGGTGTCACAACATCCATTTCAAGAGACAGCCCCAGCACCACCTGGGATGCCACGGGCTGGAACGCAGCAGTGCCCGGAGTAGGGGTGGCACCCTGGCCCCCAGCTCCAGCCAGCCCCAGTGGGAGAAGCCCCTTCACCAGGACCTGGTGGGATGGGGGAATAGCACCAAGAGGACAGTGCCCCTACAGCAGCTCAGCTGGCGGTGGGTGGGCTGCAGGAATGCACTTGTCAGTCCCCAGCCCGGGGGCTTCACTCTGAAACCCTCCCGGCTTCAGACCCACCGGGAGGATCCCCACTTCTCATCCCCACTTCTTCCACTGCTGGGCTGGTGCCCACAGGGAGCTCTCCTGCCCTCAGGGGCTCTGGCCAGAGGAGCCCCCACCTGCAGTTCAGTTGCCCCTGATCATCGTGAGCTGAGAGATCCACTGCTTCCAAAGACCTGGAAACTATCCCTTTTAACTCACATGAGAATCACATGNAAAAAAAGAAGAAGAAAAGATAAAAAAAAAAAAAGAAAAAATAAGGAAAAAAAAAAGAAAAGGCAAAAATCTAGATACTGAGTATTTGATGCAAAGCCAAAAACAACCTTTGGTATCAAGGCATTCCTGAGCTGCTTTGTTTATAGATACCAAAATACACACACACCACCCCACACTGCTGCAACCACATAGAGCACAAACTGCTTCCATCCGCCCGCCCCACGGGCACAAATCACACGCTCAGGCCAAAACACCCGGGGCCAGCAGCTGGACTGGGGCTGGTGGCCACAGGAGAGCCACTGGAGGGCCCAGCCCAGCCCTGCCACTCGCCCCGCTCGCTGTGTCCTAGTTTGCAGAATTCCTGACGGACTGGACGGTTCCGCGCTTCCTTTTCCATTATTGCTGATTGCCAAAATATTTGTGCAGTGATGGAATTTGCCTGCCAGAACTAGAGCAGGAGGAGGGAGCTCTGTTTTTGTCTGACCTCGAGTCAGGAGAGGTTCTGGGTCCCCGGCTGGAACTACTGGAGCTGAGCTCTGGCTGGAGCCCAGCGCTCCTCCTGGGACGAGCCCGGGCGGGCTCTGCCTGCCCTGCACCGGGGACAGTGGGAGGGCTCCTGCCTCCGACAGGACAGAGCAGCCCAACCCATAGAAGGAACCGGAATGTTTCCACTTTGCCTGAGCGCGCTAGGAAACTTCTGGAGAGGCTATTTTAGCAAAATATGCTAAATGCCTCCAGATCAATGCCCATGAGTAGGAAAAATCAAATAGCTTTGCCATCATAAATAGCAGAAGGATGGCAACCAGAGGAGTCCAGCAAGCACTGGGACAAACGGGAAAAAGTTGGAAATTTCCAGGGCATTGTTTGAAACGCAAGACAGAACATTCTGATCTACTTTTACTGTTTTGATGTTACATTTCATGTTTCAAAACACTCCATGCCTTTACAGAAACACTGCAAAGATGTCAAAAGATTCAAATACACCAACTGCTCTTTACTTGGCTCTCCTTAGTCATTGCTGATTAGCAACATTTCCATCAGAATGGAGGCAAGACATTTAAGGACAGCCACATGGTGCCACTTTGGTTGTCACTCCAGCCCACAGGAAGGACAGGGGAGGTCTCCTCCTCTCACAGCAAGTTGGGCAAGTCCCAGCTCCAGCATGGCTTCACCCCAGATTTCGGGCAGGTACTCCGTAAGACAGCAGCAACATGCCAGGGCACAACCTTCTGTTGATGAGAACAAGCAAGAACTTCCCAACCAAGTGGTGACTCATAGAAGGGGCACAGAGAGATCAGCCCTCACCAGCCTGTGGCACACGGGGAATAGCCAGCACAGGCACCCACTGCTCCTTACTGGGGATGGGGAGGCAGCAGGGGATAAGGTGCAAGAGCACTTTGCAAGGCTCTGAGCAGCCATCCCACACAAGGGATCGCTGGCTCCTGCCACAGACATCGGCTCAGCAGGGAGAGCCTGTGGCCCTGCACAGGGGAATAGTGACACCACGGTGGCAGCAGCATCCTGATCATCCCCGGGAGGCAACAGAGACCAACAGCTGCCAGGCCTAGGCTCACACATAAAATCCTACCCACAATACCCCATTTCCAGCACTACTGCTCCTGCCCAGGGCTCCATGTCCCTTCGCTGCTGGGCACACAGCTCAGCTGTGAGCCTGGCGAGGCTCTGAGCTGCCTCTGAGGGCTGCAGGTCTGAGGACACCATGGGTCACAGCTCTGCTGCGAACATGTGTCCTTGTGATGATTTTGGCAACAGAAATGGCCTAAATATTTGTTCAAGAGTAGTGAGTGTCTTTGTGTGTCAGGCACAGAGAGACTTTTCTTCTGCATCTGCTCAGCCATTTATCCTGCTTTGTTGCTGCCCGTTGGAAGCTGCGCTGTGCGGTCCAAGCCCTTGCAGAGCAGGATGAATTCCTAGCCAGGCAGAGGAGCGTCTTGCTGAGCCCAAGCCCTCAGACTCAGTCTCACATCTCTTGCCATGTGTACACAAGTGGCACAGCAGGTCCTCATCCACTCCAGGTCATGGCTCCCCACAGCCCCACAGTACCTGTGCCCTCCCTTGGCAAGCTCTTACTGTCCCCTCCACAAGGGACAAATTCATGTTTCTATGGCAGAACACTCCTGGCATTCTGGCTGAGCCATTCCCATGCTTCCAGCATTTTTAGGACATAAACTTCAGTCTCCTGGCTCAGATTTTAAGTAAAAGAGCATTTCTCTGAGACAAACCATTACAGGAGGCAGATGACATCTGTTCACCTATCCATTTAGATAGTCAGATATGCCCCCAGGAATGTGCTCTACTGGCTTAGCACCAGGTTTAGGAGAAAGGTAGGAAAGTGTAAAAACCCTCTAATAAGGTCACAGCACATGTTCCACCTCCCCAGGCTGAAGAACAGGATGCCAGAAAAGCAGAGGTGGCAGATGAGTCCACTTACACGGCATCTCCTCACAACAAGCTGTTCCCAGCTTTCCTTACACTAAGGGAAAACACATTTTTCAGAGATGCCCCAAAGTCAAGATGTCCCCAACAGCAGCCAAGGCTGTCCCTTTGAACAGCTGCTGATGGAGCAGCATCTCCTGCAGCCAGTGCAGGCCAGGGGGGCAGCGGGAAGCTGGAGCCGGGCAGGATGTGACCATCATTTGTGCATTTTACGCTCCGGAGAGTTCTACATTTTATTGTCTTATTTTTTTATTGTCTAAGCCCTTCAGAAAGATATTGGAGCTGTCAAATCTAAAGTCTCCTGACGATAAGCATGCTCTCTAGAGGAGGTCCTGAGCCATTACTGCAAGAAATGCCTTGGGAGCTGCTGGGGCTGAGGGTCAGCCCTGTCCCTGGTCCCTCTATGGGGCTGCACTCAACAATTAGTCTCTTGTGAAAAGCAGCCACAGAAGTTCAGAATTTTTTTTTCTTCCATTTCCACAGATCACCTTCTGCTCCAAACATGGAAACCATATGGCAGACAGGTCCTATCCCCTGCCAAGAAATTCTTTCTTGATGAGATCCCTGTAGCTATCGCTGAGGCTACACGGGCTTCCAGCAAGGGAGTTCACTTTCTGCATCAGACAAACCCTCCAAGCAACCCAGGGAGGCAGAGCAGGGCTCGAGGTGCCAGAATTCATGCTGTGGCTGTTGCCTGTTGAGAGTAATTGCCCTCAGAGGGAATATTGTCATGCTTGGATTTTCCTCTCTGTCCCTCCAGCTGAAGCCAGCCTTACTCCACTCTGCTGCAAGCAACAAGGCACAGCTCAGATGGAGGCTGGAATCTGGCTGCAGACCCTCTTCTCCATCTGAGGGGCATAGGGGCAACACACAGAGAAACACAAATGGTGAGTGTTTCACCCACAAACATGGTCTAGGCTTGGGGAAGGCTAGGAATTACACCATTCCAGACAGGCAAAGGAGTCACGTGGGTTTGCTGAGGAATAAAATCCAAAATTCAGGTGCATGTTGGGAAAGTTCATCTAAAAACTGTACAAGTCCATGGCACAGCCCAAGACAGGGAGCAACAACAGTAAGGCGGGGGGAGATTTACACCAAACCCCCAGAGTCCTGGTGCCAGCTGACATCCCCCTACACCTGCTGCTGGCTCAGAGCTTTGTGGGAGCATCCCATCCACAGGGACTGGGGATCCCACCTCATTTCTGGGGTGTTACCTTGCATTTAGCTCTGTGGTGATGCATCACATTGGCTTGTGACCATTGAACCAGGAGAGTCACAGCTCTGCCCTCACTGCTGACACCACCCATCTCCGTGTCATCTGCAGGTACTACCAACAAAGGGTTTTATCATCATTGTTGTTAAATCACACATTAAATCGTGTCAGAATGTTCCTTGGGAACACCACAGGGAGCAACGCTGCCATTACTGACCAGACTTTGAAATCTGTCATTAAGCCAATTTTTAATCCACATAATATGTGCTATTAGCTACAGGTTCTCTGGGCAAAATGTCAAACATCTTCAAAAAAATTGAAATACACAGCACCAACTGTGCTATGCTTCCTAACTGGGCCCAAAATTTGATCATACTGTACTCCTCATATGTTTTCTCCCAGCAGGAGCTGCCTGTCCCTGCTCCACAACAGCACTGCTGGATCAGCAAGCAAAAGTGCACAAGATGTCTGGCCATTGCTGTAATTAACTGCTTGTTCCTGCAAGGAACTCCTGAGTTTCTGCTCCCGGGCTGCCCTCTATTTCCAGAGCAGACAGAACTGTCCCAACACACTCAGTCACTCTGTGTGCCCCACTCCAGCACGGCATGGTGTAAACAGCCGCCCCCAGAAAACTGCCAGGAGAACCTGCCGGCAGCCAGACCCCAAATAAAATACACAGCAGCACAGTGAGCCCCGCACAAACCCTGTGAGTGTGCCATGAAATTCCAATTATTAGTCAATCATTGTGGATTGAGAGTGTTCCCAAGCTCCTGTGGCTTTTGGGCGGCGGAGACAGCAGCTGCCGGGTCAGGAATTGTCAAATGCCTCAGGACCACCAAGTCCAGGAGAGTGGGCAAACAGCAGGCAGTGTGCTGGGAGATGTTGTGCCACTGCAGCAGACACAGGACTCTCAGGGGACCCTGTATCAAAGGCAGCAGGCCACGGGCAGCAGAAACCTTTCAGTGCAACACCAGCTCATTCCCTTGCCATCCCTCAAGGCAGCACCTGGATCCCTGGTGCCACTCGGCCACTTCTGCTGGCCCATGGTGCTCAGCCTGACCTTTGCCCAGCTGATGATTCTGGCAGATGGTATGGCCAAGGCTGTTTTTTGTGGGGTCCTGTGCCAGTGACCACAGTGCAGGGCACAGCCACCATCCTGGCTCTCCAGAGTGGACCGGCAGGGCCACATTGGCTGAAGAGCCGGGAAGAAAAAATCAATGAGCACGGTGCAGTCAAAACAGATTCTGGCAGAATCTAGGCCATCTTGAAGTGAATATTACTTGGGACTAAATTGTTTTCCTTATCTAGCAGTTTGTCCTAAGGAGCCGGACTTAGCCTCCCAGCGAACCCAATAAGTCTTTCAGTTTGACTGGAAACTCCACATTTTTCCTTTTTAGAAAAATGTCACAGACATTCCTCTGTTTCATTACTCTCCGCTGCTTCTCCTTTCCTTCCCATTAAAGCTCTGGCGAGAGGAGGCCAAGCTGAGCGCCAGTGCGGGGCTGGACACAGGCCCAGACTGTCTGGACGTCGCTCAACAGTGGAAAGACCTATTGTTTTCCTTGGCAGGCGACTGGTATTTTTCCTTATGCCCAGAAAGGCTGCGCCAATTTACAGCCCATGACCTGTGGAGGGGGAGGAAGAGCTAGACTCGCGTCCCACCCTTTTCCCCCTCCAATAATCTCATTCTGTGGAAGCACCACACACCCTCCCGCTGGGCAGGGACCATCGCCCTGAAAATTGATTCCTGCAAGCAGGGCAGCAGTCCTTCCCCCCAGGTATCCTGTGCCCCTCACTCAGGATTATCACACAGCCAAGATCTGATCCTGAACATGACCCCAGGGAGTGGGCAGCCTCCCTTGCTCCAGAGCAGCCTCCCAAGCCCTTCCCATGCTCGCAGGGCTGTCCCAAGGGATGGCGGGCACATCCTGCTCCTGCCGGACAGAGATCCCACCAGCACAGCCCCCCTGATGCTATCTCGGTACTTCCAGCACTGGGGCAAGCAGGAAGCACAGGGCTGTGGGAAAACTAAACAAGGAAGTTCGACGAGGTTTCTCACACCACCGAGTAGGTTTGCTCCCTTCTCACTGAAAATCACCGGGCACAAGTTCAGGTCAGGACTTGCCTTATCACGAATTGTTTCTCCCAGGCCTCAATACCATCAGCAGCTTCCACCGTCCTGCTCCTGGCACCATCCCTGGACCACAGCACAGGGGGCTGGATTGTACTCCCTGTATTTAGGCAGCGAAGGAGCTGTAAGTACACACGCGTTGAGTCTGCTTCCCTCTCCCAGGGAAGCTCCTTCTGGGGCATAAGAATGGGGGAAAACTCAACATTTAATCAAGGGTTCAACTCGACCCCACCTCAACTCCTGAATCCCCATTTACCTCCCTAATCACTGCAGCTTTAGAATGAAATCCTGCACTGAAGCAGCAGATCTCCTCAGGCTGGGGGAGGTTTCCAGGTCTGCCCTTTCATCCATCAGCCGGATAATGCTCAAAAAAGGAAAAAAAAACCAAAAGAGCAAATCAGAGGGTTTGCTCAGTCATCCTTCCAGCTTTTCATATTAATTACTCCTGTTCCTCCCAGGCCTCCATTTGCCAAGCACTCTGCCCTACCAGCCAGGCTGTGCTGTGGTGGACAAAGCCCCACAAGCCCAAATGGCCTCTTCCCGGCACCAGCAGCTCTTCACAGTGTCTTGGTTTAAATGGGAGCTAAGAGCAAGTGGGATCCCAATCAAGCCCCACCATCTGCACCAGTTCCTGGTCCCAGACTCTCCCATGGCCTCAGCTCACACCTTGGGGCCACACAGGTTATACAGGGTGCCCAGCATGGCAAGGAGCATCACGGTGCCCGCTGTGCCAGCAGGGCTGCAGGCACAGAGGAGCTGCAGGACCTGCACAAGGAAAGGTTGGGTTTGGCCCGTGCCCCAGAGCATTCTGGCTGTCCTCACTACAGCCAGAGCCCAAGGACACAAGACCCCTCACACCAGTGCCCGTCGCACACAAGGAACAGGACATTCCTGCTCCCTTTGGGCTGTTCTCAGGAGCCAGGCAGAGCCCTGAGGCTCTGGCCAAGGGTGGTTCCAAATCCCCATCTGCATCCACTGCCCACCCCAGTCCACAGCAGCTGCAGCTGAAGACCTCAGTCCTTGGGGAACTCTTGGAGAGCACTTCCCACTATGAAGCCGCAAATATGGCAGGTCTAAGCAAGATACTTGCAGATACTTAGCAAGATGATGACAGTGAACATTCTTATACCCCAGATTATGTACTTCATCCACCACGTTTCTGCAAGCTGCAAACCCCCCGAATGTCCTCAGACAGAGACCTCCATGAGCAGATATGGATGGAAAGGGAGGAAAGCCAAGCTACAACCAGGCTAATCAGAAAGGAAATGGCCTTTGTCACTTGGCCAAGTCAAACTCAGATTGTCTCTTGGATTTAAAGTGCTGCTGAAGCAGGAAAGCTCTTTGAGAGCACACACAGTAATTGTCCAGCAAATAGAATGGTGCCAGCTTTTTCTCCTCAGCTTTGGAAAGGACATGCAGGATGCAATACAGGGGTCACAGAGTGGTGATTCAGTGATTCGGCACCCAGCAGAAAGCCCATTTGTCACCTCTGCTAATTGCACATCCCTCCAAAGGCTCCCAAGCTCACAGTCCCCCAAACCCTGCCATGCACTCTGGGCAAGGCAGGACACCCCAACAGAACCACAGGGCATTCTTAGGGGTTGCATCTCCCCCATTTCACCCCTGCAGTCCTTTCAGAGGTGATTATTCATCTTTCTGGACTCACTATCACACCTCATGGCAGCAGGACTGCAAAGCTGCTCCTGGCATTTCTATCTGTATTATTGCTGGCTGGGAACACAGCTTCCAGTCTGGCCCCTGCCCCTGCCTGTGACTCCTGAGAGGCAAGGCTCCTGCTGGGACTGCTCCAGCTGCAGCAGAGAAAATGCTTTGCAGGGATTGTTTTCACAAACCTTTCTACTGCCAGCTATTTTGATACCACAAGTCATCCCTGCGACGGGGAGGAGAGACCTCCCTTCCCCTCCAAAGGATATCCATGCTTTGTCAGGAGGCTGCTGGGTGCCAGAGCAGAGCTCATGGAAAGAGAGTCAAGGGCTGCCCCTCTAATCAGGGTGGTCCTTCCTGACTCCTTTTCAAAGCATTTTCCAAGGAAACTGGATGCGTTGGCAGCAATCTGGACAATTCATAAGAGAAATTTCACTGGCTTTGGAGGCAGACAGTTCCACAAGATGGAAGGCGTTGGACATTTCTTGTCCTGGCAGCAAGCTCCCTTCAAATGATTCTGTTCTGCCTATAAGGTATGGATGACCCTGGAGGACTTGAGGACACTTTCACCTGCAAGTCCCAAGTCTGTCACCACCACTGTAGCTGGAATTACATCTCCAGGCCCTTGGTAGCCCAAGAGTTGCTAAAAGGGCCTTGCTGCCCAGCCAGCCTCCTGCACCTTGGAGGACCCAGGATCATCCTCTTCCAGGCTCCCCTAGAAGACATGGAGCTGGGGATCAGAGCTGAGCAGGAGTGGATGCAGGGATCTGGTCTAGAGTAATGACAGGATAACATGCTTTTACACAGGGAGAGAAAAAGCCCCATGTTTTCCAGGTTTCCAGCTCCAGCCTTGCTGAGCCCAGAGCCAGGAGCCCATTCCACTGTATCTCTGGCTGCCAGTGCCTAGAAGCCCCCCCAGGGGCCAGGGTGGTGACAGCACAGTGTTTCTCCCCACGGGAGCACTCTGCTCAGCACAGCATGCACTCACCCCGCATCCCTGAGTCAGGGACCAGCGTGCCGTGTCCCGCTGACTGTACCTGCAGGGCAGGAGGAAATCAGGCAGCTCCTGACCCACCAGGCACCTGGAGCAGCCATCCCATGAGCTCCCTCAACCCCTGCCAAGGGAGTTTTGGGGCTGGGAGGGGAGCATCTCGTCCCGCCGAAACACGCTTGGCAGCGCTGGAGGAGCGTGACTGATCCTGCACCGGCGCTGGGAACGCGAGCGGCACCGAACGCCCCAGCACCGGGAAACGCCGCCAGCACAGCCAGTGTGAACACGCTGGTCGGGTGTGATTGCTTCAGAAAGGGAATAAATAAGGAAGTGGCAGCTCAGCCAGGGCACCAGGTAACCCCGGCCTCACAGACAGCCCATGCACTGCCTGCCGTGCTCTGCCCTGCGGCTCATTCTCCAGGCACACTGAGGGGACAGGGCTGGGCTCTTCCCGGCTGAACTGCACCATCCCAACTGCTGTGGGCACCAAGAGAGCTCTCTCAGGGACTGCTACTGGGCCAGGGATTTCATCCCCTTTGGAAAAGGCAACATGAGTTCCTCTCACTCACCAGATGGGCATTGCACAGTTCCATGGGGCGAGACCCTCGTGGGAGAGCATTCCGAAGGGATGAGCTGCTCCCTGGAGACACACCTCGTACTGAGCAGGCTGGCTGCTGGGGACAGATGTGTCCATTACCTTACAACCCAGCTCTCCTGGTCATCACACCCAAGCAAGACCTCTCTCAGGAACAGAGGATCTTCCCACTTGCCTATGGGCAGCTCCAGGGTGTTCTGGGAGGTCAGCTGCAGCTTTCAGAACAACAACTAGCACAGAGAGATGCTGTAAGTATACTCATATGCAAGCAAAGGAAAACAAACCATGATTTTCAACAACACAGATCAAATAATATTCTAGTTACAGCTAATTAAATCCCATGCAATAATGTCAAAGGGAAGGGTGTTTTTCTAAGATCCTTTTCCTTTGATTTACAGTGTGCATTGGGATTTTACCCCCTAACTTTGTCATATTCCGCACTACCTTCTCCCTCTCATGATTTCAAATTGTCGTGCTCCGGGTGCAGCTCCAGCATCTGGGGAAAACAGTGACAAGGATGAACTCAGCCACCTCTGTGGCACCAGCCAGAGACTGACAGGCAATGGCTCTGGACACCAGTCCAGTGACACTGGGCAGTCACCCAGCTGGGGAAGTGACAGGTGATGGGGCAGACGTGGCTGGGACAGGAACCAGCACCTCCTGCCCAGCTCCTGCAGCCCTGCTCAGCAGCTCACACACACTCCCAGGGGAAGGCTGAACCAATTGACACAGAGAAACTACAAGGGCTCAGTGGAAATGATTTGTTACCAATTAAGGCGGAAGTCAATTAAGGCAATCGGTACAGGTTAAAGAAAAGATGGCCTAAGAAATACCTAATTGACAGGAAAAAAATAATACTAAGAGCCACCTTGCAGTAGCCCTGCATTAACCAGGGAGACCAGGGAGGCTGTGAGGTTCCAAGAGTTCATTGCATTTATGATCAGGAGCACAGAACTCCAGAGGCTTCTGTCCAGATGAAAGGGTGAGGGAAAGATATTGCAAATCATCACTGAACTCTCGACTGCTTTAACCCCACTCTGTTCCCATTTTCTCCCATTCACTGTGTCAGCAATATCTGGAATCCAATACCCACAGGTGTGTTTTCACACACAAGTGATGTGTAACAATTTCCAAATCCACCCATCTAAAGAACATCATCTATTGTTACAATTCCAGACACACACTTTTATCCAACCCAGGAAACCCTCAAGCTAAAAATATTTGGAGGTTGGAAACATCCTCAGACTTCAATCACCGTGAGCCAACTGGAAGATCCAGGAGCCACAGAGGCACAAGTGACCCCAGGAAATAACCAGGGCAAGGGCCAAAGAATCTAAGCAGCAGAGACAAAGGCAGAGGTGGTTCTAAGGAGAGACATCCTGGCTGCTCCAAGGGAGCTGAGCTGCAAGGAAGTTCTGGGGAGCCCATGATGGCTCCTGGTGACAGTGGGACCAGGACACTGCAGGGGCTTCCAGGACCAGAGATCTCTGAAGCCAAGGACTGCAGCATGGCACAGGGAGGAAAGCAAACTGATCCCTCCTGGTGCTGCTCAGCTTTGGTCCAGGGTGGCAATAGTGCCCATGAACAACGAGGAGTATCCATCACCAGCACCACATCCACCCCTCCAGGAGCACACTGCCAGCACAAGGCCAGGCTTTGGTGATCAGTAGAAGCATTTGTACCTCACTAACTGCTGTGTGAGCAGGTGGTTGCACGTTGATCTCCCCTGTGACCTCTACAAACCATCTGCTGAACCCCCCTGCCACCACCTCCTGCCCTGAAGAGCTCTGCTCCCACAGGTGCCAGCACACACATCTATTATGGGATCCTGGGGTCTTTTGCAGGAATAACTCTGATGTGCTGCAGACTTCAGATGGGGCTAAATCACTTGCCTAGTATGAAGGATGCCTTCCTTGGTGACATTTTTAACACTGTTTTTAAGGAGCATATTGCCCAGCTGGAAATGAGAATCCATCAGGCAATAGCATATATCGTAGGTCCTGGTCAGTAAGTGGAAAGAATTGGGGTTTATGGCTCAATAAATCATAGAACTTTCAATTAGATGAGTAGCTTAATTACTCTGCTGGATTTTGCATCCTACCTCCTTTGTAAGATCGTATTCTTTTAATGGCAACACAGCCGTTATCATGGCCCTGAAAAATTGCACTTCATTCCTTCCTGTTCAGCATCTGACTGGAGCAGGTAGGGCATTACAGCTTAAATTCATTAAATTACTCTTAACATACAACTTCCCTTGACTTTCTGTAGATTATTCAAAATAAATGGCACCCCATGAACGCCCTCTCCACTGGACAGGATTGACTTCCCTTCTGTGACCCTCTCCAAACAGAAAAACGCACTGAGTAAAAACAAGGGAGATCAGCACACATTTACTAATGGCCATCAGCGTGTTTATTTCAGGACTTTTGACACTTCAGGCCTGGTCTCTTCTCCCTATGCTGGGCAAGGCTGATGCCATTTGGATTGCAAGGAACCTCTCCAGTTTCACTTATTTGTCACACACCTCGGTGCCTGAAAACCACAATCATTTGCAGTCATGGCCCCAAGGACCAGCAGCACACAGTGGCATGCACAGCCCCAACAGCCCTCAAAACACTGCTGGATGTCTTCAGGTAAAGAGAGGCTTGCCAATACACAAAAGTGGTCACTTGCAGCCACAAAAATATAGCTGAAATCCTGGGGATAAATAAACATGGCTTTCCAACACAAAATAGACCAGCCACTCCCTGCCCCTCGGCAGTGGGACCCACCAGCAATCCCAAAGACAAACTGTCATCAGTTTTCCAGAAGGATCTGCTGGCAGCCATCTGGCTGAGCTCTGAGGAGCTGTAAAGCTTTAGTGGGAGAAATCTTTTGGCTGCTGCAGCCTAAACAGGGCTGTGAGTGTGCCCTGGGCACAGGGAGGAGCTCTGCCAGCCAACACTGCCCATCCTGCTGCCCTTGCCCACAGAGCCCATTCCAGGGTACTCCCGACTCGTGTGTGCCCTGTTACAGACTGAGCCCACCCGATCACTGCTCCGTGCCAGGGACTCATCATGGGCAGACAGGGCTGGGAGGCCCCACTTCACCTAACACACCCTGCCCGGGGTGCCAGAACACGCAGAGCTCCAAGGGCTGGGTACATGGCAAAGCCAACACTGAGAGAAACCTGGGAGGGCAGCAAGAGGTGCCTCCACCAGCACAGTGTAAGAACAAAGAGCACCCAAACCTAGGCAACAGCAAGCAGCAGTGAGCAGGAGAGATCCAATCCAGCCTGCTGATGCTGGCAGACAGGTAGAGCCACCTGACACACCTGAACAACTTGACCTGTGCTTGCAACTCATCCCTCCACAGCATCACTCAAGAGAAGCAGGCCAGGATGACCTGTGGGGTGAGCAGCCTCAGGGGAAGCTTCAGCAGTCGGTGTGAAATGAACCCGAACCTCATCCTCACTTTTGAAAACCCAGGTTTTAGTTGAAAGCCAACATTTCCCACACACAGAACTGAGTATCCGATCCATGCAGAGCGACTCCCCGTCTCTCCTCACTTTCTTCCTATTGCACCTCAAGAGTTATAGATCCTTCACACTCATAAAAGATAATCACCCTTCATGGGTGAAGAAGCCTCTATTTATACCACTGCAGCAGGATGAATAGGCTGTGCAATTAAAGCAGGAGCTGCAGCAGAAGGGCTGGGCACAATTCCTATTGAAGGGAAAATCCAGTATTTTCCAGTACTTAAAAATCAGGTATTTTTACAGCTGGGATAGAAGCCCTAGAGTCGAAGATTTAATTCCAAGGCTCAGTCATGCCGTTTCCCAAGATCAGCACTGCTCCACATCCTGCAAACACGTGCGCACAACGCTGCTCCTGGTACCGCGTCACGGGGCCCATCCAGGAGCTCCAGGCACATCCCTGGGAGCATCCCTGCTTCAGGGCTCTCCAGGACTACCAGGATGGCCCCCGGCCGTGCCTGGCCGGGGTCCCCAGGAGCCCTGCATCTCCCGGGACCCTCCGCCGCAGGCGGCTCCGCGGGGGGCACTATTTACCTTGTTAATTTTCCGAGGGAGGCGTTTTAATTGCTTTAAATTACCGCTGGAAAAACCGGAGTGGTCAACAATCAATCAGGCTGATTTACCACCCCGTGCCCACCCGCCGCGAGCCGGCAATCAGCTGCCGCCGCGAGATCTATTATTGATGAACTTTGCGGCGCTGCTAATTAGCCCCGAACGCAGGGCATCGCTGCCCGGGACGGGGGCACCGGGGGCTGTCCAGCCAGCCCGGCTTTCCCTCCTCTCCCCTCCGGGCACGACATTCCGCATGCCAGAGGCAGCGAGGCACGGGCCAGCGCAGGGCTGGAGCGGGAGAAAGGCTGCGCCTTCCCCAAAACGCAGGGGACAACCGTGGCGGGGAGTGAAGGTGCCCGGGGAGTGAAGGCACCCTGTGTTCCAGCAAAAGCAGCGAGGGAAGAGGAGGGCATTGCAATTCCGCGCAGGATTCCGTAGTTCCCATCCCTGCCAAGAGCACCTCCACGGCGACGGGCGTGCGTGTGCCAGTCATCCATCAGCCCACTGATCTCATCCTTGATTTTCATGGACAACTTTGATTTTTCATCATAAATTCTCCTTGTTCCTCACTGGAGACTGACAGGGGGTTTAAGTACAGAATGAAATGGAGAATATTAAAGTGGCTGCTATTCTTTTGTGCCTGTCAGCTGATTCACTTTAAACACTGTCCTTTCTAGTGAGAATACCACAACACTTTGGGACCCTCAGCCAAGGCCCTCAAGGATATTGATAAAATGCAGCTTCCCCTGGAAGACCCTTCCTTTTCTTTAAGTTCCCCCCGTTTTAAAGAAGGGCAGTGGAGGTCCAAGGGCCCTGCCTGGCCACTCAGGGTCACTACCAGGATTGGGTGGGAGCACAGCAGCCCTGAAGCAGCCCCTAGATGTCCCCAGCCCTGGCCAGCTCCTTCTGCCACGCTGCTGCTGGGTGGCCCCATGCTGGTGACACTGCATGGCTGCAGTCCCAGCTCTCCTCACAGGACCAGTCCTGACAGGAGTTCCCAGGAGCCTGAAGAGCACAGCCAGGCCTCGGAGCACCCAGGCACAGGGAACCCTGCCTGCAGCTCATGGCACCAGGCTGAAGCCCCCTCAATCCTTGCTTCCAGGGGCATCAGCTCCCCTTCTCCTCCAGGGAGAAAGCTGCTTTATCATCTCCTGTTTGTTATAATCCCATCAAAGCATTCCTGGCCAGTGGCCCCCTTGCCCAAGGTGTCTCTACCTCAGGCACCCACACAGTGCTGGTGCCAGCACCTCTCCCTGGCAAGCCCAGCCGAAATCTTTATCTGCAGACACAAAGCAGCAGTGCCCTGCAGCTCCTCCGCTAACAGGTGATTAAACCTGCATAAAGATTTACTCATTTCCCCTTCCCAGCGTCAGTAAGCAACACAAAAAAAATATAAATATTCCAAGCACTCAGATATTAAGGCTCCAGGTTCACCGTGGGAAACAACGACTTCAAGCTATGCAGGTTTCCAACCTCTGCTGGAAGGAGGTTTCTATCCAGCTGCGGGAGGCAACCATTCCTTAATTCCACTTCACAGCCACTAACTCCATGCTGCTGCTGCAACTTCCTGCGTTTTTCTCAGCAAAGGTGCTGAGCCTCACCTGGCTGCAAACGGGGCAGGGCTGGGCATGCAGAGGAGGGTCCTCAGCACGGGTCTGGCTGGTGCTCCCCTTGCCCCCACAACCCCCAGACCGCCTGCACAGCAGCCACCATGGTCCATCAGGGCTCCAGGCCCAGGGACCAAGCATGCTGCTCCTTCCTGGGACAGGGCTGGGCATGGAGACATGGGACACCTCTGGTCTGGGGACATGGGCCAAGAGGTTCCAGCCACAGCCCCAGCAGGGACACCCCTGGGAGCACGCCGGGAGCGGCTGAGGTCGCAGGCAGGCTGCTCTGGGTGCCCTCACCATGTTCAGTTTGTTCAGCATTCCTGACCTGCCTCCAGCACGGCTTATCTGTGCTCTGCATCGCTCTGGGATGGAAACAGCCCCAGCCCCAGGGGAAGTTTGCTCACCCTGCGTTTACACCTGAAAGATCCGTTGTTTATCCAAAGCTGTGCAAACTGTAGGCCTGGAAACCGGACTGAAACCCTTATGCAACCACCCTTCTGAGCCAGAAACAGCCCAGCAGCAGCTTGCACGGCTTGGCCCGGAGCAAGGTGGGTGTAAAAACTGGAACAGAGCCAAAAGCAAGTCCATATACTGAGCATCTCTGTGCCTCCAAGGAAGCTCAGCCTCCTGGGTGACACTGAGGTGACACTTCCGTGCTGCCAGTACACACACCTGCACAGGCAAGAGAGTCCTGGGAGGCTGGAAAGGGAATCCCACATTGAACAGCACCTCTAGCCCATCCCAGGCCTACCTGCCCATGCAGAACTGCCCCCCACCATCTCCATCCAAGGAGAAGGAGCTACAGCAATCCCACAGCCCGAGCAGGAGGAGCAACACCCTCCTGCAGCCAGGGACCACACTGCACCCAGATCTGACCCAGCAGCTCACCACCACAGACATCCCCAGCATGACTGACACCAGAAACAATAGCCCCAAGTCCCAGCAGTTTACCACCACCGCTGCATTCACCCCCATGGAAACCACATTTTGATTTGTCTACTGATTTTAAATGGTCAGATCAGCACAGACTCACTTCTTACCTGCTTCCTTCTGACCACAGCCACCTGCCCCCAACACCTCCAGTTCCCTGGGATTCACCTTTCCCCAGCTCCTGCTTTGTAAACGCCCCAGTCCCCCCACTGCACCACTGAGCACATCGGGGCTCCTGCTCCAGTACGGACCCATCGGTTCCAGGGCACAGCTGCTGCCAATTACCACTACTTAACTGGCACATTAAGCACAGAGTAAGGAATTAGGAGTTTCGGTCTGCTCTCTACTTAACAATAACAAAGTCACTTGACCTTTTTTCAGCCACCACAATGGCTGTGTAAGTGACTGCTTGACAAATGGGCTTTGTAATGGTCTCTGCTCTTTCTCATGTGGCTGGTGGAACAGTTAATATCTTGAGTCACAGCATTAAGAGGAGTGCTCGTGATTAATTTAAGATGTCAATTAATCACCCCAAATGGACTGGTTTGTCATCACTTCCTAATGGGAAGATGTTGATTTGTCCCGCAGAATTTGTAACAGGAAGGGAGTTAGAGCTCAGAGTGGCGGGAGCTCTGTGACCAGCGCTAGTGAGAGAGGAAGGAAGAAAGGAAACAACCACTTCCACGTACAAGGGTGCCACTGTGTTCCCATTTTTAAATCACACCGCCCTGGGAAGAGCCTGAATGTGTTTTTTCTGAAGTACCAGCCGTGATTATGGCTTTGGACACCTCTTTCCAGCAATCCGAGATGCATCACCCACAGTGCAGGGCGTGGGGGGCAGTGCCAGGTCCAGTCTTTAGAAAACTCCCACATTCTTTCTCTCTAGCACAGACAGCAAGAACTGGAAAAATCTCTGATTTTAGCTGGACAAAGGAGACGTTGACGATTTCAAATCTGTCCTTGGTTTCCTTTTATAGAAATGAGACATGTGCAGTGATGATTCAGAAATGTAGCTCCAGAGATTGCCAGGGCTGCTCCACACCAGCTACTCCGAGCTAAGCAGCCATCCCTGGCACCCACCCTGGCCATGGGGTGCATGGACCAGGAGCTGCCCTGGGTCCTGGCTCTCACACCCCGTTTCTGGAGGCCAGCAGAAGCCAGTTGGTCAGTGGGAATGCTGCTCTGCACTGCTTGGATGCTCAGAACACATCCATAGTGTTGCAGTGATTCTGGACAGGTTCTGCCAAGCCCTGCAATTTTGCTCCATTTCTAAAAAAAATATGCTGTTTACTACATTGCACTGATTGCTGAGCCCAGGGCCACCACAGCCAGCACACACTGCCTCTAGGAAGTCCATCTTAACTTTAGATTGTATAAGAATTTCCTCCACTGGGAAATGTAAATGTCCAAAATAGCCCCTCATCAGCCCTCATACTGGGAAAAACCTCAAGGTTCCCCATGCTCCAGAGAAGATGAGCAGGCTTTGTCTGAACAAAATCCTGTGCAACTGTGTGGCAGCCATGGTGACAAGGAACTGGACCTCTCTGGATTCCAAGAGGAGAAGTTTGTACTCAAAGCAGGGGCCAGGCACTGCAGTTCCCTCTTTCTGGAGGAGGAACTGGACCTGGGGATCTCCCAGCCCATAACGCACAGGGCAAGAGCCCTGTCACCCAGGCAAAGAAAACCCAGGGCTGGCATGCAGCACCATCACTTAGGTATTTGTGAAACAGCTAAACAACAGCTTCTTGTAGCTATAAAATATTTCCAACAGCTCCGCTCCGTGAGCCCACTTGTGCCCAGACTTAGCATCCACTGAGGCTGCCTGAGCCTGAGGTGCAGGGAAGAAATCCTCCATTCCAGTCACTGTGGGCACCGAGACGTGGGAGACAGCGAATGCCTGCAAACACCCTGACTGACTCCAAGGGGCTGTTTCCTTGGCTGCACTTTTCCAGGATGTTTCTGGGTCACTTGCTTCCATATGAGGCATTACCTGGACTCGTGTGAGCTGTGTCACCCCTCATCAGTCTCACACTGTGGCAATAAATAGAGTCCAAGCGGAGACAAAAATTTTTTCCACCCCAAAGTCTGTAAAAGAAAGGGCTGTAGGAGTTGGAGATGGAGCATCACCTGCCTCAGGCTCCCATGCAAATCCCAGCAAGGCATCACACTCCGGGCTGTAATTCACAAGGCATATTAATCATGTTACAAAGAAGTCACTTGTGATGTTGAAAAATAAAAGCAAGGATGAAAAAAAAATTTTTTTTCAATTGGTGTGTAATGAGGCAGGTTTTCCCCCACACAGGCAGGTTCCTCCCTGGGAGGAGAGCCTCGCTTCCTGCACGCCCAGGGGCCCACGACCCCGCTCTCCATCACACCCCATGAACCGTGCTCCCTGCCCAGTGCCACGGGAAATGTGCACTCCTTTCCTACAAGTTCCCATGAAATCACAAAAATGTTGGGGGTCTGAGGGGAGGAAGCACTGCCTTTCCATCCATTCCTTCCCATGGAGGAGGTTTGAAAACAACTGTCCTTGTGTCTGTGTGTGCCTCGTGCGCAGCAGCTGCGGAACGGGTCCCGCTCACAGGGTTTTGGTGGGACCACACTGGATTGGGGACCCCATAGTCAGGGTCAGGAACTTCTTACTAATGGGGTGACCCCAAGGAAGTTGGATGAACTCTTTGCACACACAAGATGAGCCCAGACTGGGCAGAAGAAGGGACAGCATGGCACCAGCCTGTGCTCGCTGGGATTTCTCCACGGCTTTCACCAGCCAAAGCTCCATGACAAAAATGTCAAATCTGGAATTTTAACCCATAACAAACCCATGAAATCCCAGATACATTTCCATGAAAGCATCCAGCCCCCTTCCTAGCCATGCCTGGGCATATGCAGTGGGATGCAGGTGCCTTGGTGCCAGCACCAGAACCTCCAGTGGAGTCACAGTCTTGTAACAACTGCCGCCAACAGGGAAACTGGTTTTACTGGATGGTCAGGTGCCAGGGAGGAAGGTATAGGTGACATATCCCTTCCCTCCAATCAGGAGCCTTCCCAAGGGTCTTCTTCAGCCATCACAAACATGCACACATCTATGCAGCTTGTCTGACGTGTGGGATAGGGCTCATCTAATGCCACCTTGGGCAGCAGCAGCAGCAGAGCTGTGCTTGTCTGTGTGCAGTCTCACTCATCCCAGAGCTTTTGTGTTTATCACCTCCCTAAAACAGATGCTGGAGCTGCCGCATGCTGCCTTCAGCGAAGTCCTGGGGAGAAGGGAGAGCATGGCCCGGGGAGGAGGCAGCTCTGCTGCTCTGATCTAAGCAGGAGTGACACAACGGCTGGGGGCCAGCAGTGCCCACCCCCTTCCTCTGTGATCCTGGACTTTTCATCCACAGCGCTGCAATGGGAAAGTCACAGCCCGAGCAGGGCCACAATGGGCAGCCAGGCCATGGGCTGCTCAAGGTTTTTTTGTCACAGACCCCTCGGCACAGAGCAGAGGATGATTTCCTGATAATTTCCTGATTTCAGTTGGGGATCAATTGGCCACTTGCTCCCCTTCCTTCCCCCCAGGACCAGAGCCTGCAGCTCTGCATGCAAAGCAGTCGCTCCCTATTTCCAAATGCAAATGCCTCTGTGAAAGGCCTTGCTTTGAAACCAGCATTATTCCCCAGGGTCCCGACCCTCCCGCCACATCCCTCACCCCGGCCTCTAACCCAACCTCTGCCTCTGCCTTCCCAGAGTAACAAAGGTTACGGGAAATAAAAGCAGAGCGATTACCATCTGGGAATCATCAGGCAGAGCCCAGAGGGATGGAGCAGGCTGCAGAGACCGGGCTGACCCCACAGCCCACCACCCATGTGTGCCTCAGCCCCCCCAAACCCCAACAGCCTGCCAAGGGCTGCAGGGACCCCAGTGGCATGGTGTGAGGGGCACTGAACGGAGCTGAGCTAAACCGAGTGACACCCCGCAGAGTCCACTGAACAGGGCTGAGGGGAAGAGTGGCTGCCACGTCCCTCCTCACACCCTGACACCGCTCTTCTGCACCCCCAGAGCCAGGCGCAGACAGCCCAGGATGGCAGCAGCATACAGCGATAGCTACAGCAGAGCCAGAAAATGCCTGGCAGCTCCATCTCACTCTGTCCTCATCCCGTGACCCGCTGCCAGTGTGGCTGAGGAGCAGGCAGCTGGATGGGTCTCACACCTTTGCTGGCCCCAATACTGGGAGTCCCTAGGCCACAGTGGGAACAGGGATGGGTATGGGAACATCCCCCAGTTCCACACTCCCTGTGTCCCCTTGCGGACGGCCGTGCCCATGAATGGAGTGGCTGCTCCTCCCTGTCATCAATCTCCCGCTCTGTCCACTCTGGAGCCTGGAAATAAACCCCCCTGTAAATCTCCGCCACAACCGCTCTGTTTTGGTGGCGGAGGGCCCCACATTCCTGAGTTTCAGACTGCAGCCACGTCTTCAGGAGCGGAGCCACAAGAGCTTTCTGATGGTTAATTGCTGGCACACTCTCACTGAAAACATGAAACACCCCCTGACAAGCCGTGTGATTTATTACTGCCCACTGCAAAACGGAACAAAATCAATTGGCTATTACCTCACTTAGCGAAGGCTTGTCACCGCCTGGGAGCAGGGTGTTAAAAATAAAAGCCAGGCACAGCCCCGGCTGCAATCCCCACGCCGGGGCTGCTCCACCTGCTTTGCCACAGATAACACCAGGGCCGTGCCGAGGCTGGGCTTGGTGTGCCCTGATCCCTGCCATGCTGGTGCAGCACCAGCTCTCTCCTGCTTTGCTGTTATTAATCACACAAATGCCATTGCGAGCGCTGGCACAGAGAATTTTACAAGACATGCAGAGCAGTGGCAGAATATTTATGACAGAAACGTATCCTTCAATTAATCAAATTCATGCAACCCTTCCTGCCCCAGCAAGGCAGACCCTCCATGCCCGGGAAGCCACCCTGGGCTGGTCGTGGCACTGCCAGGGAAGGGCTGTAGCCCTGTTCATGGGCAGGTGGAAAGTGCCAGGGAAAGGGACCATCCATCCACCCATGTGCGGGTGTGACAGCCTGACTTTCCTTGGCTGTGAGCAAGTCTGAGCAGACACCCTCGGTGTGCCCAGTGCAGGCTGCTGAACACCCATGCTGTGGCAATGCTGATGCAGCTGCCTCTGCTTGCATTTCCAAACAGGCAGGGAAACCCATCTATTTCCCTAAAAAAGTGATCAGAGAAACGCTCCGGCAGAAATCCACCTGTATTTCCCCAGTGCCAGGTCTTTTCCTTGAGAGGGAAAAGGGAGTGAGACATAAACCACCACAGAGGCCGTCGAGGTCTGGGAGCACACACCTTGTCATCAGTGGGACAGCTCAGAAGCCAGAGCCAGGGCAGCTGCCACTCAGTGGGACACTGCAGCCAGGGCCAGTGGGACAGCCTAGTGCCCGGCAGCCCCGGCTTCATCTCTGTGACCGATGACAGGCAGAGCCCTGAGGGCAAGCAGGGACTCCTCTCCCAGGTGTTCCCATGGTGAGTGCAGGGTCAGTGTTGGGGACTGTGTCCTGGTGCATGTGGCACAGGGTGGGTGGCAGCTCAGGAGCTGGCAGAAGTGGCTGAGGCGTATTTGCAGGATATTTCAGAAAATTGAACAGTCCCTCTCTTTACATTTCATCGCCTTTGTTTCATACCCAAATCACTTACAGGCTCCTCCACTCATAGCAGGGAGATGCTCCTCCCCTGACGCTCCAAACTGTGCACAGCATAAAGAGGCTGCATTATTTATAGACTCTGGATGGATATTTCACATGAGGTCCGGCCCATTCCCAGCATTCCCTCCATTCACAGATCATTAAGTAGCACTTGCTGACATACAAGGCAATGCAATGAGTGGGGAACTTTGAATATTGCCACCCAGCCCCACAATCAATGAGATCCACGATGTAATCATCTGAAGAAGGGGGACAGTTGTACCTTCCCAAACAAATCTCATCTCAAAGCATCCACCGAGCACCCAGCACTAACACTGTAGCAGGAGGACTCGTGGGACCCACATGTCCTGGGCACCACCAAGGGGACATGAAGGCTGCCCAGGACCGATTAGCACCATTGCTGAGCCTAAAAGGAGTTTCCTCCCCAGTGAGCTCATGGCTGCAAGGTGATCAGCCTTGTGGGGACAAAATCCCTCTAAAACCTCAGGAGCAGCACGGCGCAGAAGAGCCATGAGGGCAAGAGCAGCCCCCGAGGTTTAACTCACAGCATGGCAGGTACAGGAGGGGGTCTCCAGTGTGAGCAGCATGAGCAGATGTTTGTGTCCAGGTGCTGCAGGGACACCTTTCATGGGTACCAAGTGTTCTGTGCCCTGTGCCCATCCTAGCTGGGGTGCTTGGAGCAGCCAGTGGCCCTGCTCCTGTCCCCAGACCCCACTCCAGGCAGGCAGACACTGTCCCTGCTAAGGGTTCATGGCCACCACATTCCTGCCTACAGCTGGACTAAACCTGGGGTTGTGTCTGCCCCCACCTCGGGCCACAGCCGAGCAGAGACAATGGCAGGACGTGACTGTGGGGACATCTGTGCCTGATCCAGGAAACATTTTGGCATCTAGTAGAAGCAGAGGGCTGTTAAAAAGTTTAAAAAAAGAGATGTGTGATTGCGAGAAGATCTGGGATACATTTGCAGGCTGCAGCAGGGCAAGGCTGGGATTTCAGTTGCCAGGAAGCCTGACACCCTGCTCCATGGACTGTGACCCTGCCAGGAGCCTGTCTCCGATGGGCAGGTTATGTCACCTCCCATGGGGCTCATCCCTTTGCTCAGGGACTGCCTGGATGCAAAGTGAGGCTCACTGCCCTCCTGGTCCCCAGTTGCTGTGCCCACGCTTGCTTGCCCACTGTGCCCTTCAGCAGGACAACAGTTCTGTGTGTCCCCTCACTCTCTCCAGTGCAGAGGGTGGCACAGGGGTGACACGGGGGGGCTGAGGTCCACAGCAGAGCACCTGCATCCATCCTGAGGGCAGCCAGTGTGGCTCGGCCATGCAGACACCCCAGGGAACAGCAGCCTCCTGTTGCCTCTCGCTTGGCCAGTCTGGGCACTGAACTTTCCCTGCAGCTCTGTGCCCCACTCTCACCCAGGTTTCCTGTGCTGGCCAATGCTGCTGGCCAGGGAGACTGTCCAGGTGGTGCCACCAGCTTGTCCCCAGGAGCACAAGGCCTTGCTGGCACACACAAGGGCTGCTGCAGCAGTGCCTGCTCTGGGAGAGCTGCGGCTCATTTGGTTCCAGCTCAAGGCCACCCGGCACAGCAGCACTTCCATTTCAGTCCATGGCGCAGTGTGCTGCAGCGACAGGAGCCGTGGGGCCAGTGGAAAATGGGGCTCTGAGCTCATGTGTCTTATTTTAGCTCCCCATCCTCTCTGGAAGCTATCTCAGGCATGTTTTGGGAATACAGCAGGTATTTTTATGAGTGGGATTTGCAAGGGTATTTTCATCTTAGACTTGGAGACAACTGGGCCTGCTGCCAGGTTTAGGAAGCGCAGGGGCAAGAAACATGAAACTAGTGAGAGGTAGGCTTCCCACTGGGGCTTATATTTAGCTGAGGGGAGCAGGAGCACTCGAAAATGTCCTGCCTGGGGCTCCCTATGCCAGACCATCCCTCAGCCAGTTCACTGAGGCCAACCTTGACCCAATCCAGGAAAGGCGAGGGGAATGTGTCCCAGCTGATGGCACTTGTCCGGCTTGGCCCACCTGGCACGGCGGAGACCCCGGCTGCCCTTTGGATCAGCTGTCACCAGCAGAGCAGTGGGTGCGGAGCGAGCCGGGCATCACCTGCACTGAGGGAGCTGCCACTGAAGCAGCACAAGGACAAGGACAATGAGGGCTTGGGGCACAGCACTGTCCAGGTGCTGCTCTGTGCCCAGGACAGCAGAGCGGAGCTGTCTGGGCAGGATGACCAGCCCCGGGCAGCACCAGAGCACAGCCCCAGGACACACACGACGGGCAGGGTCCCCTGGGTGCCACAGGGAGTAGGGCTGCTGCCCAGTGGGGGATGACAGCTGACAGCTGAGCTGGAGGGGCCAGGGAAAACCACGACCTTGCGGTGACATGGGACTGGCCGTGCCACGCTGTGGCCGGGAACATGAGCTGAGCAGCTGCGTGGTGGTGCTTGGCCAAGAGCCGAGGTGCGAGGTGCAGGGGTTGCTGGTAGCCAGCACCAGAGCTGCTCAGAGGCCCCTCAAAGACCCTCCCTAGCAAGCATGGCCAGCTCACTCCAGAAATAAAATGCCTTCCCAGGGAAAAAAAAAAGGAAAAAAAAAAAGAAAAAAAAAAAAAGAGAGACAGCTTCAACCAAGAAATAGCCACAGGCAGGTTTTGTTTTTAAAGCATTTTTATTTTCTTCATTTTGAATTGAATTTTTAAGTGATTTGTCTCACTGAAAATGGACACATTTTGCAATCCCATGTGTTCCCTCCTCTCTGCCCAGAGGGGGTTGGCTGCTGACCCAGTGCAGCGAGCTGGGGGGCTTGAGCCATAAGCTCCTCATTTTCTGTGGCAGCTTTGTACCTTTTTCAAAGCAAAGACAGTCCTCAGAAAGGGGTAACCTCAAGCAAATATCCCCCCTCTCCTGTACCCAGAACTGGTTTTACTGCACCTGGCAAAGAGGACCAATAATTGGAGGGAGCAGAATCAGAAAACAAGATTTCCTTATGACTTTCCATTTTATAATCAAACTAAGTGTAATGTCATGCCCATCATCCAACGCAGCCCATCACCTTGTGGGGGTTTAGGCCAGCACCCGCTGCTCTCCCTGTGTCTCCCCAAGACTCTCCTGAACAACCAGCACTGACAAGAGCCCTGATCAGACGCGGCACAGGAGCCCTTGAGCTCCAGCTCCACAGGCACAGCTCGGAGCAGGACACCCTGAGCCAGGCCTGCCCCACTGCTCCAGCGCCACACAGCACCGAGGGGGACCTGGACCGTCGAAAATGCATTGGTTTTGCACCAAAACACCCAGGGGCACGTACGTGATGCTCCACCATTTTGGCGGCCGCCCTCCGCACGTGAAATGGTGTCGGCGCAGCTGCACCACCAGCGGCTGCCATGGCGGCCCCACTGATTACGGCGCCCTTGTCACGCCGCTCCGCGAGCGGCGGCGGAGCTAAATTAGAGCAACTAATTGCACGTCTCTTTGAAACAATCAGAATGACAAATCAGTGGTAATCTCTTCAGTTCTAGAGGGAAGCTATTGCGGCTCGTTCACAAGGATTAATCAGCTTTTCATCAGTGTTATTATACCAGCGCTGCCTCGGGAGAAGCCCCGAGGCCACGCTGGCTGGGCTCACACCACGGGGACACCGAGGCATGGCCAAGCTGCTCGCTCCCAGCCCTTGTGCACTGGCAGAGCTGCCACATCCACTCCCAGGCTCCGTGGCCCTCGCTCAGGCTCTGCCCGGGGCAGTTCTGCCTGGGAGGCTGCACACTGTGGGCAGCAGGAGGCCTGGAGGGAGGCTGAAGTCGGGTGCACCCCCCTCAGAGTGACTCTCCAATACACAAAACCATTTTAATGATCAGAGATCAGTCAAGGAGAAATAACTACAGGTCTCTCACTTCTACATAATGAGCTGCAAGAGACACTCTGGTGCCCCTCCCTGAGCACAGGGAACGTCTTCTCCATGCATCACCAGCACTGCTCCATGTCTGTCTGGGGCTGCTCCACAGAAATCCCAAACACCTTGTTGAGCGAGCAGCACGGCGAAGCAGAGCTGCTGTCTTTCAACTCTACCACCTGCACTCAGCAGAAAAGCACTCAGCAGCATCCCTTCTTGGCTAGTACTCAAAATCCAGAGGACGTAGGCTGCTAGGGATGAATGACCTAGGCTGGGTTCTCCCAGCCCTACCACTGCTCCATGGCATGACCATGCCCAAACAAGCCACTTTCTGCTCGACAAAAGCTAAAATGAGAACATATTAATCAACCTCTACATTTCTACTGCAGTTCATGGCAGTCCCAGAGTACTCTGTATGTTAAGAACAACAATGGCACAGAGCTTTACTGAGAATGCCCAGACCTTGTGCTGAAAGCAGTGGTGGTGGCCTTTGGCCAAGGCCTAGGAGGGAAGGATGCTTGAGGGAAGAAAAGCAATTTGTGATATCACTCCATGGACAGAACTGACTACTTGCTTTTCTGAATCTTCCACTATCAAAGACCTTCCCCTGGTCCACATAGGTTCTTTTTCCCCACCAGGCAGAACTGAGCACACCAGTGTGAACATGGAGTGTGCAAGGAGGAGAGAAGGCCATGGTGCTCCTATAAAAGGCCCCAGAGACAAATTCTTGATCTTTCACACACTCAAAACCAACAGCCCTCAGAGCTCTGGACAAGAGGGCTGAAGCACTACACATAGCTCTGCTGTGCCCTGGAAAAATTCTGCAGCGGGCACGTGGCATTTCAGTCCCCTGTTTCAGTTTACAGGGACACAGATCATTCCCTCCCAAGCACAGCCCTTCTCTCTCTGGCCAAGGGGCTGATGCTGGCCTGGGAGAGGCCTCTTCACCAGCATGATCGTGGTGCACCTGCCCTTGGGCAGGAGCCAGCTGAAGCTCATACCAAACATCCTGGGTGCTGGGCATGACTCTTCCTTAGGTGCAAGTCAGTGCTGCTGCCACGGAGCCCGCCCAGGACAGCAGCTCTGAATGGGACAATGCCCAGCCTGGCAGTGGGAGATTGTTCTTGGCATCCATGAGACCGTCAGCAGCAAGGCCAGTGTGGTGCTGCATGGGGGCACCGTCCGAGCAGGAATCACCATCTGCAAGGGATGGAGAGAAGAGAGGATTAGCAGAACACAGCCACGGAAGCCCAGCTCCCAGCAGCTCCTCCTGGCTCAGACCCTATCCCTGCTCAGCCAGGAGAGAGACTGGCGTTATGTGGTCCTGGATCAGGGCCTGAGGCACCATCTTCCATGGGAAAAATATCAGCCTGCGGCCCATTGCTGGGGCTGGGGAAGGGTATGCACAATAACACAGCCACACTTAGAGCAGCTGAGCACAGCTCTCCTGTCACCTTCAATAGCTCTGTGCCAGCTCTGCCACACTACAGCGCTTGGATCACACCATCAAAACTCAACAATGCACTTGAGTTACATAAAGATCCAACTCGTGGAGAAGAGGCTCTTGACGTTTCCCCACAACAGGCTTTTAGGGTACGTTAGGAATGCTAAAACCATAGATGGAAAGTGCATGGAAAGGTAAAGTCAAGCATCAGGGCCCTCCAAAACAGTTAAACTAAAACTGCTGAAAAACAGACAAGGAAACAGACACGGTCACATGCTGCAACCAAAGGACCCTTGAAGTTGTTTACAGATGGCAAATGCGCACGACATGGCATGCGTAACTTCAGTTTCCCACTAGCACGTGTGTGGGCACACACCAAGAATAACATGTACATAAAATAATACAGAGAGATATATTTAAGGCCTTTTCATGCACACGTAAAGCCAGCATCCAGGCAACAAACTTCTGGTTAATTCAAAGCACTGAACTAGGAGAAATCCTTAAAACCAGAAGAGCTCTCTTAACTAATTGAAAAAGTCCATGCCAATCCTTTTTTTTTTCCCCTTCTGAATACCAAACTCACTCCTACCTGGATTTGCCTTGCTGCTGCTGGACCTCTGATACACACAGTTTACCCAGTGCACATTAAAATGCCCATGAAGTACAGCGCTGTACCTGTCCTGCTCCAGATGATTCTCTGCAGATCCCCACTTGCAGCTTCACTCAGGCCAACTCACTTAGAAACATCCTAAAGTCAAAGCATTGCTCTCACTCAGAGAGTGTCACTGTGTGTTTTGTAACTGGGGCTCACAAACACAATCCTTCCCCCATGCACTGCCGTTGTTGCCCACAACAAAGGCGCTTGGGATCAAAGGAAAGGGTTAACCCCCATGCAGTCATCGCTTGGAGTCCTGGAGGTCTGACTGCTGCCAACTCCTGAAAAATGGCCACCAGGCAGGCAAGCTGCTGAGAATCATCAGAATAAGATTGGAAGGTGTCCACATCAATCAATCACTTGTTGACAGATGACTGGAAGCCCCCACTGTGCCCGTGGACAGCTGACCAACTCTCGGCTTAACCTGGAGTCTAACATTAGCCTGTTTGCTTCGTGTGGGTGGCTGCTGCGTTATGACCTTAATAGTCAATCAATCTTGCAACGAGCAGTCTGTCTGGCAGAAACATTCATTATCCATCCTATTCATGCATTGAAAAGCTTTATCTTCAAAAACTCTGCATCACTTAGGGAGGAATAACAGAACCCTGAGCTAGAAAATAGGCCCAGCCCCAGTTTCTAGGGGGAATCCGGATGTCGGGGCCAAGCCCCCACAGCCACTGCAGCCCCAGATCCGGGGGCACTCAGGGTAGGGCTTGGCCTCCCTTTTATTTCTGGTACCTATTCAGGCTGCTTTGAGGTTGCTGCTCTTGCACCAGCAACTGCATGAATCAGTGCCAAGAGGAAGACAAGGGGGAGAGATATAAAGGACAACAAACACACATCAATTAAACCTTGCAAGCTGTTAGTCACACTAGTTAATAACTTCTTTCTATCTGTAAAGTGCTCTTAGTGACAAATCCTTTAACTGGCACTCAGAGCGTTATTATGGCTTTCAAGATGCCTCTGTCTTTCATGTGCAGCTTCTTGTACACATGTGAGTGCTCCCCGTTGCGCAGTCTGTTTACACTAGTTGTGAGAAGACATCATCAAAGCAAACTGAAAGCAACACTAAATGCTTGAGAAAAACAGAATTTATTCACAGCTGCCTGCTCTGAAATCGCCTTTCACTTAACAAACCACTGCAAACTGCAGCAGCAGGAGCCAGGCTAGCACAGCAGCCTTCGGCCTCTCCAGGCATCACCAGCAGCATCCATCTCCCAATATCAGGCAGGGGGACCTGAACCAGCTGAGAACTGGTGGCCACAGTCCAGGGATGAGGAACTGAAGGAGCCGCTCATCCCCTGCTGTGGCCAAGGGTCCCAAGCATGGCAGTCCGTGTACCAGAGCTGTGCCTGGGACAGGACAAGGGCAGCTCCTGTGCCCAGGGTTTCAAACCAAAGCAATGCCCCAAGGGCCCTCACCATCACTCATCCCAGCCATCCCTGTGCCAGGGGGCACCCGGAGGGTGGCAGAGGCTTTGTTTCAGAGAGCTGAAGCCAGACAAAGCTTTGTGCAAGGTGAAGGAAGGAGAAGAGCTTGAGGAAAGCGCTCCTGCCTCGCTCACCGCCTGCAGAAGCTGACACGGGGTGAACACCCACGGGTGCCCCATGGGGCAGTCTGCACAAGCCCCTTCACGGCTGGCTGGTCCCTGTTCAGGAGAGGGGCAATGAGAAGGTGGCTCCAACCTCACCTGCATCGCACAGCATCCCAGGAGAGCAATATGTGACATACAAGAGCACATAAACACACCAGCACCAGGGAGGATGGGGAGCTGACCCCAAGGGCCCTGTCTGGGGCCAGCAGCCACACAGCACCATGGGATGCCCTTACAGAAACCATCCTCTCCTAACTCAAAGTCAAAGCAATTAGGGCCTTGCAATGTTAGATTAAAAAAGAGACAGTTAATCAGAGATCTTCCATAATCCTTCACACTCAGGCTGCCAAAGCAGCCGCAATTCAGTGGGCCTTGTCCAGGCTGATTGTATGTCCTGAAAAATGAACAGTAGCTCTTGCACAGAAGCAAGTTATGTTTCTGCAAACTCTCTCCCACACAAACTAAATATTAATCACCTTAATAACCATTAATGTGTAATGGTCATTCATTAAATTCAGGAAAATACAGGGCCTCAAAGCAATCATTTCATGGTTTCAGTACCTGGGGCACTCACCACACAGCACCTGTGCTCCCTGTGCACGGCATGTCCCAGACCACTGCTGCCCGATGCCACCCTGTTAACCTGGCACCCACTTGCCAGTGGCAGCACAGCCAGGCTCCCAGACCATGCAGCAGGACCAGCCCTGCCACATCATCACCCTCTGGGTATGCCCAGAGAACAGCCTACTCTGCCAGGACAGCCACCATGGCTCCCTGTGGGCTGAACAACCCCGTGCCTTGCTTGACCTGGCACCCATCCACACAGCTCCTCCAGCAGCATGGCCCAGCACAGAGGAGCTGTGCCACTGGGGAGCGGGGTGGCAGCAGTGGTGTTTGGGGGGGCCTCCAGGCTATCAGTTGCAGGCAACAGCATTAGATCTGCTGCCCCAGAAAGTCCTCTGTGCAACCTGGCCTCCTCCGGCTGGCTCAGGGCTTCACGGGCGGTGTCAAGTGGCAACTTTCTGGATTCTGACCTTGCTGGAATTTGCTGCTGGGGGGGACACGCCAGTCCATAAAGTTCCCATTAGTGTAAAAGCAGATGTAAGCACTTTGCTGGCAGAGCTCAGCAGCAGGGAAGCCTGCAGTTGATCAGTTCTGCCTCGCTGGTCACTGCAGTCAACAGGAATTACCGCAGAGGGTTCCTGTGCCCCTCTCTCAAAGCCCACCCCTCCAAAAAGGATGGTTTAAAGAAGCCAGCCAAGTTCAGGCAGCACTCCAGGATAACACAGTAAATCCACGTGATACGTGCTGAGGGGAGCCAGCCCCAGCCGGGAATAGCCAGCAGGAGAGCAGTGTGGATTTGTTTATTGTACAGAACAAATCTAAGTATGGGGAGTTGCTGCTGCTCCCACGAGGAGCCAGTGACTCCAGGGCCTTTGTGGCACATGACTCAGCGCAGGACTGAGGGACAGGCAGGTGGCAGCTGGGACTGGCCTTTGCCATCAGCTCCCACAAGGACACCCGGCACCCCCAGATTGTCACAGCCAGGGAGCAGCACCTGCCCCTTCCCAGCACCAAGGGCATGAGGGGACTGCCAGACCCCGGAGCACCGCCCTGGGATGGGGACCTGAGAGCAGCCCCACAGACCCTGGCCACCCAATGGGCCACAGTGCTCAGCTACAGGGAGGGAAGAAGGCAGCAGCAAAGGCTGATGTGGTGCTTGCTGTCACTGGCAGAGTGGGTCTGCCAGTCCTCCATCCCCCATGCTCCCTCTCCATCATGCTGCACTGAGAACCGGCACCAGCTGACCTGGTTTCAGCCAGTTTTCCTTCATGATTAACACTCTCCGGGCCCCATGCTCACTCTGTTATTCTCACCAAATTAAAGAGCAGTCCTGGATCCTCGTTAGATTTGCTCACATTTGAGCAGTGTCATGTGGTCAGTAGCCCATGGCAATACACTAAATTAAAGGCCTAATGCAGAATCCACCTACGAGCCTGACAACTAATGAATCGAGGGCTTCAGGCCCCAGAGGAGCTGTGCTGGGATGAAGCCACTTCACACCGAGCCAGAGCAGAAGTGCAGTCCCTGGGCTGTCATTCAGAAATAAAGAATTGTTGAATTTTATTCACCACAGGACACAGAAACAACAGCATCTCTGTAACTAACTCTGGTTTGCCAGAGAGCCAGGCAGCAAGGAGCCCTCTCAGCACTGCTCCCCCAGGGCACAGCGGCTCCTGCCCACACACCAGAGGTGCTGCAAATGATCTCCCACTTGGTTTCAATGGACTGGGTATGATTCCCCATCAGGGACACACTGACTCTTCCCTCTGGTCAAAATTAATACCTCCACCCATCCCTCCAAACCGTGCTGGTACTCCAGAGTGCACAACACAGCCCCTTCCTGTGCCCCCAGCTCTTCCTCTGTGCCCCAAAGGGCTCAGGGGAGCTCAGCTGCCCATGCCACAGCACGCAGCCCTCATAAGGCATCAGCCAACACCGATTGTGCTACCCGTGAGAAGAACAGAGTGTGGTTCCCACTCTGGCTGTTAGCACCCTCTCACTACCCCCAGCAGCAGCTGGGCAAGCGCTGGATGTAAGCTCCGGGGCCAGTGCTGTGGCCATCAATTTTGCTCTGAAGCATTTCAAGTTGGAGCTGAAGCCTGGAAAGGTTCAGCCTGTTGCATCAGACAGCTCCAGCCCTGCAAAGGTCAGGGCTGTTTTGGTAAGGAGCTGTTTGCTGAAGCCTCCCCCTCCCCCAGATCCCTGCTCTTGGCCACAGGCCCATGCACCCATACCCCTGCCCATGCACACACACTCACACTCTGCTCAGCCTTTGGAAGTGGAGAAGCTCCACACCAGGACACTGCTCCTCACAGCCAGCACACACATGCCATGGACCAGGGGCTGCACAGCACTCCTGAGGCACCCAGCATGGCACTGGCGGATCTCACCTCCTCTGTGCCCACCCCTCGTGCCCCTGCTACAGCTGGGAGCCCAGGCAAGCCCTCTGCCAGGGAGTGGTGACCTCTGGCCAGGTGTGCACTGGCAGTGCCACCATCCACTGTGCATTCCCAATGGTCACAGTCATGGACCTGGACCTCCCTCCTCATCTCCGCAGTAGAGGCAGACCCATAGCACAAGGACAAAGCAAAGTGTTCTCTGCTCAGGCTGGTCTGAAATGCCCTGGGAGGAGCTGCCCCGGAGAGCACCACACTGCAAACAGAGGACACCCAAACCTTTGGGGGACAGGAGAGTGATCCCAGCGACCCCCCAAAACACCGTGATGGGGGCTCTGCAGGCGCAGCACTGGGTGGTGCAGAGCAGTGCTGGGAGCAGCCAGCAAGGACTGCAAAGGGAGGAAGGTGGTGAGCAGGGTGATGAGCTCCATCATAGCCACCCTCCAGCCAGGCACAGGGGATTGTCCCCCGCTCCTCTCTGCAGCTGGCATCCATCCATCCATCCATCCATGCCAGTGAGGATGGCAGGGCAGGGGGGAGAACTTAAGGCTGAGACATGTTAATTGCTGCCAGTGCACAGCCCGTCCTCTCCACATTCCTCCATCTGGACAAGGCACGACCACTTCTCTAAAGCCTTCTTTTCATCCCTAAAGCGAGAGCTGCATTTTAACTGTAATTCTTTTTTTTTCCTAGACAGACTTAAATCTCATTAAATTTAAGACACTTCAAGCTCTCTTTAGCAGTCCCTAACATAATTCTCCTAACTTAAGATACAAGATACTACACAGAAGTAGCCAATCCCGTTTATAATTGTATATATGACCAGCAATTCAAATTCACTTCCCTTGATTTAATGTCCTATTTGTATTCTATCAATAAATGGAGTTCTCAGGACCATACTTAAATGGAAGCAGCACTATGCTCTGATAGCCAAAGCCAGCAAAAAAAAAATTGCATCACTAAACTAAAATGTCTTGTAGTATATGATTCCTTGACTTATTGTTCTCTCCTCTTCACTGCACTTGAATATTAACTGTTGTATTAATAGCTCACTCTTAATTATCCATGAGTAATGTACTACAACCAGAAAATTAATGGAGGGAAGCACCACAAAAATGGAAAAGAATTCTCCCTATCCCAGATACATTTTCAAGCACACTGTGAGAGGAAGAAGATACACACGCTGCCTTGGACACAGCCAGAGAAGAGGCCAGTGCTGGGGAAGGTCCATTGGTGAACCCTGGGGATGGGTTCTTGCCCTGCTGGACCCTGCTTGCCACAGGAGGGAGGTTCTGAGCACAGTCCAGTAATGATCCCAGAGAGCTGGGATGGTCTGGAGAGACACAGCAGAGCCAGCCAGTGGCTTGGTTCTCCAGCCCAAGATGAGGGAGATGAGTGGGACCAAAGTGAGAAATTTACGGTTGTTAAGGGAGACTTTGCCACAAAACACATAATTCAGCTCCAGATTTCCCTGCAGCAGGAATTGGAACTTGAAAAGACTGACAAAGGACAGGGTATTTTCATGGATAATGTGGATTCTCAGAGTTAAACACTACAGCTGACAGGAGTGGAAAGATATGCTGCACCCTTCATTCCTCACCACCCTGCTCTCCAAAGGGCACCCGAGAGGGAGGACCTCTCATCCTTGCTGGGACATTTCCCCTCCCTAGGAGGCTGTTGGAAAGTGCTGCTCACCATGATGCCATGACACAGCGTCTGTGCCCCCGAGCTGGGACCGGGGACAGTGCCAGCATGGCTCCTCCATGGCAGCCAGGAGCTGCACAGGCAGGGCCACCACATCCATCTCCACAGGTGTGATCCTAGGGTTGCTCTAGAAGACTGGAATGGTGAGGTGCCTAATTAAATATGTGCCTCCCAGTGCCAGAGCCCTGCGGCAGCCATGAATTATGCAGCGACTCACTTACATGTCAGCAGGATCACAATATTGATGAGCTATCCTGCGTGTAATCTGATAAAAACCAAGATAAACTCAGCAAAAATTGAGTGTAATATGATCCTTTATTTTCAATAAACCACTTCCAGCCCAGCACTGGGAATGTCTCTCCAGGCTCACTGCTCACCTCAGGCAGCCAAGCCCAGCAGCTCCTCAATATGGCCCAACAGGGGCACGGAGCAGCAGCCGTGCTGACAGCATTCCCTTGCACCTGGCAAGGCAGCACTGGGTGCCTCTGAAGGCTGCCTGGGGATATTTCCGTGCCATACAGGGTTAGGGGCTGGTGCTCTCCACAGCACCGGTGCATTCCAAAAGGTCTGCGTTTTGGCATTTAGATTAATGCTGGAGACAGGGAGGAAGAAGTTGCCATGTCTCACACCAACTCCCTCCTCTCTGTCTGTGCAAATGAAGGATGACAGAGTGCAACTCCCACTCGGAAATGCTTTCCAGTGCTCCCACAGACCCAGGTCCGACTCCAGCTCCCGTGGCAAGCCAACTGCTTTGTAAACCTGGGCCGGATGCTTTTGGACTTCTGGGAAGAGCCAGCAGCACAGGCTCCTGACCTCAGCTAAAACACATCCCATAAGAAACACCCCAAAGAGAAAGGAGAGGCTTCTGGCCACTTTTGGTCACTGGACCCATGCAGAAGGCTGAGGGCTGCTAGCCAAGGACAGAGGATGCTGCTCCCTGCCCCAGCACTTCCCCAGTGCAGCAGGGAGTGGTGCTGTTCCCCCTGAACTCAGCACGACTTTCCAAGAGCCTCTGAAGGCAAGCAGTGCCCACCTGCCCAAGGCAAAGGGAGCCCAGCCCACCCTCATGCCAGACAAAGCTAGAGGCAATGAGCAGTGAGCGAAGGGGCTGCCCTCACCTTGGGGACACACGCTGCAGCCTCCTCGGCAGCCTCATTCCCAATGTCCCCGTCCCATCAGCTTTAGGGACATAACAAGGTGATTGCTTCATTGACAAGAGACAAGCCATGGATGAAGTATAGACATGAAGGTTACACCAACTCTGGAGCCTGCTGGACCCTGGCAGGGGCTGGGGACCCTGTGACAGCCCATAAACCCCACCACCAACTCCAATGCTGGCAGGTCCTTGCAAAAGAGGTGACCATCAAAAGCTTGTTTGACCTCCTAAGGGACATTTACTTCAGAGCCCAAGAACAAAGTTTCAAAAGCAGAGCACTGCTGGTTTTCTTTTAAAATGATATTTCAGATCCACAGCAATATAAAGAGAGAGGAACACGAAGACTGAGAAAGACTCAAACTGGGGGATCTGCCCAAGAAGACCAAGAAATGGCAGAAAAAGACCAGTAAAACAAGTGATGAATGCAAAGACTGAGCAAGTGACCAGCTCCTAGCTCTGCTGCTCCTCTCTCCAGACCTCTCTCTGGCCCATGGCAGGGCATTAGCTGGGTGAAACCTGGCTGGAATCTCCCCTGAGAGTCGGGGGTGACAACACCACAGTCAGTAGCATGTACCAAACCAACCAACCATAGGCAGCACCAGGCTCTCCATAGCCACAAGTTCTTCCAGTTCCTGACATTGCAGGAGGGGTCTGGATCCAGCCAGGTCCTCCTTGCCCCAAAGGCTGCTCTCCCTCATGCCCAGGGGGTCTGCACTGGCCCAGCAGATGCAGCTGGAAGGGAATTGGGCTGGCCCAGCACCCTGTAGGGGTCTCCAGCCCCACTGATAAGCCTACAGGGAGGGACAGGAATGTTGCTGCCTGGAGACGCCTCATTTCACAGATGTGCCTGTGTCTGCGCAAGAGAGAAACTTTCACAGTTTTACTGCTTTTCAAATATTTTAATGCAAGCCATTTGGTGTCATATTTTTAAAAAATGGGTACCAGCACAAGCTACATGCACATTAGCAACTGTCTCTCTATTAGTGTAAATACAAGAAGCAGAAAAGCACAGTCTGACTCCTAATCCATATGGTTATTCCAAATAGATTGCATGGTCTTAAACTTTGGCTTATTAGACTGGATCTTACATATGGAAAGAATTAAAATGCTGGATTTACAGTGCAGGCTAATCAGAACATGTTTAAATAACGATGCCCCAGCAGCCCCAGAGGGTCACAGCCTCCCAGACACCTGGTGGAGAGGCTGATCCTGCTCCCACAGCAAGAACTTCCCCAAAGCCCGGCGTTGCAAGAGCTGCACTGTGGCGCAGGGCAGGGCAGGATCCAGCCTCCAGCACTCCAACAGAGCAGGCTGCAAGGAGGAAATACCTCATTTCCCACCGACTAGTCCATACAAGCAGAGACAATAGGGCCAAGTGTGCGCTGCCGGCAGTGCTCCCGCGTCGGAGTGCTGGCCAGCACGGGCTGCTCTGCCCTGACTCTTCCTATCTGAAAAAGCCATCAGCCCGCCTGCTCCTTCACTTAGAATGAAAGGTCACTTCAGGGCTTTTAGGGTGGTTTTTTTCAAACAAAAGAATTATCTCGATTTAAAAAAAAAAAAAAAAGGGAGAGATCACAAAGGCTATTAAAAACAAAGCATGGTATCACTGCTAACAAAGCCAGAATTCACGGGAAAGTGGATATACATTACTTACTTCTGCTAATTAATTTCTGGACAAGGCCAGACTCATTTCGAGTGCTTCAATGCTTGCATGTCCACCACCACAGATCCAAACATGCTCCCCCACCAGAGAGTCTCCTTGCAGCAGTCCAAGCCTCTCCCCTTTTATTCCACTGATGTTGTTTCCATGTGAGTCAGTTGCCTTTTTATCGCTCCTCTAAATACAGCTTTCTCCAAAGTTGCTGAATTTCTAGACTTGGAAGCATGACAGAAGAATGCACTGATTCAACCCCTCCACACGGCTGGCTGACACCTCCCCTGGAGCCGACTCCCCATAGGGAGGGTGACCAGTGAGAACCAGTATGAATCCAGCAAAGGAGATGTGGTCTGGGGAACTGGAACCCAGCCACGTCTCCAGCTGTCCTGGACTCTCTGCTGACCCAGATGACAAACCCCAAACCTGTTCCCACACCAGCCCCAGGAATGGTCCTGTATTGTGCTGCACCACCCAAGCTGCAGTCCATGTGCTGGAGCCAATGCCATCCATTGGAGTCCAGCCTCCTCAGCTCCAAGCCAGACTCAATAACACTGATCAACAACACTCCTTGTCCTGGGGGATCATCAGAGGCTGTGCAGAGCAGTGGAGGAGAGGGTTTCAAAAGCACAGCCAGCCCCTTAATGACTGCATCAAATGGCAAGTCAGTTATTAGTCTTTAACTGCCAGAAAACATCAGCAGCAGGGACCCAAGTGTTAGTGTCTCCTCAAGTCCCTGGTGCTGGGAAGTGCCACTTGCTAAAGGGCAGCCCACGGCCAGGGTGGCCAGGGAGCAGGATCACACCCCCAACACACACCTGCTCCCTGCTCCTGCTCAGCCCTGGCCACAGAAAGCCACGTGCTGGGCACTTGCAAGCAGGAACAAAAGCCAGCCCCTCCATGCAGCTGCAAGGGGGCTCAGCTGTGTCAAGCTGGCAGCACCCAGCACAGGGCAGCTTCCTGGGCAGGTCCTGAGAGCACGGCTGAGGCCCACAATGGTTTCCCCATGGTCCATACTGCCAGCTACCCAGGAGCACCTTATCTGTGCTGAAACCATCATCAGATTCTGCTGGCAAAAGATGCAGAGGAACTTGGAAAGGCCACAGATGAATAACCCTGTTCAAACCATCCCCTTGGTACTGAGAGCAGTTCTGCATAAACACTCTGCACTAACTATGGCCTAACAGGGCCTTCCTCTCTCCAGCCTCTCATTACTGAGGATCAGGAAAAGAGAAGGAGCATACGCTCCTTTTGGTTTTTAAGGAAATTATTAAATTGGGCTCAAGTTTTCATCTTTCCCACAAAAAGGTGCTCTGTCATCTCATGCATGTTCACCTACACAAAGATGAGATGACATCTCTGGCTAAAGGCCGACAGTTCTGCACCTCCTTGTCGCTTTTAACAAGAAAATAATCCTGCAGAAACACTTGAAAAACAAATCGGTGTTGACACTCCTCATCTGCTAGGTACACTCTACAAAAGGAAAGAAATACTGCATTAGCGTTTGACCTCCTCACCTTTCTGACATTGGAAGAAAATACAGAGGGAAGGCTCAGAAAAGCTGATGCTGAAGTAAGAATGTCAGGAGAGCAGGCAGAGCTGGAGGCTGGAGCCCCCAGCCCAGCGGGCAGGGCAGTGCTGAGTCAGCCCAGGCTGAAGGGAGCTGTGAGCTGAGAGCATTGAGTGGCACACAGGAGTCCCAGGGATGGGTGAAGAGATGTTTCTGCAGATCAGGGCATGAGATACTTTAAGAGGGACCATCACCAAAAAGCTTCTCAGTCCAGTGAAGCCCTGGAGCTCTGCCCTCGGGCTGCAGTCAATCCTTCCACATGTGTGAGCCAACATCCTCCCACCTGTCTTATCTCTCCCCGACAGCAGCCCTGTTACAGCTCCATCCTTGCACCATTACATGGCTGTGTAGTGCTGAGTGGCTCCTTGCACACACAAGAGGCTGCCTTGTCCTGCTCTAAAGGCTCCTGAACCATGCAGCACACTTCCACCTCTGCAAGCCCACAGGCTGGAACAAGGGTTTCCTCGGGTCCCAGCACTGTCAGCTGCTCCCTTCATTCTGGGCACGGTGGATTTCACCAAATAAGTCATGCTAACCCCACCTCCTCTTCCCTGAGCAGAGGCTACCACGGAATAAAACTGAGCTTTGTCTTCCGAACAGCCAGACACTCTCCATGAGAATGCTCCCAGCACAGGCAGCTTGCCCTTTGGACACAACACTCGGGTGACTTTCCACGCACACAGGCACCAGACGGTCTCACTGCTCCCCCAGTGTGGCTGGGCACAGCTCTGCTGCCGCCTCGCCGGGCACAAGTCCTTGCCAAGGAGGTGGGGGCACTTCGAGGAACTCACAGAAATATTTTCCCACTGGTAGCTGCCGGCCTGAGCTAATGCGACATGACACGTATCTCACTATGAACAATGTGCTGACATTCAGAGCCTGCTCACCATGTTCCCAACCGTCCCACTGTCACCACAGCAAGATCACAGGCAGGGGGATACATTTCTTCTCTGAGCTTGTTTCGAGCACCCCTTCGAGGCGCCACTGCCGTGGAAAGCCCAGCAATCCCTCCACTAGACAGCTTTGTAACAGGTAGCACAGCACCGTGGTAATGTCAGCTGGAACAGGAGGACACGGAGAGAGGCAGTGCTGCCTGAACAAGGAGGCTCCTGCAAAGCCACTCTCGTTAAGTGTCCAGGCACAGCAACAGCTTCACATCCTGCAAAGATGGCCCTGGACTCTGCCACATCTCTGTAAAATGTGCAGCTACACACAGGAGCAGGAGTCAGACACCAGTGCCAACTGTTAGCCGCCTAAAGACAACCCTCCCACCAAACAGCTCCATCTGAGAAAGGGCTCTGATGGCTGTCCCTGGACATCCACGGGAAAGTGGAAGGGAAGTTCTTGGGACAGATCCCCTCCAGGCTGCAGGTGGGAAAATGCAGGGAGCGTGACAGAGCACAGTTTGTGTGCCGAAACCCTGACACCCGCCCGTGCCCTGCTTACACAACAGCATTACACAACACGGCACTTCCGTGGGTTGCATAAGGGCAGGACCGGCACACCCGAAACCCCAGAGACTGTGATGGACATGCTGGGACAGCAAACCCACCACTGGTCACCCAAAAGCACATTCCCACCATGCTGCCTCCCCACTGGCCCTTCCAGGCTACTCCTGAGAGGAGGCAGCCCAGCACAATGACAAGAAGCATCACGGCATGATACCAGGAGGCAAGAGAAGGAGCTATTTCACCACTTCCTTTGACCTCAAATCACAGGACCTGGAGAGCTCTTTCTTCTTGCACAAAGAAACTGTTCTAACTTTTGGAGAAACTAAAGTAAATTTTGTTAAAGATCATCCAGGGCCAGACAGCACAAGGGGCCAGCAGCAGTTCCACACATCTGCAGGTTTCAGCTGGGTGACAAAGGCAGCACCATGGTCATCAGCAGTTTGTAGCTTCTACCCCAAGCTGTTGCAAGAAGGAGCAGCACTGCCAGGTGCTGCCATACAGCAGGTGTGAACTCGTGGTCTCTGTTTTAAAAAATCCATCCAGTACATCCCAATGTGTGAAAAACAAAGCATCTACCACACCATGCAGCACAGAGAAGGCTGCTAGGAAGGATGAGGCTTGGGCTTCTCCCCAGCCACTAAAGTTTCCATTTTCTGCACCCAAGCCAGATGTCTGCAGAATGAGCAAGGATTTACGACAGCCAAGCTTCAGAGTCCCTCCGCTTCTCAAGGAAGTATCAGGAAATAAAAGGGCAATTGCATTAGTCAGTCATCAGGAGTTCAGGGTTTCTGCTTGGTTTCAGTGACAGCAGGTAAAAAAATTGCTCAGCTGCCTGACTGCAGCCAGCAGCCCTGCAGGAGGCCAGACACGTCCCTTCCCAACACACCACACCACCAACACCTCTGTCCTGGTAAGTGCCAGGACGAAGCTCAGCTCATCCAGGGCCTCCCCCACTCAGCACAGCAGAGGAGGTCCCAGCAGGAGCCACTGTCTCAGCCCGAGCTCTGCTCTGTTCCAGCAGCTCTTGCCTGTGCAGGGGGTCAATGGAAATGCAGTGCCTGGAGGGTCCGAGCATCCCCGTGATGTCCCCCCAGCTCGTGGGCTGGCGTGGAGCATTTCATCTCTATTGAAAGTCCCACCAAGATGAGATTTGCCTCTTCCGCAGCTGCGTCCCCCCAGCACCCTCCAATCACCTAGGGACACCAGCCCCTGCTCTCCATGGGCCCTACACCCACGTTCTCAGCCGTGGCAGGAGCACCAGCAGCAAGGTCACAGACGACCCCACCCATCCGTTACCTCACAGCCTGCTCAGTGGGGAGGCCACCCACATCTGTGGGAACGCTTTTCAGGGTTGCATTATGAGCAAATTCCAGTTCTCTCACAACACAACTAAGCAAATACCACTATCTAAATCTGAAACTCATCCTTGGAAACCCCACTAACATCCTTCTTCCTCTGTGTGTCCCCTTCACACAGCTCTTGGCTGGTGACCAGACAGCCAGTTTCACCCACAGCGCTGCCCCCAATAATTGGTTTCTTCCCTCATGTAACAACTCCTATAAGGCCACTGCAAATCCTTTCAACAAAAGCTGAGGTAGCCAAATCCAGCTTCTACTAGCCTCTTTACCTCTCCGCCCCCCAGATATAAATTTTATACTTGGAGCTACTAAAGTTGGCTGAAAATAATGATAACTGACAGATGCTGGGTTAAATAGGCCACAGTCTTTCCCTCGGGCCTAATTTAGACCGGATATCAAAATGATACAAAATATCATTGCTTGCCTTCACTCCATCAGGACATGTGCAGACAGACCGATATTAACTCCTTCCTGGGAGCACTGTGTTTGCACTGTCACCTTGCAAGAAAAAGCACCTTTTACCTGATCTCCTCCTGCCCTGGATCCCATGCTCCAAGGTGGCTCCTCAGCAAAGTCTCTTTAGTTCCAGCCCAGCTTAGTGCCAGGTGCTGGGCAAGTCACACCAGCCTGAGCCTGTGCCCCTTGTGGCACAGCAGCCTCAAACCATAATCCACACGTGGCAGTGCAGAATGTGGGGCAACAGGACCCCCACACCAGCTTGGACACATGGCTTGCACCACTCAGGACAGGTAATTAGAGGCTGTATTCTAATGAATATGCACAAGGGGGCAGAGTCAGAGTTGTGCACCTGAGGTAAAGTTATGCATATATTTAATTTTTCAACACTTGGCAGTGCAATCTCGCTTCATTCACTTGACCTCCCGCATCTCCTTTCCTAGGAGGCTTATTGGGTTTGTTTCTCTTCAAAGGTTAAGGGAAATGTTACAAAAGAGTCTCCTTTGCCTCCATCAAGCACTCAGGGTGCAATGAGCAATCCCAAGCCCCAGCCCAGACATGGTGCTTGCCACCTCCTCACTGGCACCTGCCTGCGCCAGCAGCAATGGATCCACCCGCTGACAAGGCTGAAATGTCTAACTAGCAAGTCTCATTTTCAGTTGCTTATAAATTTACCAAGAGTTAACTGATCAGCCCCAATTTTCCTTGGCAAATACATCAGCCGGACTGGATATATTGATTTGAAGATTTAATTCAGAATTTCTTGGTTATTTCTGAGAAATATTTCTGATGTAAACGCTCCATCTCTCCCACTCTCTTCACTTTAGAGGGCAAAGGCACATTCCGTGTTCTGAAAAAAACATGAGTTTGATTTACACAGTTATTGCTGTCACATAGTTACTGCACTAAACAAGGAGCAGTGAAAGCAGCTTGAGTAGAAGCAGCAGCATTACAGCCACCTCCACTCCACACCTGCCCACAGCTGGCTGCAGCTACAGTCCCCAAAGCTCTCCATCTCTGAGGGCTCAGAGCTCCTGAGGCCTTGACAAAACCCACAGAGCGGGCCAAGGCTGAAGAAAACACAGTTAGTGCTTTAAAGTGAAGTTGAATTCAAAGAAAATCAGTTCATCAGTTTAGAGTTATAAATGTTAAACTCAGGAAGGGGATCATTTGTGCACCCATAGACTCATAAAACTGTATTAAACAGTAAGTACTATGTTAAAAAGACATTATTTCCAAGTCCCAAATCCAGCATTCAGAAGTTAGGAATGCCTCTGCAACCTGCATTTGACCTTGTTTCTTTCAATTGCGACAGACTTGCATTGCAGGGGTTTTCCTCAGAGAAGCAGGTGCTGGGTGCTGGAGCTGCTCTGTGAGCAAACTGAAAATGCAAAGTGGTGGACACTGATGCCATCAAAATCCAGCTTTGCCTGCTGGAAGTGTGGGTATGGGAGACAAAAATGGTTAAGGAAAGCCCTCACAGAGCACTGCTTGCTGTACTCATCACTGGCAGATCCTGTGCTGCCCAGGCACTGCTGCCACGCTTCAGACCCTGTGGGGCTGGAGAGGGAATGGCAACAGGCTGGCAGCCCCCAGAGGCAGGAACGCAGCCTGCTGCCCACGCGGCTTCCCTGGAAGGCCGTGCTGTGGTCCTGCAGACCCAGCAACTCCCCCCAACCCTGCTTTGGGCTGGATGAGTCCTGCTGCACGCTGGATCTCCGGGGCAGGGCACGGGGCGGCAGGGCACGGGGCGGCAGGAGCAGCCGCATGCGTGTGCCAGTGAATTGTGCACTTAACTGGACACTGAACACAGCTGACCTGTCAGCGTGTCAGCACGGGCACTCCTAATCCCAGTCTATGTCAGGGACAGCCAACGGCCTCAACATAATTGCAGAGAGGCAGGGATTCATGGCCTGGCAGCAGAGATGCTGCTACTGATCCGACATGTGGAGCAGGGCAAGGCAGCAGCAGCCACCAGCGCCCAGGATCAGATCCTCCGACCCGCTGTGCAGAGGAGCACCACAGCCCATGGAGCTGCTCCTCTGCCTGCCAGCCCAGCCATTGCTATCATCAAGCTCTGCCTCCCTCAGAGGGCAGGGAAAAGAGGGATGCCACAGAAAAGGGATTCCCTCAGCCTGTGGGCAGCTAGCAGCGTTTATACCTGTGTGTGGCACCGTCCACACTGCCATGATGAGAAGTCAGGTTAAAGAGCCAAAGCATGTCATAGCCCCCAACAGCAGTTCTAGTGGTTTTACTCACTCACATCATTAACAAATTAAACTTCAAGATTTGGAAAAGGCACTGGCAACAGCTGTTTCCTGGCATTTCATCTTTCCTAGACCACACCTTTCCCCCATGACAGTGTACAAGGTAGGAGACCAGCATCACCTCCGCTCCTGCAGAGACATGCAGCCCTCTCTGACATCACATGGGAAACACTTCTTGGGGACAGCTGCAATGGGAGGGGGAGGCAAGAGAGCAGAGACCACTGCCCCAGGTTGTCCAGATTTGTGCAAATAGTTGCTGGGATTCCCAGCATCCACAAGCAGGAACACAGTTTGCTATCTTATTTTCCAAGTGAGAATCCCATTTTCTGGAAGCATTATGAACTGCAGGCAGTTATTAACAGGGTGCTGGTCCTGCTTCTTAGCCCTGCACTGCAGGGTTTGACCAGGGCATGCTGAATGGCTGACACAGAGCTGTGAGACAGCCCACAGTCCCCAAGGGCATTGCTGCCAAGCACCTTCCCAGCAGGAGAGCCTGAGGCCTGGATCTGTGCCCCTACCTGACGAAGCAGAGGCTCAGGCTCCTCTGGGGGCACAAGAAATAAATCCCTTCTGCAAAATGAAGCTCTGCTCAGTCCGCAGCAGGATGTGCCACTGAGCTGACATCGCCACCAGCTCTCCACAGCACATCCATATGGCTGGCCAGCAGTGGGCATGTTCTTACACTTACATTTCCCTCAAGTTTTGATACTACACCAGGAGGTGCAGCAAAGCAGTTTAATGCCCACGGCAATCATGCAGCCAGATTGTGGTGAGAGGGCTTTCCCCAACAGCAGCCCAAGCAGCAATGAGATAGCGTCACACATTAGCCAGGTTGTGCTAAGCTCAGTCCAGGCAGAGATGTCTGAGCAAAACCTCTCGCCTTGCTCCAGCCATGCCTCCAGGGACACTCACAGGTATCCCCACATGCCTCACACCTGCACACTCCTCGCAGAAGTAAACCCAGACCTGTCAGCAAAACCAAGCAAGGCAGTGGCTGTGAATGGCTGCTCCCCATCCCCACCACCAGTGCCTGGGGTGCAGGCAGCCAGCATGGGCTGCATGGCTCAGGGGGACTCCCATGGATGCCAGAGAACAGACCCCCCAAGGTCCGGAAGGGCACACCCAGACCATCCCTTGCTATCTCCTTCCACCCAGCCCCACTCCACTGGGACTGAAGAGCCACCTCTTCTCCAGGCCAAGTAGTATCTCCTCTGTGAGCAGACAGAATAAGGCAACAAACTATTTCATTTTTACTATTTGTATTTGACCTTTTTATATTGTTTGCTTTTTCCAGCATAATCCCTTAAGAACACGGCTGATGATTTATAACAAAAGAATATCTCTATAGTGGGTGCCTTGCAAGACCTCTCTCCTGCTGCTTTAGAGTGATTTACTTTTGGATTAGCCTCTGATAGAGAAGGGCTCGGCTGACGATTTGCCCTCGTATATCAAAAGGGAAATCCTTAAGACATCACTATAAAACAGCAGGAAAGAGCACCTGCCTGACTCATAAACTTATATGATGTGGTTTAGTCAGATAGGCCATCTGCTTCCCTTACATACCCATATGTCCTTCGCTGTTCCCTGCTACCTCACTGTTAACTTTGGTGATTTTCTCCTTCACTTCCACAAAGCTAAAGCAGAGAAATGAATCGAATGATAAACTTTCATGCAGATAGGAACAAGTGCACTAGCCACTGTCTCTGCCTTCTAGTTACACAATAAATAATGACAGTGGAGGTGAGGAAACACACGTCTGCTCTTCATTAGAACCATCATATAAACTTAATGCGCCAAATCCTGCCCTGGCCTACACCCACATGGCTCAGCTAACTTGGGTGAAGAGAGGAAAGATCCACTCTTGTGGTGTGTCCTTACCAGCCTCCAGCTGCTCCCCACAGGAGCAGGCCATGGTCCCCAGCACGGCTGCACTCCTGTGCTGGAGGCCTTTCCTATGGGTGAGGCATCGTTGTTCAGTCAGGGCTGGCCTCAACCACACCAATGTTCAGGGAAAAAAATACAAAAAACTGGAGATTACTCCCTTCCCTAGGACAGGAAAACATCCTCTATCCTCATGATTACCTATTTAGAGACTAATTGAGCCAAACTTTGTATGAAACCTTCATTCCCAATGACCAAACAGGCTTTTGTCCCCTGAACTCACCTGTGTCCCTTTTGAATCCATTTCTGTCTTGGTTTCTACAGCAACCCATAACCATTAACTTCAGGGATGTATCTGAACACCATGATATAAAAGGTACTCCAGCTTCAAAACTGCTGGCTAATTCCATTATGTACCCCCAGCTCTTGCCCTAGAAGAAAGCAATTAATTGTTTTCTAATGAACCTTTGCCTTCCACACATGACTGCACATGGCTGGCCAGCACCCCCAGGGACCAACCCAACACTCCTTTCCCACAGGGGCAGCCTGCTCATCCAGCCTGCCTCACACAGAATTTCTTTCATGCCACCTTCTCCCCCTTTCAGCCTCTTTAGAGGTTTATTCTGCTTTTTTTGTAAGACAGGGCTCAACTAGCACAACACTCACTATATCCAAAATGTGCTTGCAAAGACCACTGCAGCTTCTCCACAGTGTAACTTTGTCTGGTCCTCCATCCACTTTTGTCATGCCCAGCCATCAAACGCTGCTGTCCCTTTACACCTCTCGTGAGGAGAAAACCAATAGATCCTGACCCCAGCCACAATCCCGAGGAAAATGCCAGCATGCTGGCCCAGGGAAGTGGAAAGTGCCCTGCATGGGAGGCAGAGCAAGCTGCAGGCACTCGTTCTGCAATGAGAGCATGTCTGCATCCCCTGGCCCGGGCATGCTGCTGCAGTGCAGGGAGAGGGGAGCTCGCACCAACCAGCCCTGGGGGCACAAGGAAATTGGCCTCCCTGCAGCTCAGGGGGAAAGAAAACCTCCTGTAATCTACGTCCTTTTTTAATGTTCGTCTTGCTTTTTAATTTCCCAAAATCCAGTCCCTAGGAGTTCATTTTTCTCCTCTGCAATGGAGTAAGGCAAGCCGAGGTTTTTCCGGCTCTCTGGAGAGCTGCCTATAGCCTACCACAGAGTGGATAAAAACCCGCATAAAAAGACCACCCAAGGGACTGGGAAAGTGGTCCCTAGAGGGAAGAAAGAGGCATTTTGTTTAGAAAGGCTGAAGCACAGACAATTACCCAAAGCAGGGAAAAAAAAA
>WBMY01010111.1:28855-59334 GCA_013397315.1 Donacobius atricapilla | reverse complement strand
TTTCCTTTTTTTTTTTTTTTCCTAGAGCATCATCCAAAAATCTATCAATGCAAACAGCATCTTTGAAAAAAATACCAGCAATACAAGGCAAGATGCTTCCTCCCCCCTTTAACCCCAATGCTGCAGGAAACCTCTGCCTGGTGCCAGTCCTAGCAGCATCTATTGCAGTGTGGCAGGGACAGAGGCAGACCCATGAAGCCCATGGCAGTGGGAAAAGTCTGGGGGAGGAGCAGTGGGCCAAGAAGAGGCTGCTCTGTGCAGTGCTAGACAGGATTTAGGGAAGCCCACTGCAGCAGCTCCCTGTATGTACCCCACCCACAAAGGTGACAGGGGACAGACTCATCACCCCAGGGACACAGCCCAGCCCTTGGCAACTCTGGGCTTGCCTTGAGAGCTCCGTGGGGAGGGAGAGCTTTGGCCCCACACTGCCGGGAAGCAGCAGCCATGGGGATGGGCAGCAGGCAGAGAAGGCTTTTCTGCCCGTGCATTGCCCTCGATGGGCTGCGGCTCGAACGGGACCCCAAGGTTGCACATACGACAGCCTGGGTTCTGGCGAGCCTGGCAAAACCCGCCTCCTATTACTATGCTAAATAAACACTTCACTCAACAGTCTTGGCACTTATTAAGCACCTGGGAGAGAGACTGCCTCACGTTGTCCAAAACACTCTTAATTACTGTTAAATCAAGATTGCTTCCCCGATAGAGAAAAAAAAAAAAAAAAAGAGGCGGGTAAACATTTGCATGTATTTTCCACTGCAATCACATTACACATCTCTGTGACAAGCAAATTCTTGGCAGAGCTCAGGAAGAACACACTGCCTGTGCAGGAGCATCGCAGCACAGCCTGCTCAGCCAAATAGCCTTAGGTCCCCCCCTCCTTAGGTAAGAAACGGAACCAGGAGGATTTCCTGGCACATGGACTAACGCCATCAAATGCTTCTTTTATTTGTTGTTGACACATGTATAACAGTGGAAGAATCACTAAATAGCCTTGTAATATCTTGATTTATGGATTATTCTTCCCTACGAATAGCACATGGCAAGGACAACATGTCTTCATGCTGTATCTCTGCTAGCTCAGGAGCATTGGATTGCTGCTGTTAGCACCCCCAAATCCCAGGCAGCACAGGGCTGAGCCGGGCACAGATGGGATCCCCAATCCCCGCTATCAGAGTGGGTGAAGGCACAAAGCAGTGTGTGGGCGTTTAGGCACAGATCCTTTTCCTTTTTGTAAGCCTTCTCAAGCTGCATTTTCCCCGAGCAACTCCTGCATGGAGCTTTAGAACTGTGCCTAGCAGTGTGCAGCTGTTTCCAGAGGCCAGAGGCCTGGGGAGTGCTCTGTGGCACTGCCAGCCTGGCCACCCCAGCCAGCACACAGCCTGGGCTTGGGGGTCAAAATCCGGCACAGAACCTCCCTTCTCCTCCACTTCACACTCAACTCTTCCTTAAGATACAGGGGATTTGCCTTAATTGATTTAACTGGCAGTTGCAGTGCTCTAACAAAAAAAGAACTCATATCAGAGAAGCACAAGGAAGAGAAGGGCCTTTGGGACAGTATCACTACACTGCTTCAGGCCAAGGGACAGGTCCCAAACGGGCCAGGCAGGGCTCAGTCTGGGCCATACCACCACTGTCTCCATCACAGTCAGAAACACATCAAGCAGCGCCCTCTGAAAGCTCTGGAAAGCAGCAGGATCATGTCCAGGGCATGTGTTCCAGCACCGGTGTGCTGCACCTGACTAGTTCTGTTGACAATTACCTGGGATTCACTGCCAGTGACAGATTATCAATGGCATATGACTTCGCATTTTAACAGGCACTGATCTGCCTGCTAAACCCAGAATATCAGGTTAAATCACCTAATGTGATCTTTTGAGTCAAAAGGCAAAGCAGAATTCTGCTGATAGTCATTTAAACAGTTGCTGGTGAGAGCATCCAAAGCAGCTCAGCTGCAATATTCCAACACAGATGGTCAGGCTTTGGTTAAAGGGGACACCTCTACAGGAGAGGGGATAAACTGACGCCCCAATACCTTTCACACCGTGGATGCATTCAGAAGATCCCAAGCTCTTCATAACAGATTTTGGGAAAAGGGCAAGAGCCCCCAGGGGAGACGGGCACAAAGGTCACTCTAGGACAAAGTAACAAGATGTAGGTAAAATGATCTTGGAGCTTTCAAAGATTCATTTATTATTATTCATTTATTCATTTTTATGAGTGACGGAATTTCTTCCATTTCTCCTCCCTATCCATGGTACAACATCCTCACACAGACAACAGGCAATCTACCAGATATGTGCACATCCATGTCCATGTGACAATGATGTGACCAGGAGTTGCACAACTGAACCCAACACAGACTTCAGCTCCAAATTAGCATTCAAGCACAAACTGAGCTGTGTCAGTGCTCCTCAGCAAACCAAACTAGTCCAAGATTATCTCTGTTCTCAGCCCATTTACCAAATAGGTCTCGTAGTGAACATGTGCTGACTCTTGATCTAGGGAAAGCATCCAAGGAAAACAGCTGCCAGAGGCTTCACTGCAAATGAACACTGTGTGCTAAAGGAGTCCCGTGCCTGACACGGAGCTGGAAAGCTGGCTGGAGGTTGAAGTGGGGACAGACAAAAAGTTCACTCCCTGAAGTGCCATCTCTGAAGAAAGCCACACACGGACACAAAGCGCAGGGCAGTCATTTGCAGCAGGCCCCAGCCTAGAACAGTCCTCTACAGGAGCACAAAGTCCCGCTGCTCTCTCTGGGCAAGTCCCCCCAGCCCAGACACACATGCCTGGTGGCCACTGAAGCCTGCCAGGTGCCTGCAGGAGCTGTGCAGAGCTGCCCCTGCTTCTGTGTCCTCCCTCAGCTCCATGGGAGGATGGGTCATCCCACCAGCAGCTGGCCCGACCAAAAACCCCCTGCAAGAGCACTGCTCCCACCCCAGCGCACAGCTCCAAGCCAGCACTGCTCCCCTCTGCAGGGGGAGGGAGGGCAGTCTGAACCAGCACATACAAACCTACTAATTAAAAACTTGGGAAGGGCTTAAAATTCACTTTCCTGGGGAACAGGAACAATTTGAAAAAACAAAACAAACATTTTTCTTTCGTAAACAGGCAGTGGAGCCAGAATCTCAGCATGCTGCAGCCAGGAACAGTGGCTGGGAGAGGGCTAATGCCCATCTCTGTCCCACTGGCTGCTCCCCATTGCTGCCCTGCAAAGCTTCATCACCATGGGCAAAAACACCGAGAGAAACAGGCTGACTGCTGCCCTGTCAGTTAAACAGGACATTTCACATATTGTGAAATTAGCATCTGAATTCACTGCTTTCTTCTTCCCTCATCCTTTGAAAATTCACTTTCTCCAAGATTTTGAGAAACTACAGCAAGGAAGATGGAAACCAGTTCAGGGTGCACAAAAGAAAGGTCAGCAAGTGCATCTGAATAACTTTTACAGATAATTACTCATTTTCATATCCTCCTCCCATTCTTCTGGCTGGGAGCACCACACACTACGCACACAGCCTTCCGCAGAGCATTTTCTTGGCACAGGGTGCTAAGGGTCTTCAGAAGAAACTCAGAAAACATTCAGACCTGGGCTGTGATACCCTTGCATCTCATCAGCATGCACATCCCAGTCAAAAGCTAATGTCTGGTGTGGAGGATGCCCGTCCATTTCCCGCTGAGCCCACAGCAGGATTTCTCTGGGCCTGGTTAGTGAAGTCCCAGCACAATAGTGCTGCAAGGCCTTTAATCACGCTGAGCTTTAGCAGCATTCCTTGGCCCAGCAGAGCACACCAGCAGTACGAGACGTGAACAATGGCCAAGCTTTGTTTCCATGTTCCTGTCTCCTGAGCCCATGAGGAACATCTGGTTGCCTTCCTTCCACTGCAGAGGGTGGGCATGGGTGGGTCCCCACTGACAGCAGCAAGGCTACAGCGAGCAGCACACCCCAAGCAGCCCATTGATCCACACAAGATGAGGCAAGACCAGGGACGTGCTTGGAGAGGTGCCTGCAAGATTTTTGCCATGCTGGCAGCAGAAATTAGAATCTGTGAATGTCAGCACTGCAAACAAAACCAGGATGAAAGACTTGACCGTGGCCTGCAGAGAAAGTGGCCACTCGTCTCCACAGACTAGAGCAGGAATCATGACACCACATATACAACATTTCCTGGTTCCTGCCAGGACACGGGCATCTGCTCCGAGGGCTTTACCCACATCAGAGGCAGTGCAGGAAGGAGCTCGGGCTCACGGCCAGTTTCAGTGGCAACGCAGGACCAAGAAGCAGGAGTCAGCAGCCCAGCACCCCACAACCTGTGCTTGGCCTTCGAAGGGTTCAGGAAATCTCTTCCACAGAAGTTCCACAAGAACACTGCCCATGCAAAGCAGAGACACAGTCCTGTCTGTGAAGGACCTCCATCATGTGGGACCCCCATTACCCAAGAGAGGTGAGGACACCAGTCTTGCACCCAGGAACACAGGAGTGGCCAGGGCACTCACTCCCTGCTTTGAAAGGGGTTTCAAGTTCTAGGTATGTTCAAGAAATGACTGGATGTGGCACTGAGTGCCATGGTCTAGTTGACAAGGTGGTCAAAGGTTGAACTCGATCTCAGGTCTTTTCCAGCTGAATTGATCCTGCGTGTCCCTTCTCTTAGGGGTGTTTGGTAGGTGTTGCTTAGGATAGGCAGACAGCAAGAGTGCACACACTGCTGTCCCTCTGGAAAAAAAAGGCTTTCAGGAAATAAAAAAATCTTGATCCTATAATAATAATTCATATAAAGTAACTCCATAGATTCAGCTTGTCTGGTTTGAAAGCCAAGGCATAACTCAAAGAGAGGTTGGGGGGCTGTGAGATGTTGGCAGGAGACACCAAGTCCCCAGGAGGTTTCAGACACATGCTTGCCCCACAGGAGGGTTACCTGCTGAGGGACTTGGGCAGATCCCCAGCAACCTGGCTCTCCCATGCCACCTCTGCAGAGGCTCACAGCTGCAGAGCCATTGGGACCAGGGCTGTGATGGCACAGGCAGAAGCCTGGCCCTGACTGTGCCATGCTCAGGGCACAGCTCTCCCCACCGGTGCAGGCTGGTGATGGAGGCATTGCCTGGTGTGTGGCTGTCCACCAGCACGACCCAGCAGCCTGTCCTGGGTCCTCAGGGCAAGGGCCCAGCCAGCAAGTGACACGCTGGCTGCAGGCTCAGCAGCTCCATGCAGCTGAGAGCCCAGCACAGAGGGAAGCCTGGATTAGCTCCTGGCACTGTAGGAAGTGCTATAATAGCAGAAGCAGAGCAGCAGGCAGCAATTGTGGAGCCTGAGCAAAAATCCCTTGTTTTCACTGGCTAGTTCTGGTTTCATGTTTCTGATCTTTTAAACATCAGGCACTCCCCAAGCCTGGCCAAGAGCTCCCTAACGCAGCACTCTGCTCTGCCAGCAGCCTGACCTGTGCCAATGGGTTTCCTCCAAACTGCCAGCTCCAGGCTGGAGACGGAGCTCCAGCCCCACTGCATATGGGCTGGCAGCAATGCCCAGCAGCAGCTGAGCTCCCTCTCTGGAGGAGAGCAGCACCATCATCCCACTTGCCTCCAGCCAAGGCTCACAACTCAAAGGCACTTTTCTCAGCCTGTCTCTGCAGATGAACCCACGAGTGCCCCAAAGTAAGGCAGCAGAGGCACGGGGAGCAGTCTGCAATGGCATGGTGCAAGACCAGTACAAACCAGTGCCAGCTGCCACCAACACATGCTCTGCTGTCAGCCCAGCCACTTAACTACACTGTTTTACCCCGGCTGTAAGTCAGCCAACAGCAGACCTGCTTGTTTCCCTTTCCAAAGGGGAGAAAGAGAAGGAAGCTTGTGGAAAATAAAATCCCTCTCAACAGCCTGGAAAAAGCTGCATGTAATGAGTCCACAGAAGCAATGAGAGGTCATGTGGGCAGGTGAAGGGTTAACAGGTGGAAGTCAATGCCCCTCTACCAGGCAGCCAATATTTTTATCAATAAATTATGCATCAGCATCTAGTAATAATGACCTAGCAGCCAAGGCTATTTAAAACAAACCAATCGATGGTATTAACGTAATCCCCAGGAGAAAACAAGACACCACACACAGAGCTGGGATCAGAGCAGATCAGGCCAAGGAGAAAGGGACCTTTGGGAGAGCAGTCAGCCAGCGGGGACAGAGGTCCCCAGGCTGAAAGGCCAGGCAGGGGCTCCAGTTCAGCCAAGAGCAGAGAATAAAAATCACGGGCCCATCCCTGTACCACAGCCACGGCAGCCTTGGGAAGGGCTGGCACTGAGACCACCCCCTGGCTCACCCATGTGGCAGCTGCTGCAGCCTGACTCGATCCCCCAGGCCAGACCCTGCCCAAGCACAGAGGTGAATGGCTGCTGCCCAAGCACCTAGGCCATGCCACGCTGGCCCTCACTGCGGGGCAGGGGCCACAGCCTGCCCACAGAAGGCACAATGGACTCAATCTTACTTATCCTTGGTGCTGCTCACTGTGCAGAGCCACCAGAACCTGGAGGGCAGCAGGGATATAGGAGCTGTTGCATCCCTGCAGTGAGGGCCAGGCCCCAGGAGCATGGTCCCAATACACAGATCCTGGGCTCACCAGCCCATACATATAACACACTTCATGTGCATTCTCCATATTAATAAATGGGGAAAGAAGGAACCATCAATCTATGAACTGCCAATTTGCACAGGACTAGCTCTTTTACTGGCTACGCACTAGCACCTTTTACAGCCCATTAATTACTTTCTCTAATAAAGTTTGACAAAATGATAACTTGCCCATGAAAAGTGTTGTAATAAATATATTTTCTCCAACTTTGGACCATTCTTGCATGTCTGGCTCATAAACCCCTCCCACGGTTCAGTAACTTAGAGCCTACCTGTACTTTTCAGGCAAGGAGGGGGCCCTGGCGTGGTGGCTGGTGGAGAGCAGCAGCACAGCGGCACTGGTGCCATGGCCAGCAAGCAGGGGCCTCTGCACACCTGCAGGAACTGGCCCCACTCTGTCACACACAGCTCTGGCTGAGCAGGGGAGAGCACAGCCCACACTGTGCCCTGGAGCTCCTGGGGACCCCACAAAGCCTGTGCTCAGGGCACCCCATCACTTCCCACTCCTTAAGTTACACACAGACCCCTCAGCTCAAACACATGACAGGGTTAGCCAGCAGCATCCACAGTAGCAGCAGCTCTGGATGAGGAGGACTAGGATCTCCACGAATCATCACCACCTCCAAGAAGCCAGATATCTGTCTCCCATGCATGCAGCCTGCACTGCTTCTACACTGCCTGTCATTTAATTTCCCTTGCCAGCCACTACGACACATCATGTTTCCTAGACCAATGCTAACAGCTTGGGATGCCCACTGCTTCCACTATTTCTTTATCTACACAAGGCCACAGCTGAGCTCAGTAGACAGTACAATGGCTGAAGCTGATCTTTCCTAATACAGAAACAGGAAGCAACTGGTATGTTTTACTCTCAATTTCAAATTATAAGCTGTTTAAAGACCTTTTTATTACACTCCTTAGGAGCACTAAGAGACCTGACTCATCTGAGACAGAAATTCAGACCTCGTCTTTCCCAGTCAGCCCAGTAAACAAGAGTATTGGAGACTGGCTCCAGAGCTAATGGTCAGCACGGATGGGCATCACAGCGGATAAAGCAGGAGGCACACCTGCCCTTGGTTCCCCTGCCAACCTCCTGCCCGCTCCTGAGGCTGGCCAGCTGCTCTCTCTGGCACAGGGTCAGGCAGAGCCCACAGAGCCACCACTGTCACCTCTGCACAGCGAGTGCAGCAGCTTTGGCTGAAGGTCTGAGCTGACTGGCACAATTATGGCACACCCTGGCCCTGCTGCAAGCCAGCCCCATGTTTGCTGTGCAAGCTGTGCTGCTCCTCCAGCAGCCAAAGGCTCCTTCCCTGTTTAATTAGTTGAGTGACTATGCTCTGCCCAATAAAATCATCACCCCCCTCGGCAGTGCCATGCCATGGAAATTTATGATCATAATTTAGAGGCTGAATTACCACTGTCAGTACCTGTGCCATATGAATTACTCAGTCATATTAAATTCAACTGTTGATTTTGCAGGGTTATGTGAAGCAGGAACACTTAGAGCCAATGAAATCATGGAAGAGAAAGAATTATGGCCAGGGAAGTTACATTAGCTGTTCAAAGCACCCTGTGCAGAGCCCACCTGCCCATCCCCAGCTGAGGGCTGCCTGTCCCTAGCAGTGCTGGGCTCCCAGGATCATGAGAGCTGGGAGATGGAGCTGGCCCTCCCCACTCCCCATGGGGCCAGGGTCCTGGCCATGCAGAGCTCTGCTGTCAGAAGATCTGAAGGAGTGTCTCTCCTTAGCAGAGTTAAGGAACTCCATCAGACACCTGCACTGACGCGAAAGAATCCTTCCATTTCTGAATCCAGCAGTCCACAGGGCACATGCTGTGCTAAGACTTTTGTGTCCATACACATACAGAATTTGCTGGTCTGTAGAGTCACAGACAGAAGCTCAGGGACACTCAGCACAGCGCCAGAGGCCTCAAATCCCAATATGATGATCTGAACGCAGCACTGACCTGACTTTCACGCAGTGATACTACTGAAGACTACCCTACAAAGCCAGAGCAATGAACTTGAATTCCTGCCAGCCTAGACACACTTGGCCCAAGACTTCAGATCCCAGCAGCCTGCTCTGACACAGAAAAGACAAAACCTGGTGCCCTGCAATGCTGCAAACTGGAAACAAAAAGCCCTTTGACTGGAAAGCCTAAGTCTCAAGCAGGCTGATTTTGGAGTGATGGTTTTAACAGCTTATGTGCAGACAGGATTTCTAATGCACAAAGAGCAAAGTGCATTTGTATATGGAACAAGTATTAATCAACTAATGCAGAAAAAAGGTCCACCAACAAAAAAGAAAGCACAGGATGCTTTATTATAATGCTGAGGTTTTTGGTATTGGCAAAATAATTTCCTCAAAGAAAGTTACAAACCCTCATTTTACACAGCTCTTCACATGTCCATCCCAGACCTTTCTAATCATGAAAAAAAGTGCATATAAAAATTCTCATGCACGGTTTCAATCAAGTGCATTTATCTATATAGATTGCCCTTTTTATGCCAAGATAATGTCAGAAACTCTACACAAATCATCACAATTTACACTCTCCTCCTCTTTAGTATAAGGCAGACTCTGCCAAATCAAGGGCTAATATATCACATTATTTCTAGTAATCCAAGGGCTGCCTCCTGCCACCTGCTTTATGAAATACCTATGTCTTTGATTCATTGATCCCTGCCTAACCTTGTAGGTAGAAATGCTTTTCTCCCTCCTTAAAGAACTTTAACATGTTGTGTACTGTGCTTCTTGCCTGACACCAGCCTCTGCCCCTCAAGCCAGGATTAACCCTCCCCTGTAACACAGGACCACATGTAATCTGGAAGCCTCCAAGGATTTATTTTTTAGACAATAAATATGGGTTTTTTTCTTTCATGGGAGAGCACAAACACATTTCCCACAATCAATGCAGTCAGTTGCATGTCTGGGGAAATGCAGAGGTGAGCAGAGCTGGAGGGTGCCCCACTACCACAGCGTCTCCCCTGCCACAGCCCTACCTGCCCAGCACCTCACTTTTTGCCTAGTAGGAGCAGATGGACCTCAAGACAGAGATCCCCTCTGTTATGGCCATACAACACTGAGCATGGCAACAGCAGCTGTCCCCAGAAACTCAATTTTTTGTAATAAACCTTTGCCTCTTTACACAGAGGCAGTCATTTGAGTTGTCTACGTGACCTCAAAGAAAAACACTGAGTAAAAGCAAATTCCAAAGAGCCAAGACCCAAATCCAGCTGATGTGAGTTAAATCCCTTTGCAAAGGGTACCCAAGCCTGGTGGCAGTGCTGGGCAGGGCACAGGCAGCAGTGTGGGCACCAGTGCCAGACACTCGGCTTCTGTGCAACCCCCAGCTCCATCTCCCGACGAGAGGATGGAGACCAGAGGGAACCTCAGCCACTCAAGAGACCCCCAGGGCACCCCCCAGCCATGGCATGGGTGGGAATACCCAAAAGCATTTGGAAACAGATTTCACAGGCTCTGCAGCAGCAGTGCTCCTGCTGTTACTGATGCCTTGGGAAGGCTGACCTGGAACAGAGACTAGACAGTGCCAAGAGAATAAAGTAGGTATTTATTAAGAGGCTTTTAAGGATACACCTTGGGCAGTACAAGAGCCCAAGGTGGACCCAAAATGGTCACAAAATGGATGACCGGTCACGAGGTCTCACACTTTTATAAGTTTTGGTCCAATTGCATATTGGGGTTTAATTGTCCAGTTACAGCTTCAGATTATGAAGTCCCATCCTCCTTGTTTTCTCTCTTCAGTCCACTGTTGTTTATGCTTTTGGGCCTGAAAGGCTGTAAGGGCTGTCCTTGGTTTTCAGCAGGAAAGGATTTGTCTACCTACCTGTGAAGAGAGCTTACTAACACTTAATATGAGGCTCAGAACTGTACCCCTAGGCAGCACAGAATGTGAAAAACATGAAAGCTAAAACTTAAGACATCATTACAAAACTGGGCCTCCTACAAGAGCCTGCCATGCTCTCTGTCCATTCATGCTGGAGACAGCTTAGTATTCCAGCTGTGCATCCCAGCATCACACAGCAGATCGAGTGTGCATTGGTAAATACTGCTTCTGGTGCAAGAGTCCACAGACAACTTATCAAGAGGAAAAGCAAATGTGTACAGCAAACAGTGTGTGGAGAACACAACTGCAATACAAAGCATGTCCTTCCCTCCCGATGCCAGCTCTGGGATGACTAATTCTGTGCAAGGATGCCAGCCACCAAAAAACCTCAGATGCCCTTCTTCCACAACTCCAAAAACTGAAAATAAAAGTGTGAGACTGTCTATCTAGCAAAGCTGGTGCCTGCAGAGCCAGGTGCTCCAGTGTACCCCCTCTCCACATGAACAGGCATGTCACTGCTCTTCACATTAACTCAGCAGCCCCTGCAGCCTGCAACAGTGCTCCTACTCTCACAGGCAGAGAACAGCCAGCATACCCAGTACAGATATTTCCCCAGGAAACAAGGTTAAAAACCCTCAGCAGTTTCCAAGCCCCTTCCAAAGCCCCCCAGGAGGTCCCTCCTGGCTGTTAAGGACTCCATGGGAAGGAGCCCAGCCATGCAGAACCAGCTTTCCCAGCTCCTGCTCTTTCACAGACGTCTCTGGTCCTTTCAGATAAAAAATTTTAAGCGCAGGGTCTTCTCTGGTCTTTCTAAAAGGGCTACAGCCTCTGGCCTAAGAGCTTGCTGGCAAGCCTCTTCCTTGTGCTTTTTGGTCCAAATGCACTCTCCCAGACGTGGCAATGCAGCTCCCTGGGGAGTGAGGGTGGCAGCTCACACGCTGAGCCCAACGCGAAGGCACGCCACAGCCAGGAAAGCACATGCAGGATGCACTTTGTCCACTTACAGTCTTACCCAGGGCATAATTTCAGGCATTTTCTGCAGATTAGAAAAAAGGAGTTTGGTGGGGGGGTTTTTTGTTGGGTTTTTTTGGTTTTTTTTTTACAGGAACCAAATCCAGGGCTAAAATCTTCCCCTGCATCTCCTGTCCAGTGGCAAGGTCTCCTCTGTTCATTATAATCTTCAGTGTAACTTCTGCTCTGCAGCTTCTTTAATCACATCAGATATGGGAACAGAAAAATGTCATTGTTCCTTGGCCATGAACAATACCATCCGTGGAGCCATGAGAAAGTGCAAGATGGATATAAAAAAGGCGGGCTCTTGTCTCCCCATAATCTCTTCTACAAACTGACAAAAGAGGGTTTTGTATAGAGAAAATTGCCACATACAGAAACAAAACAAAAATAGAGCATGCGAGCTGGGACCACTTTTATCTGGAGAGGCACCACAGGGAGATATGCCAAATGTGATTCATTTTAACAAGTTTAGCCCTTGAGAGACAAGAGGAGAGCCCCCTGTTAAGAATGAGGAGGTTAGCCAGGAGGGTCAGGGGGGGAACAAGGCCTGGTACAGCCAGGGAGGGTAAGTGACCCTGAAGACTGCTGCTTCCCTTATTACAGTGGCAAGCGGTTCTGGCTTGGGACAAATGCCTGGAAAAAAACAGCCTAGTCCGGGGTGGGGATGGGGCAGTTCAGGGCATTTTACTTCTGTTAGGTTAGCCTGTGCATTGGCTCAATTACAGTGGAGTAATCAAAGTCTATAAGCAGATACAGAGGTTCTTGCTCACCCATCCATTATGGGCAGCTAGCAGTGATTAACTGCACGACCCTTTGGAGAGATTCTTCCCCTACACAGGCGCCTGAGCAAACACCCCGGAGCTGCTGAGCAACTGCATGCAAAGCACCGAAAGGCTTTGGTAAAACATCATACACACACCCACGTGTGCTTATGACCAGCCTGCCCACTCCCCAGACTCTGCAGGTACAGAAAGACCCTGATCAATACAGCCACCAGGCCCCTTGAATGAAATCAATGCAGCTCAAGAAGCACCTAAGTCCTGGTGTCATCACGTTATTTATTTCCCAAAGTCCCCATCCCACATCAGTCCAAGGAAGAGCTTGAGTACACTGTGTGCTCTGCAGCACACAATTAAATCTCGGGCTCAGGTTCTGCTGCCTGATGTACAATGGGACCATGAACAACACTAGCACCACACACCACCAATTCGGAGTGGGGGAGCTCTCACCCAGAGGAGCAGCCAGCACCTTCCTGAGAGCAGCACTGTCCCCACCCTCCTCACAGGTTCTCCTCCTCCGGCTCTTCATTGCCTCCCTGGCACGTCACTCTGTTCACTGCCTCCTTTCAAGGCATTGTTAGTTTATTAAGTGCTTTAAGAGATGCAATTTGTGCCCCAAGAGAACAAGCTGCAGAGAAAGAGCTCCACAGTCCTGGTGGCCTGGCAGCACCAGCCAAATGTCACATCCAGGCCCAGCAGGCAGCAGCATGGAAGCAACCAGTGCCATCCCCCACCGTGCCTCCAAAGAATGGGCAAGATGGGCACAGCCCCACCACAGCACTGCCCACCCTCTGTGGAGGGGCCACAGCCAAGCTACAGCACCAATAAAACTGTGGGCATGACAGCAGACAGCCACGGGGCCGGGCACTGAGCCTCTGCCCAGGCAGGCAGGGAGGACAGGGAGGTCCAGCACAGCCAGTCCCACCGGCAGGCAAGCAGGGCTCAGGCAGGTCCAAAGCAGCAGCTTCTGTCCCAGCCATCAGCCCCACATAAGGAGAGGCCTTTCCCCAGGCTCACATGGCCACGGAGCTAACCAGCTCTGGCCTTCCCTGCCCTCCCCAGGGACACCCAGCCCACCCAGGGAAAAACTGAGCAGGCTGTGGTGTGTCACAGGAACAGACCAACACCAGCCCTGCTCTGAGCACAGCACCCAGCCAGGAACCACAGCGCCAGAGGGGCCAAGGAGATCCTCCAGAACATCAGCCCCATGGCAGGGATGGGGAGCTCAAACACTCCCAGCCTAGAGATGCAGCAGCATCCTCCCTTGCTCTGCTTTCACACATGTGAAAATGCAGATTAAGTGACTTGCCATACAGTGGGGACACCCAACTGCAGCCATTACCCAGGTCCAGCCATGCTGGGCAGCTGGCTCTCCTCAGCTGTGAGCTGCACGGTGCTCCGTGCAAGCTGTCTCCTGAAGGCCCTTCCAGGGGCTCGGGGCTTGCCCACAGCTGTCTGACACCAGTGTCAGGCAGGGGCAGTGCAGGAGAGCTGTACATGTGCCACCATCCCCAAACCCACATCAGACAGTGGTTCTGCTCCCTGCTGCAGCCCAGCACCCCACAGGGAAAGCAAACTGCCCTCCCTGCACATCATCACAGCCCTCCACTTTGCCCCAGTGCCACCTGAGACCTTCCTTACTCACCTTCCTGGCAGACCTCAGGCCTCAACATGCAACCTGTTGCCAAGGATCATCATCACATCAATAAATCATCAACAGCTTGTACAAAATACCCCCACATTCTGCCTTCTGCCATGCAGGTTTTTAACCTGAAGGCTCTGAAAGTGACTCATATCTCAGAGCGCCTCCCTGTACCCAGCAGCTCACACGCCCTTCACAGGTGTTTGCTTTTTTCAGATTAATCCATATTCCCACCCATGAATGACTGACAGGTGTCTTGCTAGACACCTGATTATGTCAGCCAAATCCCCAGCCAAAAGCCATGCCACAAATTAGGTCATTTAGGATTCCTAACCAACACTGTTTGCTAAATCCTTAACACCATTAATTATGTTTCCTATCACCAATTTACAGAGCGACTCTATTGATCTTGCCCCTACTCTGCAAATTACAAAGAAATGATCAGAATTAAAAATGCAACATCTGAGTGGGAGCCTCCCCCCAACAGAGAGGGAACCTCAGCACTGCACTCCCTTGATACAAGTCTTCCTGGAAAATCATCTGTATGTTGTAATTTTTTTGTGGAGGGCAATGAACCAAAGGTCTAAGGAGCAATATATTTTTTAGCTGTGGTTATAGCTTGGATTTAATGATCTTCCCACAAGCACAAAGCTAACCTGAGGTTATTTACAGTGGCATTTTACATTATCTCATTCAGAAAAATACCACAGAAAACATGGTTATAAGTACACGGTGCAGGAAGATATCCTGGGAACACATGGGAAACTATAGTTGCTGAGAAAAGTGTAGAGGTCTCATTCAAAACTGAGACGTTTCCTCATTCCTCAACTAGAATTCCTCAGATCCCCACTTTAATCCCCCTGTGACCCCTGGGGATGCAGCAGCACCCCTGGGACAGGCAGATGGGCCACTGAAGTCAGCACTGCCCTTGCCCTGCTCCCCAGCAGTCGTGGCTCCATGCAGCACCAGGGCTGCAAACCTGGCTCTCACCTGCTCCCGCCAGGAGCTGAGCTCAGCCCTAAAACCTGACACTCATTTTCATGTCGTTTGCTCTGGCAGGAAGAGGCGTTCTCTGAGATGAGCTCCATCAAAGCTTGTGCGCATCGATCTCCTTACAGTCAGAAGGCTCAATTAGACCTTCAACAACAAGGGGAAATAGATGGCAATTCTGCCCACCACCACATCACAAATCCTCTTACTCAGAGGCTACAGCTCATATTACACCCAAGCAAGAAATCTATCAAGTCATTTTAATTAAATCCCCTCCTCTAAAACACTTGAGTGCCGACTGGAGAGGGGACGTGCTCCTGCAGGGAAATGCTGTGTGCTCACGTGCCAGGGGCAGAGCATGTCACCCTAAGAACACCTATGGAGGATCCCTTCTACCTTTACTAGACTGCACAGAAATTTCACTACACTATTTTCACTTTTTTATTGTTTTTAGTATTTCCTCATCCCCTACAGCTGCAAGTAACCAAACCTCCAAACCTCCAGATGCCACTCATCCAGGTTTGGGGAAAATGAGGCCAACCAGAACAGAGGCAAAGCAACCAGGACCAACAAAGCACTGCAGAGTCAACCCCACGAGAGATGCTAGCATTGCTCAGGCTCAGAAATAAGTGTGTTTGGATGCTTCACTGACAGTACAGAGAAAGAAAACCACTGGGAAAGAAAAGCCTTATGGAAACTGAAGGGATGGGAAGCTGTCATGGGAACACAGAGGAAGAATCAGGCCGGGAATAAAGCCAGGCTAGAGATCAGCACGAAGCTTCTAGCAACCAGAATGAGAATGTTCCAGACAGAATATAATTTTTGTCCCTTCTTCCGACAGCCCTGGAAGAGGAATTCATCTCCACCACTTCCTCCTCAAAAAGTCCCTTCATTATCACATCTGTCTCATGGGCATCCACTGAATGACACCCTAAGCAGACAGACAGGGCCGACAGAAACACCCGTGATTCCACGCAGGAGAACATACGCAGTCAATCTCTCTGTCTGGACATACAAACTGTGTTCAGCACCATAACATCCAAACAAATTCCCAAGGGTTCCAAATTAATATTGACTGATCCCAAAAGGCTGACAGATACTGTACAGGAGGGAGCCCAGGAGATGTTTTACCAGATTTTAGAAACAAAACCTCCTCAAATACCATGAAACATTAAAAAATCCTCATAGCTGCTAGTGTTTGCAAAACGAGAGATGACAGCAGCCGCTGTCCTGTTGCCCTGCATGTGCAGCCAGTTGGGTTTTCATTGCAAATCCACTCGGCATCTCATTACTGTCCATCACAGGGGCTCCAGCACTGGGACCAGATTCACTTCAGCTGTGTGAGCCTCGCACTGCACTCCCTAATGCAGCTGGATTAATGGGAACACATCTTAGGGAACATCCTCACCAACCAGAGGAAAACAGTAACATCCTCTGACAGTTCTCAGGCAGCAAAGCACAGATCCCCAAAGGGAGAGAAGTTCAAAGAATCTCAAGACCTGACGGGGCAAGGACCTTGCGAAAGGCTGTGCATGACATGCCTTCCTCTGCAAAGAGCTCTCACAGCTTGAGCTGCAAGAGCAGGAGCTACATTTCCACTTGTAGACATGATTACACATGAAAAGAAGATGGTACAATGTGAAACTCTCACCCTGCAGAACAAGAAGAAAAGTAAGATAGGAAAAAATACAAATGTAAAATACAAATATACAAACTTAGTTACAGTAAGCTAGAAATTTTTAAGAAAATAAACTCCTGTTAGCTGAAGGACAAATATTAACTGTTATTAGGAAAAGCATTCAAAATACAAACAAAAGAGACAGCCTGCTATCGTTATGTTACTAGTATTGTTGTCACAATCTGCCTTTACATTGTGCTCCCTCAGAGCCATGAAAAAGACTTGAAGCCTTCAAAACAGCTGTGTTAACCAAAGGAATACAGTTTTTAAAGTTATTGTCTTGCTTCACTAGGCACCTTCTCATAAAACACAAAAAGAAACAATTAGCTGCTAAAGTATGGGGTTTGAAGCCAGAGCTTCCAGCTCCCAGACCGCTGCAAAGGCTCTCAGTAAATATCTGAGATTTTGATGGCCATTGATGACAAGGTATGTCACACTCACACCTCACTGCTTCATCAGTGGCAAGAACGGGGGGTGAAGGGGCAAAAGATTTGCTCCACTGCTCTTTGCCTTTCCCATGCCATTTGCAGGACTGTCTGGCTTTATAGACAACACGTGTCCCACTCTGGGAAACATCCAGCTCTGTGCACAGACCAGCCACCCACAAGAGCCACCAGAGCCACTCCTGTGCTGTTCCCTTAGGTCTAGGTGCAGCCTTTAGCCATGTGCCTCCCACGTTCTCCCAGATAAGTTTCCTCTGCACTTTTCGGTCATTCTTATCACTCTGACCAACCGAGTGTGTCTTGCAGGATGTGAGCCAGACCACCTGCAGATTGCCATCCCAGGGAAGACATGGCCCTGCCTGATGGATGCAAAGCAGAGCAGTCAGCCACACACGGTGGAAGTGCACTGAGTCTGCTCCCAGGGTGGCAGCTCTGAAGGTGCATTTCCATAGCTCGCATTTCCATAGGGTCACGCTGGCAAAGAAAGGAGAGCGCTGGGGAAAGACTGGCTTGGAGAGTTTGAGAAGAAGGCTCCTCTCCACCAGCCTTTAGATACAAAGGTCGAGGGCTTGCAAGGGTCAGCAACCCCTCTTAATATTCACCAAAGCAGCAACAACAAAGGCAAGCTGGGGAAAGGGAAGCGTTCCTGTGGAGTCCCATCTTCACTCTGGATACCACTCCACAATGAAGTTATTTCAAACCGCCCATAGGTTAAGCTCTGGCTTTCATCCCAATAGCACAGTTCCCGCTGAGCTCTGCCTGCAAAGGCACATCAAGCAGAGACACTCAGATGACATCTAACCTCACCCAGCTCGCTGCAGCAGCACCTTTCTCAGCCAGGCTGGAAATTCAGATAACAGAAGAGAATGTGTCAATTGCCTAACATTTAATGAGACCAGAAGGAGGTCACAGCTCTGTCTGAGCAGCACTGTAAAAGCTCCCACCTGTTACAAATGCTATGCTGGACATTGGCAGTGCTTGGTAAAGAGACAAGTTCCACCTTCTGAAGCAAACCACATGAATGATGCTTGGAGGCAAGTCTCACATTTCACCTTCACACACCTGGGCATTAACCACAAAGTCAAGGACACTGCTTTCTCGTTCAAAAGATCTGGATCGTGTCTCCCTGAAATTATCACCATGCTGTGACAGCAGCTGGGAAGCCAGGAAGCCTGTCCCTCTGCATGGAGCAGTCTGGGATGCTCCTGTGAGCCCAGGAATAGTGTGCCTGGCTGCAGTCACTGACACCATGGTGGGGAGCAGTGGTAAACAGTGTCTGACTACCCCAGAAAAATGACTGAATTCTCCTTTTCAGGTTTGTTGTCTGAAGCTCTTCCAGGTCTTGCGACCACATAACACCTGCACATCCCATCCTGGGTGTCAACAAAACTATAAAGGATTGGCACCACCAAGTATTCCCCTTCCCCATCTGTGCTTCTCTGGAACTGAAGATGTGGCTGTCACTACAACCAGTCACCTACCACTTTCTTTCCCTTGTGCTTCCATCCTGCGCTGAGCACTTTATAGTGACATGGTCAGCCCTTCACAGCCCAACCCATGGCTGAGAGCAGGAAGGGAACGGAGCTCCTGTGCCCACACCCTGTGCCCACTGTGCCTCTCATCACCCACCTGGGCACTGCATAAGCAGCAAGGTCTGGTCAGCAGCAAGCACTTTGTGTCCTCCTTGTGCCTGGCTATGCAGGCAGAGCTGTGAGAGAACATGAGGAGTTAAGCTTTTTTGTACAAAATGTGTAAAGATTTGGTCTGCACACTTGGTGAGCTGCAGCGGTTGAGGGCCAAAACATTTTGCTGCATATTTCTGAAATTATTTGTCAGAAAAGAACGTCAATGACATAGAAAATGAGTTGCAGATGTAACCTTTTCAAGCATCAATAATAACTTAAGACATTTGAAACAAAATCTTAACTCACAAGTGACTCCATCACATGGGGCAGTTTCTGAGGCGAGGGCTCACAGAGGAGCACATCCCAGCAATGGTGCCCCCTCCAGCTCTTCCACTTAGCAAAGAATAATTCGATTCTTGCTTTTGCCAAAGCTACTTCCCTGTCTGAGACCTTTTTTCCTGATTTCCGGGCTATTCCTGGACCCAGTGGGCACTCCTGGTTGGAAAAGGAGGCTTCCAGATCAGATCCAACAGCCAAGTCCCACAATACACTGACATTAGGACAGGCAGAGTGATTACTCTGAGGTCCAGCACAAAGACAAAGGTTCTATGCAAGAAAGATTCATGTTTAACACTTCCTCATTCACACACACACAGAGCTCCTGCTCCCATGGCCAGTGCAGCTGCTCCAGCAGAGGAAGGATGAGGGAGAGCAGGGATGTGCATGCTGCAGCACCGCAGACAGCACGGATGTCCTGTGTGTGCCACAGTGTCCACAGCTCCGTGGACCCGTGGTTCATCCACAGCCTCTGGAGGGTTCCCACTGGCTCAGGGTTCACCACTGCTACAGGTCTGGCACAGCCAGAGAGCCAGCACTGCCACCACCCCGGTATTTCTGCAATGAATATCACCGCTGTCATCTCAGAGGCACATGCTTAAGGAATTTAACTACTTTAATACAATGGGCTCAAATTGCCAAAGAATGTTTGTGCATCAGTGTGAAATCAGAAATTCGGGGAGGGGGTGCTTTATCTGTCAAAGGCCAACCTCAGGGGGCTGCCAGAGCAGACAGTGGGAAGCTGGATTGCATTTGACACGCATCAGCCCATCAAACACAAACAGCCTTCAAAGTGCTGGGAGGCTGAGCCAGCCCCATCCCAGGCTGCGCTGGCCCCACTGGGCTCCGACCCGGGTCACGCCCCGTGGGCTGTGCAGGACCCACCTGGGCCTCCCAGCCTGATCTTGCTCCATAAATCACTGGAAAAGAGATACTTCTTAACAGCTCAAATTAAGATGAAATGCCTTTGTTTTCAGGCTGGGAGCTACCTGTGCCATTCCCGCGGTCGTGTGTCAGTGCTGAGATGCCCCAGGCACACGGACAGCAGATGTGCAGCCGCAGCGGACAGAGCAGCACGCCGGGATGCAGCATCCAGGCTGTCCCCATCCAGCCAGGCCAGCAACTGGGCCGGGTGTGATCAGCTAATGATTGTCCAACAACAGCCTGCCCAAGATGGAGAGAAAACATCCCAGCCCACACCATGGGCACATGCTGCCAGCGCTCAAGGGAGGCCAACCTGAAACAGAAATCCTGCCAGGATGGTCAGACTGACTCAGCCAAGCATGGCCACTACTCCCACAACCCCACTCCTGGGTGTCAGTGGCACTGGGAATCCTGAGCCTGGCTGGGCCACGGTGAGCACACTCCCTCTGCCCCACAACCAGCCCTTCAAGTTTTGCTAGAGGGTTTCCAGTGCCTGGAAAGAGCCAAACTTAAATTATTCCAGGGGAAAAGAAACACAAAACCTTGTCTTCAGATTAATCCCTGGACCTCCACCCTGAACAAACCTCTTCTGCAACCCTCATTGCCAAGCCCAGCCCCGGCTCTCCAGCACAGGCTGCCTGTGGAGCTCTTCCAAGGGGCTCCGCAGCCCTCTGCAAGCATGAGCACAGCTGAGGGGAATAAATAACAGCCCCAAGGTAAAAACCAGCCTATTCTTACAAAGCAAAGTCTCAAACAGTAAATTAAGGGAGAGGAAGGGGAGGCAACGCGCCTGAGCACCCCCTGCGCCCCACCTCCAGGATGCACAGTGTCATTCAGCTGAGCCGAGTGCACGGCAAATAATACCCACTCCACTGTCCCCCCTGCCCCAGCACCAAGACCCCACACACCAGGGAATGCAGGGGAACAGATGGATTTTCCATGGGAAGGAGCTGTGACTGCTCCTTCCAGCTGAACATGTCAGCCCAGCAGAGCCATGTGCTCAAACCATTAAACTGCTGCCTTAGCTCTGCCACCAGTGAGGGGAGAGAGGGCTTTGAGGAGGGATATTCAGAGGGAAATGCTCCTCAGCCTGGCAGAAGGCAGACAGGCCACAGAGACCCATGGCCAGAGCCTGAACCCATCATCTGTATGTACCCAAACAATTAGGTTTTTCTCTTTCAGATACTTCTTGTCAATGAGATGAAGTGACAGTAAAATATGAAATGGCGTTAATGCAGCAGTAATCTCTCACACACAGGGCTGCCTTCACCTGGGCTCCTAAGCAACAGCCTTGATAAAGAGTATCAGGCTTATAAAGCCAGCATGTTTTGGAGGTTGTTTGCACATGGGTTAGGGGTTATTCCAGGGGTTAGAGGTTATTCCACTGGGGTTATTTCAGGCCAAAACCTGTGCATAGCATTGACCCAGACACGGAGATTTCTCGGAGATGAGGGTGTGGGCCATTAATTAGGGAAACTGACAATGTTTAATCTCACTGCATCAAGAATAAGGGACGTTGAGGGTCCATGAATTGAGACAATTTGATTTTAATACAAATACAATATTTCTCTATCATTATCAACATCAGAAATGTAAGTAGTTTCATACAGACTGCAAAGGAGTCCCTGCCGTATTTGCTGACGGGAGAGAAGGCCACGGCAGACAGTGTTTGTTTACAAGGGATTGCAGGCTTAAATTGTCAACCACTTCCCCAATATCACCACAGAGCTGCTGGCAGACCAGGCCAGGAGCTCAGCACAGAGTGGAGGCTGCACCAGTCACGTTCTGAGGCATCAAACCCAGCACCTACCCTTGCATTTAGAAGAGAAGATGCAATGCTGATGGGGCCAGGAGCAGTCAGCTGGAGCACTTCAGTTCCCCTAAAAGAGAGGAATTCTTTTTATGGAAATTAACAAAAAGCTTCTGTTAGCAGCAATGGGAAATAATTTTAACTCATATCTTGCAGGTAAATGCAAGTGCACACCAAAAACACGGTCGGGGAAGAAAGCTGGGCGTGCAGAGTTCAGGTGCCAGTTGGCAGGGCTGATGCTGGCCCCAGCCCCAGCACTGCAGCCCTCAGTGAAGGTGCTTTCCAGTGGGATGTGCATGTCTGCAGCAGGGGTGTGCCGTGGACCACCTGGTTCTGGGTGCACGGGTGCAGCGTCCTGTGCAGGAGTACCTGGGTCCCAAAGGACAGGATTCGCTTCACCTGGGCACGAGCTGCTCTGTGAAAAGCTTGGAGTCCACCACAAGTTGTTACCTCCTGAGAGGGCGGGCAGAATGGGAAAAGCACAGCGTCATCACCAGCAGGCAGCAGGAACGTGAGACAAACACAGGGTTTTTCTGCATTTCACCCCAAAAAACTTTTCTTTGGGCTGAGTGATCCTCTAAGTTGCTTGGCTGACCAAGACTTGAGAACACAAGGTACAGAATTCAGATCATTCAAGAATGTAAGTATTCTAATAAACAACCCAGAAGACCTTCCTAATGAGGGAGAGAAGCATTCTGAGGGTAGGTTTCCACATGAGCAAAGTATTTCCTGGAGTAGACTTTTCACCAGAGGAACAAATAAGGTTTCAAAGGCTGAAACCTTGGACAAGGCACACCGCACACTGCGGACATGGTGCACATGTCCCTCCAAGGCCACTCTCCAGCCCAGCACAGCAGCACACGGTGTCTGGCGGCCCTGGCCAGCAGTGCCCAGGTCCATGTCTCCAAGCATCCCCTCATGCCTCAGGAGAACCACACGGACCATGTCCAGTTTTGTTGTTTCAGCCATACTGTTTACTTGGGAATCATATGTTTTCTGCTCTGGTCCTCACTGTATTCAGAACAGTTACTTAGCTTCAATAAGCCCCTTGTTAAAGCCTTTTCCTTTCTGTAATCTCATCAAACTAACCAAAAGGAGTTTGTTCTGAAATAGAGTCCCATTTTGTAACCTGGCTTCCTGGAGGAGCGCTCCCCATGCTCACCCGGCCCCTCCACCACAAAAGGGCTCTGCTTGTCCTAGCCCTGACAAAACACTCCGTCTGTTTGGGTTAGTCAGCAGGGGGTTAATGAAAAGCCCGGCCCTGGGGACTCCCACCTTATCTGCAATCATGAATTTATTGAAGAATGTGTTAATGTGCTGGATTTTATTCATCAGGGGTCAGGGCTTTTCAAATTCTTCCTCCCAGCTCCCCCTCTTTCCATCCCTCCCCAGCAAGCTCACAATGCTGTTTAAACAAAGGACTCCCAACACAAAGAGCAAATTTACACAGTAAAGTTTTCTTGCAAGCCCAGAGCAGAGTCTGGAAGAATTCCAGCTTTATAAAGAGAAAAGGGGGTGGGGGGAAGAAAGGGGGAAGGGAGACAGGGGCATTTTGCAGAGGATAAAAGGAAATTGAGAAAAGTTTCCACCTCCTGAAGCTCAGCCCTGAATATTCTCCATCAGTTAACCCCAAAGCAGGAGGCTGTTTTGGCAGAACATGAGCCCTCATAGCATCAAACTTCTCAGCCTCCTTCGAGATGAAGGCTGAAATGAGTGTTCCAATAGCACATTTAGGGTGACACTACAACAGCTCCTTTGTCTGTGGACTGCTAACAGAAATCCCTAAGAGGACACAGCAACCATTCACCAGGGTTCCTCCTCTGTTCCTTGTGTCACAGGTGTGACACAAGCATGATCTAAAAGGAAATACCAAGGCTCAGCAATGGTGACATGGTGACACGTGTCCAAGGCCAAGTGAGAAGGCAAAGGAGCCACAGATCCCACCTCCCATAACCCACCAAGACCAGGGACCCCCAAGGTCCTGTCAGAGCATCCCTGGCACCTCCCACCCCAGATTAGCAAGGGCCCAAACCCAAAGTTTGGCAAAATAGCCCAAACAGCTACCTGCCAGTGATGGAAACAGGCAGCCAGGGATCCCTTCCATAACCTCAAACATCATCCCCACTGCACAGCTGGAATAAAGGGTTGTTTGGTTGGTTTGGTTGGGTTTATTATTTTTCACTGAAAGGTTAAGTCCCCCCACTACTCTGTCCATTTTGGTTGTGCTGGTCAGAGCTCTGGGCATTAGGCAACAGGGCACAACCCTGCACTAACGAACCAAAGATGACTTACATGATTTTCTTCAGGTCTTGTCACCTCCACTTCTGCACTGTCATTAATGAGCTCTCAGAAAGGAGAGCTTTGAAGAGACATCACCCCCATGCTCTGCCCTTCTAGACACAGTCTTACAGAGCTCACCGGAGCAGAGAGGTTTTAAACATTTTACAAGAAAAATATACATGATGTTATTGGCCATAACAGTAAAATTGCTGGGGTGGGGGGAACTACAAACTGGACCCAGGCAGGAGAGTAACCACTTCAGGCATATGACCTGGGGACTTTTGGAAATACTCGATATAAAAAGAAACCCATTATAATTCTATTTTCTAACAACTTTCTCAGTCAAAAGGATGCCATTGACCCAAACTTCCACTCCTGTGTTTATTTACCTTGGTTTTTATGGAAAGAGATGCCTTCTGCTGTATTCTCATAGCACCAGCAGCAATCTGCAAGCAGCTCACCCAAACAGCCAGGGAAATGGGGGGTTTAAACGACTCTGGAGTCACACACAGGAGCCCCCAGCCAGCACTGCAGGAAGGTTGGCTGGCACTGCAGGGGCAGAGCTGCCCAGCAGCCACACGGCTTCGTGGTGGCCGTGGAGGGGCCGGGCAGATCTCAGCACATGGGATCCAGCTGCATTGCCGATGGATTCCTGACTGCTGAACATACAATACATATTTACAGAGTCTCCTCCGTGACAGGAATTCCAAAGCCTCATGCAGAAAATAACTCAAAGGACATAATTAAATCAGTTAAATGGCTCAGGCAAAGAGATGAAGCTACAGACAGATTTCAACTCTGGCACAGTCACAGGCCACAGTAAACGATTAGGAGAGCAAGAACTGCAAAAGCTCCAGAACCAACCACTTGCTTTTCTTTACTCAATAAACTATAATCCATGCTTAACACTAACACAGACCAAGTGAGCCTGTGAGCACAGTGCCCCGAGATGAAGGCGAGTGTTTGGGATACGCAGGCACTGTGCCAGCATCAGCAGAAGCGACATTACCAGGTGACAAGTAAAGCCAGCGTCAAGAGCAGAAATCAAAGACCAGTCAGTTGATTTTCATCTGTTAATGTGATGCGCAGCAAACAGTGAGCTCCTGCTGCCTTTTTGGAAGCAGGAGCTTGGGGCGGAGCATTGCCGGAGCAGGAGGGGCTGCTCCAGCTGCTGGCAGAAGCAAAGAAGCCTTTGCACAGTGGGAGATCTGTGAGCCAAGAAATGGCCTCGTGTGCTGGAGGAGCCGTGTGAATCCAACCATTAACAGAGCTCGTGGTCAGTTTTACTGAACAACTAGGACAAAGCAGGAGCAGCGCTGTGCAGGGCTGGGGCTTGGGGAGCTGCCCTGGGGGCTGTTCCCACTGCCCAGCAGCTCCAGGCATGGTCCAGCCCCTCTGGACAAGCTCCAGTGAGGACGAGAAAGAGATGCTGCCGCAGAGAGGGCACCCAAAGAGCAGGACAGCCCCAAGAATGCCACGGCAGCATCTGGGCAGAGCTGCACAGACATCTCCACCACCCAGCAGCAAAGAGGGTACCAACAACCTCCGTGAACAACAGGGCCACCATCCTGCAGTGCCTCTGAGGACAGGCTGGGGGGTCACCAGTGGGAATGAGGAACATGGGAAGCTTTTGCTGCCCAACCAGTCCTCAGTCTCACGGGGGAGCTGCTTGGGCAGAGGGGAAGGTCTTACCTTCTCTGGGCTTCCCTGCAGAGCAGGGACTGCACAGCTGCCACCCATACTGCTTTTCTTCCTCCCTCAGGATCAAAAAGAATCAAAACTTAAACCCCACCAGTCCTGCTGGGCAGAGAGTCACCACTGATGGCAGAGAGGAACCAGCAAAGCAAAGTGCACCCCAAACCTCCCAAGAGTCCCAGGGAGCCACGTGTGGGTGAGGGTTTCCACAGATCATGGGCAAATTTGTACCATCACATGGCCCAGGGCTTACCTGAATACGAACAGTATCAGTTCACTTCTTCACACCCCTAGGAAAAAGGACTTACTAAAAAAATCAACAAACCTGGTATGAAATATAGAGTAGCCACCATTAACATCATATTTATTGTTATTTAGTTGCTCAGTAAAACATATACAGATATGTACAATATGCAGGAATACAGAAGACTGCACTTTACATATTTAAAAAAAAAAAAAAGAAAAATAACACTCAATTTCATGAGCTATTGTCACAGTCTTCCAACCAAGCATTTAGGAAATGAACTTAACAAGAATAAAAAAAAAAAAAAAGAAAAAAAAAAAGATTACAGGATTGCCTAACACACAGCAGAATCAAGTTTTCATATTTTACATGTGCAATAACATTTTTCAGAAGAGTTTGCTAATGCAGTACGGATTACCAGTGTTTTGAGGTTTCTTTTTTTTTCTTTTCCACGAACCAAATTTAGTACAAAGAAATAACATCCTTTTGCTTAAGGCTGTTTTAAAGCTGTAATATTCTTGGGTAGTGAATAGTGATAAAGTTTTAACTGCCAGAAATCAGAACCTGCAGTTTCATCAGTCAGAACCTATGAGCGGATGGACTCAAAGCAACAATTTTAATAGAGAATTTCTAAGACAAAATTAGACTATTTCCTCCATTAGCCTTAAGCATTAAAGAAGAAACAATTCTATAAAAATGGGTTATGCTCTTACACACCATCCCTTGAACAGCTGTGAATCCAGTAGCTGACAAAACCTTACATTGCAGCTTAACAAAAATAAGTCAAATGTACCAGTTTGGTTTCTACTGCCCCCCTGCCACCCTCCCAGTGCCCGTCCCACTGCTGGGCTCACCTCATCCCTTCCACCTCCCAAAACTGGAACTTTTTGCCTTATTGGTGGCGCCTGGAAGTCCAGTCCCAATCCCAGGTTCCCAAGGGCCAGCCAGCCCCAGGGTGACCATGGAGACCACAGGACCTGCACCACTCCCCAGGTGATCCAGGTGACAGAATTCAGGTGCTCATCCCCTTCCACCCTCAGACACTGTGAAAACCTTAACTAAGTAACAACCTAAAGCCCCTTACTGATGCTCAAACAGCAGAGAGCAAGTAACCCCAAAAGAATGTGATCTGGAGAAAATTTGCGAGAGTATTTAATAAATGAGGCCTATTCTGTCCTTTTTTGGCAAAGAGGTATTTGATCACTCCTCCCAATTGAAATGCAAGGGAAATTTTGCTCCGTTTGCTACGACATTGTAACTTGCAGACTAAGCACAGGGTTTCTTTTAGGAAACACAGAGGGAGTCAGGGCATAGGGCCAGGAGCTGGGGGATGTCCTGGCTCCCCCAACCCAGCCCCGAGGCTGCGTGGGAGCCTCCGGCGCCAGGCTGCCCAGGGAGAATCCCCACGGCAAAAGGCAAAGCCACATTTTAGCTGTTGGTCACAACCCAAAGCACATTGTGCGTCGTACCACCGGTCTTTGGCTTCTTGAACAACTGTCCCCCATCTGGAAGCCATGCAGGACACACAGGCGGGAGGTTTCTCCCAGGCATTTGGCAAACACGTATCTGATAAAATTCTCCCCCCGCTGACCCAACTTGGGCCCTGAAAGAAGTGAGCCTCGGGCATGGGGCTCTACGGCAAGCAGAGGTCAGATCTCAGTGCAGCTCAGCCCTGCCACTGTTCCCTCAGTCTCCCACTGCTGTCTGTGCCTCAGTTTCCCTCTCCCCAAGAGTGCAACTTACCTCTTCCACAACTGGCTTTTACCTACAGTTCCCAAACACGTTTCAGTGGGAATATTATTGTTCAGAAAATAACATAATTCCCATTCTTACTGTGTCAGGCCATGCTGACACTTCATATCTGTTAAAAAAACTGATCAGTGCATTCAGTGTAAAATTAATGGAGAAAATGGGTACAACAAAATTACTGCAGGTACCACCAGCTCTGTGACAAAGCTTGAGCCTTCTGTACATGCTGTCAGTACCACATCCCCAGGTGATGAGCAGGACATGATGCCTGTCCTGGTCAGAATATAGAGTTTCTGTTCTGATCTTTGGCAAAAAAGCAGCAAAGCCCCAAAAGCACAGGTTTGGGTGGTCCGGGCCAACAGCTGCCTCAAGAAGAGCTCATTCAATCAAGATCGAACAGGCAAGACGTCAGCAAGAGGACTGTGTGACCATATGATTCCGTTAAACTCCTCGGCCGGGGAGCCCAGCACACAGCGAGTCCCTGCCTTAACTCCTCCCTCTCTCTGGCCGTCCCAATCCTGCACTGCATCCACTGCCCGGAGCAGAGCCGGAGGTGGCCAAGTGCCGCAACACCCACAGCTCCACGCTGCACAGCTCGGCACCTGGAGACACAGCCCCTGGCCACAGGACACCCCGGCCTCCTCATCTCACAGGATCCCTCTGATGTTAAAGGAATTGCTGACGCTCTGCATTTCCATAAGCAAACGAGAAAGCAAGTTCCAAGTGGATGAGAACAACACTCCAGGAGAGAAGCGCAAACTGCTGAGAATGTGCCAGCAGAACTGGGTGGTGAGACCAAGCCACCACAGCTCCACTCAAACGGGGATTTCTCTTTAAAAGCATCTGAACTCGGTGTACCCGGACAGGTTCCTTCCCGTGGCACAGGGTGTGCATCCCTGACCTCAGGAAGCCTGAAAAACCTGTTCTCTTCAGTGCAGCAGGAAAAACTAAAAACAAAGCACAAGGCAAGGGGCTGCACTCCGAGCAGGAATGCCACCAGACCATGAACTTGGCCGAAATTTTCAGCTCTAAGTGATGGAACGCAGTACTGTACCAGCGTCACCCCAGGGCCCCTGCTGCGGACTGAGCCCCCCACAGCAGCACCCATGCTCTGGCATGCACAGAATATCTGTGCTCTGCTGACAGGATTGAAAATCAAACACCAAGGGACTTGAGGAATCACAGGCAAAGAGGCACCTTCCAGAAGGAGGCTGACAGTGATTACTAAGAGATACTTTACTGGGGACGGCAACATTTTATTGCAGGTGCAGGAGGAGCTCTGCGCTCCTGGTTGCACACCTCGACAGAGGTACAAACCATCCCAGCTTTTTGATCCAAACCAAGTGGGTGTGAGGCAGCTCCACAGCCAGTTCCTCCAGGATGGGCAAAAATCCTCATCCTCGTGGAAGCTCCAGCTTTAATACAAAGTAATATTGAAAACCAAGATTAAAAACTACCCAAATTTATCCAAAGTCAATTCATTGAGCAGACCCATAAATCAATCCATGCATGGTTAATAAGAGCACATTCAAATCACATTTCCAAACACTGCGAGTCTCTCTGAAGCCACATACGACTGAGAGTGAGGATTCCAGACCACCCTTGGCTTTTTAGGCAGAATTTCCTCTCCGTTGGTGTCTACCAAGAATATTACATCAAAATAATTAAAGACCCAGCACAATCATCAAAGATAAAATATAAAGCAGTCTTCAACTCTGTCCCTTCAGCAGGGACACATTTGTGAAATCATGAATAAATAACCCTAGAGAGGCCAACCTTTATTTCACAACCAAAACTAAACCCTCCAGTGCTGTTCCTTAGCTCCAGGAGCTGTGGGAGGTGAGCTGCAGATGCGGGGCAGGACGGGGCCAGTCCTGGGTGCAGGGACACACAAATAATGGACAGTGTTACGTAAAACCACCGGAGAATCAGCCCATCGTGTCAGTCGTGGGTTTATCTGGTTTGCTTCCAACTTTCGTCTCAAATGAGTATTATCTAGCCTGAGCAGGAAAGTATGGTTTTCCTTTTATTGTGTGCGTCCAGCAACGCTGTTCTTCAGTGTGTGGCAGAAATGGGGCCTTGAATGAGCTTGGGAGGTTCTGACACCAGGTCTCCCTGCCCTAGCAGATTAGGAAATGTCACCCCTGGGCACACAGCTCCCTGCATCTTCCAACCTGGGCCGTCCCTGAGCCCTGCCACTGCACAGGGACCTGTTGTGGCAGGGGCTGGGGCACCCTGCCCTAGGCAAGTGCAGGGGACACTGGACATGCTGCAATCAACAGCATCTTTCCGCAGTTTAAAATGGGCAAAAAATGGGCAGGGTCTAAGGGATTTTCTTCTCCAGTATCAATAAAGTGGGAACTGCAGGAGCTCCACCAGGCCCAGGCAAGCAAGATGGAGCCTGGGCCTTTGGAGGAAGAGATAACAACTATTAGACTTATTTAGAAAAACCTCTCCATGCCTTCCCTGCTGTGCCTGAACCAGCCCGTTCATGACAGAGCTCCATCCCAGGGCTACGCCTAGGTACACACAGGAAGGAGCATCCTGGCCTCACCAGGAGGCACAGAGCAAAACGAGGCTGAACTTTTTTAATAGCAGAGCCTCATTCTCTCAGGAAAGGGCAGGTCCATGCCTGAATATTCAACAGAGCATCAACTGCTTGGCTTGCAGGAGACTGGCAAAGGCTGGGTGTCACTATAACATATGATTTAATGCTGACCATTTCGCTTTCACTGGTGTTTATTCCTGAACTGCTGCTCCTCAGGATCACCATCCTAATAAGCACTGAACAAAGCAAAACAAAACAAAACAAAAA
>WBMY01010111.1:854-28834 GCA_013397315.1 Donacobius atricapilla | reverse complement strand
AAAAAAAAAAGGCAAAACAAGGCAAATGAGGAAGAAAAGGAGGAAGAGGAGGAGGAAGAGGAGAATCTTTGTCTTATTATGACATACGTGACTTGGACACACACTGAGATGAAAAAGGAAAAGGCCTCATCTATAAATGTATGCCAAGGTTACAGAATAATGGGAAAAAGTGGTCTAGCAGGAAAATCTTAAGCAAAAGTGTGCTAACTGCAGAAGGGTTAACACTGGTAACATACTGTGGCAGAAGATTAAAAAAAAGTTGAGGTTTACTTTAAATTAACCCTTTCCAGTCCATATGCCACTAAGCAGGTACCAACCTAGAAAAATAGTCCACCTAGCAGTAGCGGCCCTTTGAAATTAAAAAAAAAAACAAAGGAAAAAAAAATAATTTCTTTTGTTCAAGTCAGGGCGGCCACAAAAGTCCCGAATCTGTTGGAGATGTCCGAGTGCAGGGACCTCCACGTCGGCACCGCAGTCCGGCCCTTCGCCTCGCCCACGTCGTCCGTGCAGTGGACCGAGAGGCACTGCAGGTGGGTGCCCGTCTGTGCCGCCGCCGCCGAGGTCTTGCTCGGGGGAAGGTCGTGGGCTGGAAACGGTTCACAGAGAGAGGTTAGGAGACCCGTGACATGCAAACCCACCAACTCACAGCCTGCCGCCGACCTCTCCCCACCCTCTCCTGCATCTCCGGCTCGGCTCTGCTCGGAGGATGCCGTGCCAGCACCACCGAGTCACCACCACAGGGATGGCTCCCCCTCCCCACCCCAAAGTGAGATCCCGTGGGTTGTTGTTCACCAGGCCACAAGAACACCACCTGAGAGAAACCAGCGAGATGCCTGAATGCCGGGGATGGACTCGGACTGATGAGTGTGTCCTAGACCGCAGCACGGTGGGGAACTTTCCCTCCCTGCACGCCCTCCGCTGCTGAAACACCTCCAAGGAGGAAGCCAGCCCCCAACCCCCCGTGCCCTCGTGGTCAGTCCCAGCATCAGTCTCCCTCTTCCTTCTTTTAATGGAGCACTGTGATAATATTTTTCTTAAAATTTCTTTCAATTTAGGACTTGGTATGATCTTTAGCTATCACTAGTTTCTGTTAAACACTGAAATGTAATACTTTAACTGAAACATCCTAAACAATGTACCTAGGCCTTTTTCCTCTGGATTTTACAGTTAATGTGGAGAGTCGCTAAAATGGGTGGAACATGACAAAGATGACAAAAACCAGCTGTGAAGGTTTAACATCTCAGGAGTTGTCCTCCCATCACCTTTCTCCTGCTCCACAAAGCCAAGCAGTGTGGGGGTACCACACTTCATGGGGCAACTCACATTACTTTCACTGAACCTCCTGCTACAGCACATACAAAACCAGAACTGAACAGCTTGTTACACAATAACAATGATACTAAAAAAATAATGCTAAACTAGCCTGGAAGTCCCTGGTTTAAACTGGAAAAGGTTTTTAATGCTTGATCATCACACGATGTCAGAGATGCTCATAACTATAACAGTATAACACCACCACACAGGAACTACCCAGAACCTGGGGACGTGATGCCATAAATGCTGGGAGGAGGAAGGAACCAGGCTCCAGAGCAGCACTGCTGCCTGCTCAGCCCTGCTCTGTGTTAGTGCTGCAATGTGCAAAATCCACCCAGAGCTCCACTGCACACCCCAGCCAGGCCCCACGCTCACTTTTCTCCAGACACCCTCCTGCGCTGCTCCAGTCAAGGATCCAGCAGCAGCAGGGCAAAGGTGCTCACACGATCTACATTCAAATGGATTCCAGCTCCCTGCAGTTGGTGTTGGCTGTTTTTAGTCAGTTGGGATACATAGGCAGCACTGAGGGGATGAGCAGAAGCACGGAGCAGAGGCTGCTGCGTGATACTCGAAGTTCCGTCAGGCAAAGAGGTGTTGGCACAGATCCCTTCCCAGCACATGGAGTTTCTACTCTTCCTTCCTGTCCTGTCCCCGAGTCCTATAGCTTTGGGAAAACCACAGGGCAAAAACCTCAGACTCCCTTTAGTAACTGCTATTTGATGAGGTGTTCAATTTAACTTACTGTCCAGAATGCAAGTATACCCAAGACATATTTTATTTACAAAATATTCAAAACTCAAATGGGATTGTGCAGAAAATTGTGAACAGGAAATGTTTTCCTTACTTGTATTTGTTCACAAGACACACAGTACCCACTGTTTTTATTCTTAGGTCTCCCTGACTGCACAGGACATGCTGGGCTCGGCACAGGAAGAGCCAGCGCCTCGAGATTAGTCCTTGTGACAGCAGCTCTCTTCCTCTCCTACAGAGAAAGAGGAAAGAGTCCCACAGCTGAACTGCTGCCACAAGGGGCCCAGGGGTCCCAGCAGTGTTTCTGCAAGGGCTGCAGGAGACCCCTGACGACTCCAAAAGCCAAGGCAGAGGTGGCACATTCCCAGGCTGAGATCGGAGCCAAAGCTCTGCTACACCAGCTGTGCAAGGAACCCCAGCACCTAGAACAGAGCTGGTCCTCAGCAACAACTACATGAACAAGTTTATGTGCCACAAGAAATTAGAGAATGAAACATTAGGCTTATTTGCTTTTAAATCAGCAAATTATTTTTAAGTCATTTGTCACTGATAAAATTCATAAGCAAACAACTGATAAAGAAATCAAAGCAAAATCTGTCCCATGTGGATGAATAAGATTCCTTGGCTTGAGAGGCAAACCCAAGTAAAAGAGGTGAGCAGGAACTGAGGCTCAGTTTGCAAAGCCAATATTGACTGCCACTGTCCCCACAAGCCTTGCCCACCATGGGACGCCACTGTGGGAGCTCCAGCTCTCCTGTCTATCGTTAGCGAGCACAGAAAATGACGTATTCAAATCCAAAACAAGGAGAGCTCACAGCAAAGCTTGCACTGGCACAAGAATTCTCAAAACCAATTTGGATGGAAATTTTCAGTGCAATTTACTTTTTTCCAGTATTTCTGTCTTGACAAAGGTATAATGCTTTCCAGGAAAAAACCTTTGTAACAAAAATTTTAAGTTGTGCTGATCCAACTGATGAGAATTGTGTTCTTAAGCATGAGATACTACCTGATGCTTGTCCAGAACAGTAACACTCTCCCAGCAGACCTGTTTCACTAGCCATCCTCTCTGCCTCCTCCCGCACAGTACCACAGTGTCCTGGCATTTCCCAGCCACAGTGTCCACAGTCCAGAGCAGCTCTGGTAGCTGAGATGGACGTGACTCAGAGCATTAAAATTAATCAGGTAATGCAAGATGGTGTCACCACATCATTGCCTCGCAGCTGCCAAGTTCTAGATAAATCATTGTCAGTCATGAAGTACCTCACTGAAAGCACGGAATTTTCAAACAAATTATCTTTAAACTGCACAACGGCCTCTATTAGCAACTACTGCAAGAAATTTGTGTTATTAAAAAAAGCATTACACTTCTAATAAGGGCCATCCTCCACACCCAAGATCTTGAGATGGTCTGGGTGGAGACTTCCCCTCCAAACCAAAGGACATGACACAGAACCCGGGACTGAGAAAAGCACTACCACCCTGTGCAAAGGACAGCGCGTGCCACTTGGAAACAGCAAACACTTCATCAGAGGTAAGAAATCAAACATCATACATAAGCTCATGTAATGTTCACGTGAAAGGCATGTGACCAAAGACCAAAAGAAGTCTGGAAAACGCTCCCCCATGATGGGGTCCTTCTCCACCACTGTCAGTGACACTGTGGTGGTCTCAAGAGCCAGTTTGCTTTCAGGAAAGAGCTTCTGACAAAGCTTTACCCAGCCAAACACATTCCAGCCGTTCAGCCCCAGACAAACAGCGAAAAGAGAGCACCCGGCCAGGCTCTCCAGCCTCCCTCCAGGCCCGACCCTCTGCTCTGACCTTGCACATTTAGGAAGCTGCTCTTTCGTTCTGCTCTACTTTGCAAAGGCACACAGCCTTTGAAAAGAAAAGGTTGCTGTTTGTTTGTTTGTTTACACAGCATTAATGGCAGCGTGGTGACTAACCCAGGAGCCTGGCCAGCAGCGTGGGAGCCTGCAGCTGGGACACGGGGAAGAGAACCAGTTCTGCACCACAACAAAATCAGTACACACACTATACAGACTGCTTTTCCATATCAGCTCAGGAAAAACACATTTCTCTAGCAAGGTTAGACCCCGGCATGCACCTTACTCTGTGGACATCATGTGTACACATCCTGCTTCCTTCTTCCTTTCCTGTGAGACCCTGAGCAGTTAAGCTGCTCTCTATAAATCCTCTTTCGTCATGTAGCATCTTCTTATGCATTATGAAAAAACAAACATGCTCTCTTTACTGTAGCAACCCCACCAAGCACTGTGCAAACCCAGAGGTATCCCAACTTTTAAGTAAAGTAATCCCATTTAAAAAGGGGTTTCACCTGCACGGCTACCACACATTGCTTGCATCTTCTCGTCTAGAGAGGAGGCTAATTGAGGGAGGGCTGGTGTAGCCAAGGCAACTGCAGATGTTATGCTGAGACACCGGGAGCTGATGCTGCTCTTCAGGTGCTGCTTATGCCATCCTTCTCACTTCCGCCAAAATCACCACCAACAAAAGGACAGAAAGTAGTGAGACACAGGAGTGAGAGCACAGACACAGTCTGGTAGGGGTCTGGTTGGGAGTGGGTTCCTCTCAACATTTCAGCGTTCCTTGGAGATTGAAGTGACAAACAGGAGGTGAAGATCCCTAGAATGGCTCCTTGCCCCAGGGCTCATCCCTTACACTTCTTCACCGCTCTGACACAGGCTCGGCCGCCCGCGCTGCCCAGGGTCCGGCTGCCCGGCACAGCACGGCCCCGCCGCCGCCCCCGATGGCCAGCCAAGCGTGAAGGCCCTGCATCGCCACTGATCTTGTTAAGGCTGAATCCGAGGATTTGGCCAGTAACACTATATATTCCCTGATCAGAGATCTGTTTCCCCTCTACCATCTGATAACCACTCTTAAAGGACGCGTTAATGGGCTTCCCTTCACTCTGTGCCCCTTAAGCAGAGGCCAAGCTACCATAAGAGGGAATAGATTTGAGTAATGATCCCTTATGAGGCAGCGAACCTACATATAGTGTTTAAAATTATTCCCTTAGGACAAGATGTTTTTCACCAAATCTCCCACATGACAGTTTGACATATTGGTTCAGGCACATAGCTCTGCATTTGTACACAGCACAGAAGCATCTCTTTTCAGTTTTTCAGAAAAATAAGGTCTGAAAACATTTCATGTTTCCCTGGACACTGGACCTAGTCTCCACAGATTAATTTATTCCTGAAATTGTAGTTTTCAACACTCCCAAAATTTTATTTTTAAATACAACTAGTTCATTTGTGTTGATAAACAAATGAACAATCTCCTTCCTCACCTTGCGGCACTGACAAAGTCCTTAACAAAGGCATTTTCTTGACCCTGGAATACGAGGAGGCAACGGCTTGCATTTGTTCCTAGACACAAACATGGCACCTGCCACCTGCTTACACCATAAACCTGCACCACTTTCAGGTGCCTTCACTGCTGACAACCTGTGCCTGCTTTGGGCTGGATGTCTCTGCTGTTCCCAAAGCCTGGAGGGCACAGACTGACTCTGGGCCCAGACTGGCAGCACCCAGCTCTGCTGGCACTCGAGGAAAAGCCCCAACTACCATTACTAGAACATTCTTCTTAATTTGATTTTACTTCTTCATTTATTCTGTGTAATCCCTGCCCGTAAGACACTTAAAGATGCCGCTCTCCCCTGCTGCTCTCTGCTCTGCATACACAGAGTTCAGTGTTGGTGGTTAAGGTGCACAGACGATGCCAAGGACTCATCAGGATGAGCTCTGCAGAAATGGGGACCGGTGACTCCTCCCGTTGCTGACCAGAAGCACTCTGCAGAGACACCTCAGCTCCAGGGTACCAGCCACATTTCACTCCATGGCATTTCAAAAAGCCATTTGGCTTGGTCAGCCCCTCAATTTATTGTCAAGGCCCAGCCAGCTGAGCGCTCTCTGAGAGCCTTTCTCACGAAAGGAGAGAAGGCTCTTCATCAAACATGCGTGCACAGTGCTGAGCACCGTCCCACAGCACTCGTATATCCTGCAAACCAGGATTAAAGCTGGGACTTCGCTGCAATACACACAAGACTCACCCAAAGGCATGGCACGCCCAGGGTAACACACAGTCTGTTCACCCTTAATGCTGCTTGCTGCCCACCCCTTCATTAGCCCATCAGCTCGGGCGGCATCCTCTGGTCCTCACAGGCCCTTCCTCCACAGACAGCTTGATTAATTGGAGGTGCCTGAGGCTCTAAAGGGAGCCTGTATCAGCCTGTGCTGCAGAGATGTTTATTTTGTTTTCAGTGATCTCCAAGCTGGCATGGGGCTCCATCAGAGCTCGCTGCTTGCACAGAATTCAGATAACAGGAGACACATAGTGCTTGCTGCAAATACATATTTTTTCTTTTTTCTCCCTTGACCTCTTTTCCTGCTCCTGTTTTCACCAGGAGCAATGGAAGGATGTGCACGCCACGACAGGGAGGCTGCCCAAACCCACGGCAGCGTTAAGAGTTTGCTGTCAGGCTGTAGGGTTACAGTCAGACTGTGAGCCACATGCTCACAGAAAGAAACAGAAGAAACTGGTGAAAAAAAATCAAGTAGGAAAAATGTTAACCCTGTCAATGGAAAAGGCGGCACTCATCTTACACATAGCATGACCTTGAAGACACAGAATGAAGGATGTGTGGATGAGGACAACGATATTGCTGTTCTAAAATCCACATTCCCTCCACTATGCCAGGAGGAGACAAGACAAGGGGAACACATTGCTCCCCACCTTGTCGCCACTGCCCGGCAAGAGTGCAACATGCCACCATGGCTCCACAGGCAAGTGTGAAACTGCCTACCCCTATTTATTTCTCTGGAGGCTACTGCTAAATCACTGTTTTCCAGATCTATGACTCTCCAAAAAGAAAGGTAAGCTCTGCATCCCTGGAGAAGCCAGAAGCTCTGGGCCTTGGGACAGCACCAGCTCCTGTACCTTGCTAGATGATCACAGGGACAACGGACTGTTTCTAACTCATATCCTTCCTCTCTTTTGGCTACCTTCAGTTCCTCTTTTCAGTTTAACACACTGACTCTCAAGCTGGCTTCCCTGCAAAACGCAAACCGCACAGAGGGGTCCTGCCTACCCCCCTGGTGAAGTGGCTGATGTTGGGGTTTGGTTCTCACAGAAAAAAAGACCATTCTGGGAAACCAGGTCCCACCCCAGCTGCAGTGCTGCTGTCTGCCAGCCTGGTCCTGCCTACCCCATGCAGGTGAACCACTGCTTGTCTGTGACAGCCACGGGAAGCTGAGCTTCCGACCAGGGCCTAACCCAGCTGCACGGCTCCAAACCGCTGGTCAGATCCTGGTGCCATCACCAACACTGCCCTCCTCAGCTCTGCTCGGTGTGAGAACTGTGGCCCTGCCCAAGCAAGGAAACTGGCATTAAAAATCAAACCAAGCCAACTGCCACCAACAGTCAAACAATGTCTGGACACTTCCAAGAAATAACCGTGAGTCCATCACCTGCAGCCCATTCCAGCACAGCCGACTCAACACTCACAACATCCATATGCTGCCATCCAACACCAGTGAAGTCTCAGGGAGCTCCAAGTTATTTTCCAGGGTCTGCTGTTCTTCCCCGTAAAAAACCTGAACACTTCTGGAAGTTCACTCTGAAAGGAGTGAACTGCCCAAGCCCCACCCACCAGCTCCATCACACTGACACTCAGACCTGGCATTGCGAAGAGGCTACAACCGGCTTCTCCCACAAAATCCTTCCTTTCCAAAGGGCTGCCCCACACATGTCCCTGCCTCTGAATCCAGCCCCCAACATGACAAGACTACCTCCATGGCAGGAAAGAATATTGGCTGACTGATCCTGTGTTTTCCATGCTGCTGGCATACATCACCTGCTTGCATTAACTAAATGCTCTGAGCCTATTTTCACCAAGAATGACAAATGACACATCCGTGATGAGTAAGGAAATGCTGGGTTTTGCTTTCAAATTTATTTCATATGTACACAAACTATCACATGACAGTTCTACACACAGCTCCAGCCCATGCAAAACCCATCTCTTGACTGCCAGAACACACAAGCAAACAAAAGGTTTTCAATAAAATCCAAAGCAGAATTTTCTGATTGCACAGAAGTCACATGAAATTGGTCAGTAAGCCTTCACTTAAATAAAACCAGTTCTGGACATTGTCTAGTATTATTTCAGGACAGGCAAAAATTGAACAAAGATGCTACTTAATGTTCTGCATTAAATCATTACCTGGACATTTCACACAGAGAGGCCTCCAAAAATAAGATAAAATGCCCCCTTTCCACTAGCAAGGGAAGGGGTGTATAAATAGATTTGTAAAGGCAGTGAATAGTTCGTGATTATGCACAGAGCAAAGAGAAAGGGAAACACGTAAATTCCAGCGCTCCATCAGATTTGTGTAAGAGCTTTGACAAATTGTGGGGGGAAAATAGACATTACAGTAATAAGTAAGATATTTAAACCCTGCAGATCATACATGGAAAACAGTTTTCCTCAAGTGAAAACAGAATTAAAGATGAAGATTCCCTTCCAAGAACTTTGTTTGTAGTCATTTAGTTTCAGGATGCAAATTAAATGAGCACTTGTTAGCCAGGCAAAAGAAGGGAAATAGCTCTGAAATATTACCAGTCTCTTGTGAGGCTCAGATACACTTGGCCAAAGACTTTCAGGTGTTTTGTCACCTTGTTCCTCAAGAGCTCCCCAAGGACCTGTGTTCTCTCACCCCAAAGCCAGACCTGCATCCAGCCTGGCTGCCAGGGCCGGGACAGGGATCTGCTTGGTCCCTCTGTCTCCTCCCTGGCTCTGCCCACAGCCCGGGGGTGCCTCTGCCCCATCTATAACTCACAATTATGAGAGACCGTAACACAGAACTGCCACAGGCAAAGTCAATCTCTCCCAGGGGCCCCACACGTCTGAGGCTCCTGCACACCAAGAAACGGTGATCATGTGCAGTAATGCTTGGGGTTAAACCACACAAGTTCAAGGATATTCCTGAAAACACAGTGGGAGTTTACCAAAGGCTAACATTAGTGAGAAGAACCAGCATCAAGGATTATTAGCTCTTTTATGCCATTTATTTATAGCCTACCTTGAAACACATCCCATTTCTCTTTAGGACACCTCCAGCTGAAGTTTGGTGTCTCAGGGGTAAATGAGCAGACTTTGGGAAACAGCGTTCATGAAAACAAAAAGTGTTCAAGTGTTTACCACTCACAGGTCGAGAGAAAAGGGAGACCAGAGACCCGAGGTCAAAGCTGGCACCTGCAGAGACACATCTCAGAGATGGACAGAACAGGCTGAACAGGGCTCTAAGCACCTGTTCTACTGGAAGGTGTCCCTGCCCATAGCAGGGGTGTGGAACGAGAGGAGCTTTAAGGCCCCTCCCAGCCCAAACCATTTTGTGATGCTATGGGGCACTCCTTGACCTTCTCTGTGCTCAGCAGCACCGACTGCTTGACCCTTGACACTCCAAAAACAGGGGTTCCAAATCACTGCCTGCAAGTCCCTTGCAAGTAATTCACAGGCAAATTCTAAAGAGCCTGCAAGAAATAACTACAAAAAGCAGAATTGTCAGGAGGCCTGAGCTTCTTAAAGAAGGGTCAAAATCTCTGCTGGAAAACATTTAAGTGCTGGCAAATCAGACTGAGAGCTGATACTATCAAGCCAGTACTTCCTGGGCACATTCTGGGTAGATCTCTTCTGCTGTAGAAAAACCTCAAATTCTGGTATACCCCAAATTTTGACTACAGAAAGAGACAGAATTGTCGTCATATAACAGATTTGGCATATTCAGAAACATCCCCTAAAGCAGCAATAAGGTGTGGTGATTGAGCTGGGGCCCAGAAGTTTGATGGAGGAACAGGGTTTGATTGAACAGGATGTTTAAAAATTAAATCTATCTGAAGGAAAAGAAAAAAAATCATCAGAAGAAATGCACGACAATATGAGGAGCAATGGCAGTGAAGGAAATTCAGCATTTTAAAAAAACTACACAAAGAAACCTGGCATTCTTAGGTACAGTTCTAAGTGCCACTATTAGGATAAGAAAAATATAAGCTCATCTTTTACTTCCAATTGACACATCACCGTGGAGAGTCTTCATGAAATTCTCAGAATAGCAACGAATCAGGAGCAAACAGCTGTTCAAGCAGGAAAGTCACAGGTAGACAGACTTTCCTTGCTTCAACAAAAAATTAACTCCAAAGTTTCACAGGCCAGTAAATCAACAAAATGGGCCTGTACAACACAGGACAAACAGTCTCATCTTCCAGCCCAAAGCTGATATATGGGCCTGTGTTCTCCTTCCGGCCATATGCTCACGTGATTTATGACCCACAACAATTTCAATACTCCAGGAAAATGAAAGAACAGCAGACAATTAGTTCATCCCACTACGCTGGGGATTGTGTGGGCTCTGCCCTGCAGCACCTCCCCAGGGAGTGGGGGCCAGCAGCCCCAGCTGCCCCTGTCAAGGGCAGGGGAGGGACACGGAGCACCCAAGCACGGGCACAGGGAGCACAGCACACCCCCAAGACTCCACCGCATGGAGCAGCCCACAGGAACTCCAAGAGAGATGCAGATGGACTTCTAACCGAAGCCCAGAGTGACAAGACAAGGGGGAATGTCCTCCCTCTGAGAGAGGGCAGGATTAGATTGGATATTGGGAAGAAATTATTTACTCAGCAAGTACCTGAGCACTGAAACAGGTTGCCCAGAGAAGCTGTGCCTGCCCTATCCCTGCAAGTGTTCAAGGCCAGGCTGGATGGAGCTTGGCACAACCCAGTCTACAGAAAGGTACCCCTACAGCTGGAATGAGGTGACCCTTCCAACCAAATTCTCTGATTCTCTTCTGTGATTCATTGCTATCCCATTTGTAACTACGGCTGTTTGTGACAACTGCTGTTAACCTGGTCTAGATCTGGTCAGTGCAGGAGTACAGACCATCCCACTAGCAGGGCATAAGGACCTTGTCATCTCTACCTGCAGCTGTCCCAGGCAGGGCACTGCCTGCAATGCAAACACTGTCAAACCAGGATTCAGCTCGGCAGCACCTGCTTCGCTGCCACAACACAAATGCAAAGGCATCACCAAACAAAAAAAAATCCTCCACTCCACCCTGAATTAGGCTTTTCCCTTGCACAGGTGAGGTGAAGTGCAAGTTCAACGGCTTGAGTGACACAGCCAAAACTTCACCCAACTCCAGCCATCACGGCAGCATCAGCTGGGACTGATGCACTTGTGAACCACCAGAGAGCACACAGCTGAGGGCCCGTGAGATATCAAGTCTACTGGCACAACATCAAAACTGTTTTTTCTCAAGCCAAGGGTATCCAGACTGGTCTTTAGTTAACTTCTGAGTGAGAAACCCAAGTCACGTGTCTACTCAAAGGCATGTCTCTGAACAGCAGCATCATGCCCTCCATGGATGAACATTTTGTCCACTGGGAAATGTGCCAAATAACTCAGGTATCCAAAACCGTACTGCACTGAATTCTGCTCTCTGCTATCCTCCTCAGGTCTGGATCCACACAGCTTCATCCCCCAGCAGCAGAGCTGCCAAGGTAGACAGGCCAGCAAGGCTTCAACAAGAGGGTGAGCAAAATGGCAGCAAGAGCACCGGTTACCCACAGAACCACAAGGATAGAGGGATGGAGTCTGAGCTCAGTGTCTTAATACACCCATCTTGCCTCCCTTCCTGTGCAGAAGGCAGCCGTGCTGAAGGAGTTAATCTTGCCTGGAACAACCTATCTCTGGTTTCTCAGAAACTCCAAGGCTGTAGAGCTGGGCTTTCTGCTCCCTGCCTGCTCCTGCCTGCCCTGCCTGCAGCCTGACCCCTGACATTTCCACTCTGCTTCTCCCTGGCATGGAAAACTTAACCATACACAAACAAACAGGTTGGGAGGACAGATAAATGGAACAGAGGAGGAGAAAGCGAGGATTGCTCAAATTCCTTGTCAAGGCCCTGATGAAATAACAGCGGCACCACCAGATGTGGGTGAGGGGCTGGCATTTATCAGTAAACCCTGAAGTCTACAGCAACACATCTCTGTTTAATTAATCCTGAAAGGGTCCCTTCCCCCTTCTACTTTCCAGGGAGGTTTTGAGGATCCGCAAGTTTAAAGATGCAGCGAATCCTTTTTAGCTCTTTCCTTACAAAACACTAGGGCAAAATCACAGTCAAGATTTAGTAACTCTGTGGCAAAGGTTTCCATTGCATGGACACGGGCAGACAACCCCCACTGAGGGGGTATCTTGGATTTAGTCATGCTGAACCCTCTGAGGCAATAAACCCATCAGGTGACAGCTTTGGAGTGACCAGCTGGAAGCCTGCACACACGTCATCAAACCAGGCATGGATCTGCAGATCTCACCTGGACTCTTCTGCCACTCTTACACAATACCCATTTCCCCAGGGATAAATCTCTTCAGTGCCAGATGCAGTTCTACTGTCACCCATTTTTGTACAGTTTTCCCATGGTGGCATCCACATCACCCAGCAATGGAAGAGACTGCACATACACACAAGGCAAGACAACTGGAAATGCCCTTGCCTCTGGGCTTTTACATGGCTTGAGGAGGCTTGGGTGGCCCTTCCAAGGCACCTCCCATTTCAGGAGGTCCCCTGCCCTTTGATCCAAGGTGAACACTGTACTGTGAACACCTTGCAAAGCACCACAGTTAAAGCTCCGAAGGGCCACAAAGCTGCCAAGTCCCTGCACATACCTCAGCAGCAGTGCTAGAGGAGCTCTGCTTCCAGGGTACCTTCATCCCACCACAATGCTCAGAGAGCTGTAAGATCTCTGAGGGTTGTAACTGCGATGGAAACTCTGGACCCTAGAGAGTGGACAGATCACCAAGCCCCAAAACAGCTTCCAACAGAAGAGGCCTCAGCGAGCACTTCCCAAGGCTCAACATCAGTCCTCAAAGTGGGAGCAGGGCAGGGAGGGTCTGGCAGCAGTGCTCAGGCCCCCAGGTCAGCCACCTTAATCACCTTTCACCCAACCATCCATCCAAGCCATCATCCAAACAATGGCAGATTTACAATTCTTTTTGTATGTTTAATTTGCAAAAAGAGAAAATGAAAAAGTAGCAGAAAATCTCTGTAATAATGACTCCTGGTCCAATCAGAAGCGAAAGATGGGGTGAGGGGGAAAGGGAAAATTTAAAACTCTAAGTTCAAATTGTAAAATAAATCTGTAATTCACATCAGCTTTATAAAATTCCCAGGAAAATACAGAGTCAAAACCAGTTATTTTCTTGAGGATCTATATTCTTAAATACCTGGTTTCAACATTATCTCTTTTTGAAGAAGTACTGGGATGGGGGGATGAACTGTGAAGAACTGAAAAATGTCTCTGCCTACCCCAAAAAAAAATCATTATGCATGACAAGAGACAATCCAGTCTATAATCAAAGACAGAATCCTGACACTTTCAAAGAGAAAATTATTGTAACAACAGTGACTTTGAAGATGAGAAGGGTTTTTTTGACTGAAACAATGGCCATCAAGATTTTTACTGTAGCATCCAATGTTTAAATGCATCACTCAGCATCAGAGTGCCTAAAGTACACCAAGCACCAACAGTAAAAAACCATGAAAAAATAAAACGGTGACACCTAAGAAATTTCTGCCTAAAGTGGAACCAGGCAACGCTCTCTGAGTGTGAACCACTCACACCAGGGAGCAAACACTCCTACGGATGGGCATGCTTGTCCCAGGGAGTTAAGTTTTACAGGAAAACTCAAGAGCCAGTGTCCCATTAATAAAGAACTTGCAAGTTACAAGGCACTACACTAAAATACTTAAATTTTTGACATTTGTTTCCAGGGAATTGCATATTTGGCCGTAAAAGTCGTGATCTGCACTCTATGCAGAACTAGTGTGATTCACTGAAAATGAATCACAAAAGGCAAGTTTGGTGACTAAAAAAACAGCTGTTCTGTAATGCACCTAACGAGCAGTATCGTATTTGCTGTGGTTTGACTGGGACGCTATCGGAAGATGATTATAAATACCCTTTCCAAAAAGAGAATTTGGATTAAGCTCAGTGTCAGCTGGATTGTAGAGTCAGACAGACTGCCTCACACCTCTCCTGTATTTCACCTTTTAGGGGAAAGCCCAAGCACAGTCCCCCGGATGGATCATTTGTCACAGAAATGATGCAAAAACTATGCAGCATCAGGACCATGTAAATTTGTATTTTTAACACGGAGACTTTGAGTTGTATCCATCCTGTCTGCGTCTCCATCACTAGGAGCACATAGCATATTGCTTATATGTGGGAAAAATTTTATTAGAACTATGAAAACATCAAACAATTTATTTAATAAAAGCATTTTCTCCACTGTAACTCAGCAGTGAAAAGCTGTTTAAAGCAGAGTCTGTCAGCCCTACTTCTTTTGCACACTTCTGTTCTCACCACTACATTAAAAACCTTTCACCAAAAATGAAACTATTAAAAAGCATGAATGTATGTTTTGGTTTTCTCTTAGCTGGAACTGGCAAGTCTTCCTGGGGGCATCTCCACTTCAGTTGCACACAGAGATTCTCCCTTCTTTCTTTCATTAGACATTTATGTATCTTCTGCAGAAAAGGAACATACTGCAACTGATGTCTGTGTGGTTTTGCTGGTGTTGTTCCAGGCCATGACACACCTGGGCTCACCACCTGCACCCCAGGTGTGCAACAGTGAACCAGCAGAGGCTGAGGCCACAGTGGGCTTGGCCCTTCTCCCTTTTGGGGTATTTCTGGCAGAAATGCCCTGGGAAGTGCCCGTGTTCATGTCCCCACTGCGTGGTGGCTGCTGGCCAAGTAGTGGAGCTGTGAAAGCCCAGCTGGCGTGGACAGCACACACCACCACAGTGAGAGCCCAAATCCAGCTGTGACAGCAGGGTAAGGAGCACACCCTGGGATGGGACAGAGTCAGACTGGGACACCCGCCTTGGAACCCAACATCTGTTTTCCACGGAGTGCCCAGACAGCCCATGGCAGTCAATCCCATATTTAAACCAGGAGCACTGCGGATAAAGACAGATCAATTTTGCTCTACAATTTTAAATGAAACTCTCCTGTTTTGGAAAGAATTTCATTAAGGTGAAAATATAATACAGAACTATCCATTTAGGAAGAATATGCTATTAATTCTTAGCAGTGTATGTGGAAGGGAAAATTGCATTTTTATCTAAATGGTTTTTTCTGCATAACCCATTTCCAGTATTCTTTTACAGCTCAGTAGTGGGAACTTTTCACATTTCTATTTGGGCCAGACCACTGTGGAAGGCAGCCTTCAGGAACGTGTCAAATATAACCCCTCAAAATGTATTCCAAGACAAACTCTGCAAACTGGAGAAAGGCCAGAAAAGCACACCTTAAAGGATGGCTGGAAAAGGAAGAAAACCTCTCTCTTAAAGATGTAAGCCAAATTTTTGAGGAGGAGAGGAAAAAGGATGTGGTTTAGGGTGTTGTTTTTCCCTAAGGGCCAAGAAGAGTTTCGGTCTTCCCTCTCTTCTTCCTCACTTGAAGCAGAAACACCTTCTCTTTGATGCAGATCCCAGCCCCAAATGCACACAAAGAGCAGAATGGGGCCATGTTACCACTCTGAAAAATGGACATTCTGAGCTGTAACAGGCAAGTACATACAACCAAAACAAGCGTATGCTACGAAAGATTCATTTTATCAGCATAAACAAATGCTCACTTCTCGCTACAGTTTCATACCATTTGAAACTGAATATAATCCAAACAGTAATTCCAAACAAGTGATGCTGGGATCCAAGTTTCCCTGACATACTGCCATCACGCAGCAAGAACAACAAGTAAAAGCAAAAGCAGATTCAGAACTGCTTCGAGTTTTACCCCATTTGCCTAATCTAGTACAAAGAGAAGCAAACATAAAATTCAAAGTTTTTAAAATTCTTCATTTCATCATCAAGGATCTCAGATTCAAGTGAACCCAAACTGCAAGAGCACAGTGGCCCTGTGTTTAACAAACAAAGCCACTGACTTTCCAAGCACCGCAGCAGGGCTCACTGAAGAAGCTGAAGCTCCGTGTTTTCTAAGCATTGTTCGTTTGACATTCTTCACCTCTTTTTTTTTTTTTCCCTGCATTGGCTTTTATTAGCTTACTTCATAAAATTAGTATAACAAAAAATTTTATCTTTCAAAACAGACATTTAAAAGTGCAGCAGTTATGGAAATACAATTGGACAATGAACAGTTTTTATTCCCTCTACCTCGCCACACTCCACACAGCAAAGCAGTAATTACAGGAATCTACTTCTGGTTTAAGCTCTACAGTAAGCTCCTTCCAAATTTAAGGCCAGCAACCAACCCTTCATTATGCTTAATAGGTAGACATAAAACGTAATTGTATCACAATCTCCCAACGCACGTTCCCAGCTCTGAGGCTCACATGTGTCTGGCTCAAAGAAGAGATTTTTTTATCTGTTCTTTTCTGTAAGAGAAACACTGCAGCACCATTGGCATCAGCCACTCGAGGAAAACTACACAAAACACTAGAGGATCTGAAAAATTATTTGGATTAAGACTTCACTGCGTTGTTAAAACCTCAATTTTCCCAAGTGGTGTTGCTTGTCCGCAGTAGCTGGACTCCTGTGCCCCTGCACCAGCAGGAACCCTGGCAGAGTCAGGACCGGGGCCCGGAGCACCGGGAGCAGCAAATTCCCTTCTGCCTTTCCCATTCACACCTCAGCTAAAATAAGTAATATCAGGACACAGAACATGAACTGGATTTATCTACAGGACACCCCACTTTGTCATGTAACATACAACACGACTTTGATGCACAGAATTTAAAAGCAAAGCTCGCCCAAATCACCAGGGCTGCCCTTGAGCTTTCCCCGACACTGCCTCGCTCCCCTGCACATTTTCCAGCCGTCACCCTCACACCCACCCTGCCAACAGCACAAGCAATTGGCAAATAATGGGATGAAACTTCCATAATAATAATAGTCCTGAATGAAGGAATGTTTTGCTAGTCTCCCTTCTTTGTGATCTGCCTCTTTCAAAGTAGTTCATGTGAGATTTGAATTGCACTTGGGACGGCCCTTGTTTTCCCTCTGCCCCCGGAACCATGGCATGGTAGGGAGAGCACACGGAGCTGGGCTGCGTGTGGTTTTTCCCAGCACAAAAAGAACAGCATGTGCCTATATTTAGAGGTAGATAAGGGAACTATAGCATCCAGGAAAAAAAAGAAATAAATCTCACTGTTTTTATCTTCAAAAAAGCATTTGTGTTTTTGGTTTGTTTAAATCAAAAACGTGGTGCAAGCATTTGACCCTATATCCAGCAACAATAAAATCTGTTCTATCATAAAATACCAGCTGTTTTGCACTTCAAATAATAATACTATTTTTAAAGGGTTTCAGAATAATTGTCTCATAGATTGCGGTAGCTTTTATTACAATTACTGGGGAACTCCTTTTTTTCTTTTGTAGAATACAATCAATATGCCCATTTATTATCTTCTTGCTTTTAAAACTGTATTTGGTCTGAAATTTTGGGTTACTTTTCAGACTAGGCAAAAAACGTTTTTCGGCCTAATATTTGGCACCAATAAAAATTAAAACCATTGAGTCAGATCAAAAATATCTGTAATATTAGATGCAGTTACCTGGCTGCCTGGCATGTCTGAGGGACACCCTTTTATTAATTATCAGCTCAGTACCACTCCAGGAATCCGTCACACCAGGTGGTTGTGATCTACTGGGCAGCTCAGTCCTGGGTCTGTGTCTTCCTCTCTCATCACCCAGGGGTGCAGGGGGAAGCCCTCCCTTGGTGATGCTTCCAACCCCAGGCGTCTGGAGGAGGTGAAAACCCACCTCGCACCAAACTACTTCTGCAACATCAAGGTCTCTTTTCCTGTTGCTAAGACTGACAAACTAATTTAGGAATTCACTCACACACAGATCAGAAGTGCCGTAATTGAGGTTTGGGTTTATTTTTTCCACCAGAGGAGAAATGCTGCCCCGGAGAGGGCAGTACAGCCGCGCCATCCGCACCGAAGAAGGAATCCACGCAGAAATGAGATCACCAGGTGGGACGAGATGCTCTCAGCCCTTCATTCCCTGCCCACACACGCTTCCCAACCACCGCACGCCCAACCCAGCAGCGTTCAGCGCCGGCGTGCCAGCCTTTGCTGGGTACCCAAGTGCCTTCCAGTTCCACTGTGCACCCCACCAGCATCCTCTGCCCAAGCCCTGGTGGTACCACACCGTGTTCTGGCGGTGAACCAACAGCTGCCCAGCCCAACAACGCCTGTTTCGTCTCATTTGGACAGTAAATCTTCAGCAGTGGGAACATCTCCCAGGTTTCTAAAGCACCACAGCAATTTATGGCGCAATAAATATGAACTTAAATAAAAATAATCCTAGAGTGGGACCTGAATATGGACTCTGCTGCGCTCTAAATCACGCGTAGACCCCGATCTCTGTAAGTACGGCGGCGATGCCTTGACTGACCAAGCCATCCAGGCAGGAGCAGGAACGCTGTGCAGACACTCCCTCCCCACCCCTTTCCACCGGCAGCCTCACCTCCGGCAGTGCACGGGAGGGAAGGCTCAGCCCCACGCCCCAGGGACCGGCACTGCTTGCAGTGATGCGCAGCTGTGCCACAGACCGACAGCATTCTCTGGGCTTTTAAATGCCATTATAGAGGAGTATTATACCCACCCACCCTGCACCCCACCCTCTCTCCCGCAAAAAAAAATTAGTGGAAGATTTTTCTAGGAAAGAGATCCTAAAATTCCGACCAGATAATGACCCCAGCCCAACCTCCATTTCCTATGTTAATAGATCAATTTACATCTTTCTAGCAAAATGGTTTCAGGCTACATTATAAAAAAGAAAAAAGTCAAGCCTTTCTTCTGAAACTGCATTTTGAGAGAGGATTAAGGAGGAAGGAAGGATATGACTCTTTCCAGGGCTTTGTAGTGTATTTGCTTCACATCGCAAATTAATATTCTCAATTTTAACTCAGGAGTACATAATTAGGGTATGAAATGTTTTAAAATTTTCTTCACTTTACAAATGGCTGCTTTTTCAATTAACTGTGCTTCCCCAGCCTCAGGATGATCTTTCTATTAGCAACAGAATGCTTTCGAGTATTTTGTGAATACTAATTCACAAAATTAATTAAATGCAGACTTAACTCTGAAAACATATATTTTACCATAAAAAAAACCCTGCTGTCTTCCAACTACTGACCAATCATAGGCTTTGCTGGGATCAAGGGGATCAAGTCCTAAAGCCCCAGCAGTCAGAACTGAAGGTAGGACAGTTAAAAGGAAAAGAAACAAAGTTCTTCATTTTGTATTTTAAATGCTCCAAACACAGAGGGGGATAAAAAAAGATAAATATCCCAAAGTTCACACAAAGTGGCCACGGGAGCAGGACCGTGGCACGTCTCTCCCATCACTCACAGTCAGAGCCAGCAGAGCCCTTTGAGCTCCCACACGTGTTGTCTGTGTTTAAACTCAAATAAACTGTATTTATTTCAATGTAAAAAACCTATCAAAGCAGCACTTAAATGTAACCAGATTTCTGCTTACCAAACAAAGAAAAGCTTTTTTAGACAAATGTTAAAAGCTAATAAAAAATGTAGACCGCCTAGTGTCATGCTCGGTGGTGTTACATTAAAACACTGAACAGACACAAACAGATTTGCTGGAATTGAAAACAAACAGACACAAGGTGCCCGGCTGCAGCGTCCAAACACCTCAGCCTGCAGCCGAGACTCGGCTCCTGCTCGGGAGCAGCCTGTGATGGATGGATGCGCACGTGGATCCCAGGGAGCGGCACTGTCGGTGGTGCCAGAGCAGCTCCTGCCCAAACGGGCAAGGAAAGACTTGGGAAAACATGACTTCCAAATGGCCAGCATGGATCAGACCCGATCCTACGGAGAGGGACGTGCCCTACGTGTGAGTCAGGTGTCTCGGAAGGGCACAAGCGTGGAGCAAAAATACTGCTATGACAATGCCTGTATGGCTACAAAAAATAACCCAAGTACAGGAAAGAAACACAGAACACTGGTGACCACGTACTTTTGCATTACTATGGATAAAAAGTGCAGAGCTAAGAAAGGCACATTTCTAGACCACAGAGTCTTAAAACTTATTACATCAACTAAGGAAAATGCATTCCCCCCATCCAGATGCCTTTGTCACTTGCCAGGAGATGAGCGGAACGTGAAACCTTAGAGGAGAGGGCACTGGTAGGGAGAGGAGAAGAAGGGATGCTGAAGAGGGGAACAGTAAAGCAGTATCATCTAAGATGTTCTCTTTGAAGTATTAAGAAAGTCAGCTTGTAAAAATTAATGGATTAGACCTCCAGCTGTTCCAAGTCTCAGCTTTAAATTTAGAAGGCATTTGACTTTGGAACATTGGCACATAATCCATAAAATATATTTAAATTTGTTAAAAAAATCCCAAATCCTTTGTATTAAAAGGTCACTAATAACTCAGAATGTTTTAACTGCACAAACACAAAAGCATCTGGCAAAGGAAAAGCAGAAAACTACAAAGAATCACAGTATTTTCATATAAGCCAGTCATCTAATCACTGTGCGTAAACTGGGTCTATCTATAGAACAGCAAAAATTCGGAATCACATTTAAAAACTGAGAAACCTAACCAAGACCAGGAAGGTGAGAGCAGACGTTGTATTTCCTGAATGATTCCACAGCTTCACCTATTTAATTTCCACAAGGTTCCCCATGTCCCTTACCCAAGATCTGCTGCACAGCCAGCCATGTTCTGAACGACCCTCACCAACCGAGGCTCTCATTTAAAAACGCTCCTCAAAAAACGAAACAAGAATAATTTCACATTTAAAAATAAACAACACACCAATCTTAAACATGTCCTGCAAACCTCAATCGTGTGTTTACAGGTGCAAACATCGTTCTTTCCAAGGGTGTCGATTTTTCAATGGAAAAGTCAGACCAGGTGGACAGGGGAGGCGGATGCCGGCCGGAGCCGCGGCGCGATGGCGAGGTGGGTACCAGCGCCTGACGCCCACCACCCGCGCTGCCTGCATCCAACACGCTCCAGCCCAAAACATGCACAAGGACAACCTATTCTGTACTAGAGATAAAACGGGGAATGATCCTCTGCCTACAATTTGACAGGTCTCTTTCAATATTCTCAGTGTGCTTGAGAAATTGTGCCATTAAACAGCTTCTGATATTTCAGTAAATTTTGCGTTAACAAAGCATACATGTTAGGCCACCTGAAGATTCATTCCAGAACTGGCTCTGCACTTTCTGAGGAGACTCTCCTCACAGTCAGATTTAACAGAAATACATGAGAAACCACTGACTGAAAATATACAGTAATTTGTCTAGTACTAAAATTTTATATGGGCACATAAAGGCATTTTACTGTACCAAAACCTTTCCCTGGTATAGAACATTACCGAGGCTGGGAGTCAGCTGGTTCAAATAAAAACAGCCTATTTAGTTTTAGGTTAGACTTTTGTTTGATGCCTTATTCTTTGTTCTACACAAGTAACAACAAATTGTATCCATAGACATTGCTAATTAATAATGCTTTTTACCAAAATATTATTTGCAGTTCTATGGTTGAGCATTCCACTAGGTCACTGGTAAAAAAAAGCAGGTATTGTACCTTAAAAATTAAGAGCGGACATGGTGTAATATATCACAGATCAAATAAATCTATGCTGTCATCCAAGCTCATATATATATACGAAGTCTAATTCATTTCCTTTTACATCATACATAAAGATCTGAAGCACATTCACACACCAAATTCAAGAAACATCCCCCTCGAAGTCTGTCTCATGCGCGTCCTCACACCAAGTGTGTGTAAAACAACCCTGTTAAAACTCACCTTGCAACTGAACGGGCCATCAGAAAATAAGAGACTTTGGGGCAGTGAAGCACCAGGATGCAAACCAGATAGGTAATCTGCATTAATTCAAGCACAGCTAGATCGTCCACTGAAATGAGAACAGGTAAAGCTAGAGACCAGAAATTAATAGCCAGACAGACCGGTGGATGCAAAGCCAAACAGTGGCCACAGTTGTTACTGAAATGCCAATAAATTTACACTTCCTCCACTAAATATTTTAGTATATCACAGCAAGAGGAAATACTACTGCAAATTCTGTCCCTTGCTTTCTCTAATATATGCCATAAAGGTCGACAAGCACACTGCTACAGAATGTTTATAAAACAAAGGAAAATATTTCTAAACAGGACCATTTTCTAGAAAGTATTAAAAATTATAGTCAGGCAAGGTAAACAATGGAGAATTTCTGTCATTCACATGAGGCCAAGCAGGAGCAACCCTTCCAATTTTTTCTTTTTTTTAACAGGTTAGAAAAGTTTAAAGCATCATATTAAATCCAAATCTAACGCACACCAAACTCTCTCCCTCCCAGGATAAGCAGCGGCAGTGTTCTTCTCTCGTCACTCTGCTTGCTAATCCAGATGATTTGATAAAGATGTGCATTTGATAGATGTGCGGTTTTTCGTGTAACTTCAAGACAAAGGCAATAGATTCTTTTTTCATTAAGTTGTTAAAATTGTGTAAGTTTCAGCAACCCAGTGAGGCAAACAAAGCAGCATCGGGAATCGCAGCCCCCTCGCTGGAAAAGGCGCTGAGCTTTGCTGCTGAACTCGCTTCCACGGCGCACACTACAACACAGCCGCTCACAGCACATCGCTTGCAGTGAGGGTTCAGTGCCTGAAAAACCTCACGAGAGGTCTGACAAACTCAGTCCCAGTAAACAAACGCAGTCCCTTGGTAAAGCCTCTAAAAAGAACTAAGCAATATTTAAAATAATGCAGGCAGCAGAATGCACTGGAAAGGGAAAGAAAACAAAGGCTCCCGGCCGCATCTGGACCAAATTTGACCTTTGTTAATGTATTTCTAGTAATTCACAGATGTTACACACTGCTCCAGCAAGAGGGTTGGCCTGTGGGCTCATTCCAGTGACAGGTTCGGTGTAACGATGAAATATTAACAAAATCTCACTGATGAAGGCTAACGGTGCCGCGTGGCACGTGCCCATCAGCCCGGACTGATGAGCTCAACAGCCACCGAGCAGCAAAATATATTCCCATCCCTTCCAATCAACACCTGCACAGTTCTAGGTACACACTGATGTCTTCACCTGACATCAGCAGTATGGGACTTTCAAAATTTCAATTAAAAACTAAAACCAAAACCCCCCCAGCACTTAATTACTGGGTTTCCAAAGAATACTAATACACATTTCATGGAAGGGGAAATTGTTCTGGTTTGGTCAAACCAGGAAAAGCACAACCCCACTAAACTGGCCCTGGATTTTAAAGTGAATTTGATCTGGTTATTCTTTGTCAGCTAGAGCTGTGGTGCTGGAAGTCAAGACAACCCCTGTAGACTCAGCGTTATTTATCTCTCACTCCCAGCACAAGCTGCTAGGCAGAGGGAAACACGAAATTCTAGAAAGCGTTTTCAGGGTAAAAAAACCCAAAACCTACCAGCTCCTTCACATAAAACATGTTGGTACAAGAAATGATGCATCAGAGAAAGCTCCTTACAGAAAACACATTTCAGGGCAGAGCCATGTCCAGGCAGCATTACTAGCGCTACACCCGAAATGGAACGCAAACGCACGCACAGAGCGCGCGGCAGGCCGGTGTCGGAGGTGTCGCACCTCACAGGGCACCGGCAGCACCGGTGGCTGCTCTCAGCAACCTCCAGACCTACAGCTACACAACTGCCAGAGACCAGCAAATCATTTTAACCATTACGGGAAAAAAGGTGAGCTCCAAGGAATGTGAGCAGCCATTAAAACAACTTGCTCCCCCCATAACCTGCGCATTAACAGAGTATTTGAGAAGTTCCCGATCCTGCTGTGCTCTGGGGAGTTTGCTCTTTCCTTCATAGCCAGCACTAAAGCTGGACCCTCCGGTCCTGGCACTGGCTGAGAGCGGCAGCGGACACAGTGTCCAGCCCTGCAGCGAGGGGAAGCTGCCCGCTACAGCCACAGCCCCTTCCTCCACCTCTTCCTCCACCTCCCCAGCACCTGAGGAGCCGCCGGTGCCAATCGCAGCAGTGCCACAGCAGGAGCAAATCCCCGACCGCCTGCCCGCCCACGGCAGGTGTAAATCAGAAGCCCCCAACCGTGCCTGCACTGGGGAAGACCCCGGGTCTAACGCTGCTCTCACTGACGCTGCCCAGCCCCAAAACGGTGCCCACCTTCCAGCACGGCGTTCCGCACGCCGAGGAACTGCCTGAATTCGGAGGAGCGCTGTCTGGAGCCTGCGCATCCACCCGGACACGGGGTTACTGCTGGAACGAACACCACAGCGCAAATCCCAGCCGGCTGAGAAGGTTTAAAATCTCAGCCCACGTCTAAAGAAAGAATTTCTTAAACACAGTTTCACACGCTCAGGGGTATGGCAATGTTAAGTTAAATTATTTCTACTGACTGAGGTGAACAGCCTGTTTTGTCTCACCCATTGTATCTTTATCCTCTCCAACAACAGTTAAAGTAAATTCTCTGTGAGTCCGTATAAATTTCCTCATCCGAGGAACCAGCCCATTCAAATCCCTCAAGTGACTACAGCATGAACCAACCCGAGCGCCTCTGCATTGTTGTGGAACTGGTTTGCTATTTTATATTAAGCTTCTGAAATACTAAAACATATCCTTATATAGGAACACTGATTAAATGGTTTTCCTTCCAAGTGATGAACTGTTTTAACACCAACATTGTGGTTATCACGACCAGAAAGCAATTACTTCTTTCACTAGCTGTTACTAAGAATAGCTGTGATCAAAGTGACTGGAGGAGTGCTGTTAAAAGACGCTGCAGAAGCATCGCTCTGTATGACACACACACACAAAATATAGATCATTTTAAGCCAAATCACACTTTTAATAAATGTGCTGTTCAGAATTAAATCACTGCTCAGGATTTCTTTTTTCATCCAGGAAGTCGAGATCTACAGAAGTTATTCTTTCAGCACCTATTTCTAAACACAGCACGGTGTGAGATCTGTGTAGCTGTGTGTGTGTGAAAGTGCACATGTAACGGGGTGCGTGTGGTGTGAGAGAACATATATATGTGCTAGAGCCTGCCAAGGCAGAAGTGACAGGAACTGTGATTTGTGCTAACTAGCTATTGATCCAGTCAGATCTAGATGTTGTGTACAAGAAACAATAAAAGAGAAGGGGCCAGGAAGGATGCTGTGTGCAACTCCATTTAAAAATGGAAAAGAAGGGCCCCAAACAAACCAATTTATGTCCTTGCCTGGGTGAAGCATGGAGAATGCTGATGGGCTTCCTCGGGTCTGCCGTGCATGCTAAACACTCTGCTCGAAATGAGAGTCTCCTGCGCTGGGCATTAAACATGAACAAAGAGACAAACCGTGGGGGCTAGGATTCACGCTTCAGAAAGCCAAAGCTGCAAAGCCAACCAGAACCAGGATAGGAAACAGCCCAGTTTCCAAACCAGCTCCCTTCTAATTTCACCAACAACTTTCTTAGCAAAATTACTAAATGTGGAGGGCTGTAAAAACTCAGTCTCTACTATGAGAGGTAATGAAAACAATTTCAAACTACACAGCAGTAGCAAAATATCACCTTTCCTAGGCACATATAATGAGTTTATATTGTGTAAACTGCACACATGCATTTCCAGCACACCAAAACCCACCCGCCTGCCCTCAGATAGCAGGTACAGCATGCGCACCCATTATAACAATCACACACACTGCTAGGCAGGTTGTGAAATAGGGATTTGATAAGATAAAATAGAAACCAATTGAATCTATAATCATCCCAATCTCAAACAGCTTTTATAATAGAGGGTTTTCCATTAAAGTATTTTTCCCTAAGCCTGGGGAATTATGATGCCCTCTGGACACAAGGAAGGATCAAAAATGACAAGTAATGTCAAAATTAAACATCTGTCAACTAAGCAAGTTTTACACTAACAGACCCAGAGCCTTATTTTAAACCGCCTTTCAGTTAAATGAAAAATAATTTGTTACAAGCTGTTCAGTTCAATATCACACTGCTATGGGCTACAAATGCAAGCGGGGGCACCTGGACCTGAAAGGGCAGCACTACTACCACACTCATGTTTTTGTGGTTTGGGAAAACCTCAGTCACAGTTTTGGGAAAGTGGCCGGAACGTTCACCTGGCACCGGGCTCTGTGGGAGCCCCTTCCTTAGCACCTCCTCAATACCCGGTGGGACCCTGCAGGAGCCCCCCCCTCAGCACCACAGTCTGTAGTCCCTGTCTGCAGCACACCAGGCCCAGGAGCTCAGGCGGGGCTCATTCTGCTCAGCACCCCTAGCTGCCCATTCCCTAGGAGGCACGATGGGGACAGGGCTGGCAGCAGAGATGCCATGGGGCAGAGGTCACCCGGGCCAGCCAGGCAGCAGACACTTTGTCCCCGACACGGGCCCGCCCAGCAGAGCCAGCCAGCATCCTGCAGCCCCAGTTCAGACTGGCAAGGCGCCTGGCACCCCCCAAGGGTGGAGAGGGTGTGGAGCCAGTGTGTGCCAAGAGAACCAGAGCTGCAGCCCCACCATGTCCCCTTCCCTGAGCAGCCCTCAACCACCCCTACCCCTGTGCCAGCACCCGTGTGGGACAACTGATACCTTCTTTGCTGGGGTTCGGGGGCTTGGGCTTCTCCCAGGGTGCCATGGGCTTGTCCTCCTCCTGCCCCTCCATCAGGGCCTTCTCTCCAGGCAGGTACCAGGTGGAGTTGTGCTCTGCCATCAGGGAGTCCAGGTCGATGGTGCTCATGGTGCCCTTGACACCCTCTGAGCAGCAGCTGCCCAGGTCGCTGTCCCCATTCTGGCCCGCACACTCCCCCTTCTTGCTCTTCAACCCCAAGGGCTGGTCTTCCGAGATGCTGAACTGCTGCCGCTGGAGCTGGATCTGTGCCTGCAGGATCTCCAGGGGGTGGATCTCATCCTGGGCCGAGGTGCTCGTGGGGGTCCGCACCTGTTCCATGCTTGGCGTGCCAGGGTGAGCGCCCGCCGTGGTGCTGAGCCCATAGCTGTCGGGGGTCGAGGTAGATGTACTGAGAAGGCCAAGGGCCAGGGGCTTCTGTCCGTTGAGAAGTGTGTGCTCCCCACGGGGCAGCTTGGGCGAACCACCCAGCAGCGGGCTACGGGTGGGCTTGGAGGTGGCATTGTCAGAGCTGGAGGACACCTCGTCCTCATTGCCGTAGCTGGTGCTGACCTCGTCGGGAAAGTCCACGTGTGGGGAGCTGCCGTCTGACTTGGTCACGCTCTGGATGCCGCTGTCCAGGGAGGACATCAGGTCGGGCTGCTCCGCCAGCAACAGTTCACTGCCCTTGCCCCAGGAAGGGGAGGTCAGGGGCTTGTCATGAGGGGTGCCCCCACCGCGCTCAGCGCCCGCAGCCCCCGGCGGGGCCCCCGCCGCCACCGGCACTGCCGGCTGCCCTGGGCTGACACCGGCTCCCCCACCCTCGGCAGCTGAGAACTTCTCAAAGAACGTGCCGGGGCTGACGTGCCCACTGTCCCGTTTCCGGCGCCCCCGACCCCGCCCGCCACCCGCCTTCCCCTCGCCCCCGGCCACCGGCTCCAGCGCATAGCCGGGTGAGAGGCTGCTCTCCGCGGGCAGCAGCGGGGCAGTGCCCGCTGCTTTGCCCGTGCCACCCCCACCTACTGGCGGCCCTGCTGGGAAGTAGTCCGGGGCAGCAGGCGGCGGGTCAGGCTCGGCCTGGCTGAGCTTGCGCTTGGCCTCGGCCGGGCTCTTCTTGTTGAAGGTGACGTTGAGGTTGGGAGCGCCCAGGCTCGCGATCATGTTTTGGCAGGCAGTGGAGAGGGCAGCCAGGCAGCTCTGCCCGAAGACATTGTCCTTGCTGGCCGCCTTGCTGAAGGAGCCC
>WBMY01010107.1:13758-47234 GCA_013397315.1 Donacobius atricapilla | reverse complement strand
AACCCTGATGGCGACTGCCAGCCCTTGTGGCTCCTCTCAGGAGCCTGCAGAGCCAGGAGGGGGGAAAGCAGAGAGGGATGGGGGATCCCAGGAGCTGCATCACTGTGAGTGACTGGTTTGTACTGGGGTAACTGGGATCATACTGGGAATGACTACAAGTATGCTGACAGGAACTGGGGTATACTGGGAGTGTCTGTTAACCATACTGGGGTGACTGGAACCACACTGGGAACAACCAGGACCATGCCGGGGAGAACTGGGACCACACTGGGGGCAACGAAGAGTGAGTGGGAGGAACTGATCTACACTGGGGGCAACTGGGCATGACTGGGACCATGCTGGGAGAGACTGGGATCATATGGGGAGTGACTGGGACTATACTAGGAGCAACTGGGTTCAACTGGGATCACACTGGGAGGAACAGGAAGCAACTGGAACCATGCTGGGGGCAACTGGGATCCTACTGGGATCACAGTGGTAGCAGCTGGGCCCATGCTCGGGGAGACTGGCACCATACTGGATCATACCTGGAGCAACTGGTACTGCACTGAGGGTGACTGGGAGTGGCTGTGAGCAACTGGAATCAGGCTGGAAGCAACTCAGGGCAACTGGAAGTGACTGGGAACATGCTGGCAGCAACTGGGAGAGACTGAAACCATAGTGGGGGTAAATGGGAGCAACCACATTGGACGATAATGGGAGCAGCTGTGCCCATGCTGAGGTCATACTGGGATCCTACTGGAACTGGCTGGCATCATACTCAGGATGACTGTAATAGTACTGGGAGTATGGAAAGTGACTGGAAAAGTGTTGGCTGTGACTGGAACCATGCTGGAGGTGACTGACAGGAACTGGGCCCACACTGACAGTGACAGCAAGCCACTCTGGACGTGCCTGGAATAATACTGTGGCTATCTGGGAGTGACTGGGGTCATCCTGGAAGTGACAGGAACCATACTGGAAGTGACTATGGGTCCTACTGGGATCATCCTGGGAGCCACTGGGATTACAGTGGGTGTGAATGAATCCTGACTGGGATTTACTGGGACCTACTGGGCCCATGTTGGGAGGAAAATGTGGACACATTGGAAGCAACTGGGATCAACTGGAAGGTACTGGAACCATGCTGAGAGGACTGAGACCACACTGGGGCAACTGGGGTCATACTGGGAGCAACTCGAACCTCACTTTGGGCAAAGGATAGACACTGGTATCATGCTGGAAGCAACTGGGAGTAACTAGGAAAGACTGGGATCATTCTGAGGTGACTAGAACCTTACTGAGGCAACTAGGAGAGCCTAGGAATGATTACGAGCACACTGAGGGCAACTGAGATATACTGGGTGTGTTTGTACCCATACTGGAGTGACAGGAACCATAATGGGAACAGCTGGGCCCTGCTGGGTGAGACTGCGATCACACTGATGGTGACTGGACTCATACTGGGATTGACTGGGTGTATTGGTTTGGCATGAATGGTAAAAAACCAATTGGTGATCTGCTTTGGAACTGACAGCCAGGTTGGCCAATTGGGTATAGGTGTACACCCCTGAGACACATGGCTTAGATACAGGAATCTTGGGAACACTCTCTTTCTTGCTGCGGGCCGCCATGAGGTAATTTGTAGCATGGAGCAGCACGGCCCAGCTCTGGGCCCGCTGCCCATGTGGCCGGGCTGGGCCAGGGCAGCCGGGATGGGGCTAGCCCTGGGGGAGCTGGGCCAGGGCAGCCGGGATGGGGCTGGCCCTGGGGGAGCCAAGCCGAGCTGGGTACCTGAGCCCGGCAGATGCCGTAGAGAAAGGGGAGCCACAGCTGCTGACACCCAGCCGATCCTGCGGCCTGCCCCACGCCGCAGGCCGGGCCGAGGGAGATGGCCCTGGCCCCCCCCCGGCCCCCGGAGGGCAGCACCGAGCCCAGGCTGGGCCAAAACCCACCCCATATGACTGAGGGGTGGAGGGGGAGAGAAAATCCGGGCCACCGTTTCTGAGCTTTTTCTACACCTCGAGGATTTGAGGCTTTCAGAGATGCCGCGGCTGAGACCACGTGGCTGTCTGCAAGCCCGGGCAGGAAAACATTAACTCTTTCTTAACACGACTGAGACTTTTTTAAACTCTACCCCTCCTCAAAGAGAGAAGAAAGGCTAAATCGGAGGTATGCAAAGGGATAATATGAAGATATCAAAGTCAGTAAAGAAAGGGTGACCTCTTAAGTGGGAAAGACGACAAGTTGCCTTAGTTTTGGGCTATAAATCTCCTTAATTTATGGTAATGGACTTTAATATTCCTTTAAATTGTGGACTAAGAATGGGGAGATGATTTTCCGGATTCAAGCAAAGGTGTCTGATTTTTACTGAGTGGACATTTGAGTTAGAAACTATAATATTTGAATTTTACTGAATGGATGTTAAATTAGAAATTAATGCAGTGCTCCTATGAGATGTCTTGAAGCCTCGTCACCCGTGAAGAATGAGAAGTCCTTTGTTGTGGAGCTGTGCATCTTTAAAGGTGAAACCCCATGTTAAGTCCACAGCCCATATGCAGCCATATGAAAGGCTACATTTGGGAAACTCACAAATGCAGATTGACAGGCCGGCTGCGTTTGTGAGAGCTGGAAGCCACAGACAGACTGTGTCTCTTGTGGAAAGTTACCAGAAGAATCAGGAGGGACTTGTCTCTCTCAAAAGACTGAATGAAAGACTATTTTATAAGCGCTACTGACTTAAGAGTTCTGATGTTCTGTCTCATTACATTGTTTCGTAGAAAAGTAGATTGTTGCTGAGGAGGAGGGGGGTGTCTTTAAAAAGGTTTCATGGGGTTTTTTTGTTTGCCCTTTAGTGTATGTTAATAAATCTGTTTCTATTTTTAAGTTGAGCCTGTTCTGCCTTTCTTCTAATCCTATTCCATAGTAAAAAGATAGATCACCACACTACGTTTCACAAAACAAATTCGGCGAATGTGAACCCACTACATTTTTTGGTGTTTCTGCTTGGTTTCGAACTTTAGGCCATTACACTGGGAGTGGCTGTGAGCAACTGGAATCATGCTGAAAGTACCTGGGAGCATGCTGGGAGAGACTGGGATATACTGGTAGAAACAGGGAGTCACTGCAGTCATACTGGAGGCTACTGGGGTCATGCTGGCATTGACAGGGAGCAACTGGGGTCACACGGGGAACTACTGGCATCATACTGGAAGTGACTGGGGTCATTCTGGGACTATGGTGAGTGTCAATGGACCCTGACTGGGGGTTACTGGGGACTACCAGGCCTATGCTGAGGGCCTACAGGGGATACACTGGACTGAACTGGGAGCAACTGGGAATGATAGGATGTATGCTGGTGACAACTGGGAGGTACTGGGAGCAACTGAGATAATACTGGGGGCCACTGAACCGTACTGAGGTAACTGGGAGTGCCTGGGAATGACTACGAGAATGTTCAGGGCAACTTGGATATACTGGGAGTGCCTGAGACCATACAGGTGGTGACTGGGATCACACTGGAAGCGACTGGGAATGGGCTGGGGGTAACTGGGGACAATTGTGAGTGACTGGGGCCCTGCTGGGAGACACTAGCTTCATACTGGACTTGTACTGGGATCGTACTGGGAGTGACTGGGACTATGCTAGGGGCAACTGGGAGAACTGGGAACACACTGGATGAAAGTGGGAGGGACTGGGTGCAACTTACATCATAATAGGGAATGATTGTGAGTGACTGGGCTCATACTGGGAGAGACAGGGAGTGAGGGGAAGTGACCACGTTCATACTGGGAGTGACTGGGCTCATACTGGGAGCAGCCATTTCCAGGACCTAGGACCCCTGAACGCTTTTCCCCGCCATCCTGCTCCTCCAGCCCCAGCACCCTGCGCCGGGGTCCCGGCAATCCCAAGGGTCCCCGCTTTGGGGTTCTGGGGGTCTCCTCTCTCGGAGGTCCCGTTCAGGGATGCCGTAGCTCTCCCAGGGCTCCCCAAGCCCCGTGTCCCCCCGCCCCAGGGGCTGCCCACGTGGCCCCGGCAGAGCTCGGAGTAAGCCCAACCTTCCAGCGGGAAGACCCACCACCGCCGCGGGGGNAGCCCCGTGTCCCCCCGCCCCAGGGGCTGCCCACGTGGCCCCGGCAGAGCTCGGAGTAAGCCCAACCTTCCAGCGGGAAGCCCAACCCCCACTGCGGGGGGACCCGCATCCCGGTCCCGGTGGTTCTGCCGCCACCGTCACCGGGACCCCCCAAAAACACCTCCCGAGGAGCCCCCGATGTCCCCCCGAGGGGCATCTGCGGCTCAACTTTGGAGCCCTGCAACCTCCAAACATCCCCCCCAAAAACCCGCAAACCAGGGACCCCCCCGGGATATTTGGGGCGAGCTCCCCCTCCCCGGGCACTTGCGGGATGGACAGCGATGGTCCCGGGGGTGCTGCGAGTTCAGAGAGCGTAGCAGCCGCCCGGATTCTCCTCTCCTCTACTCCTCCTGCTTCCCGCTGCCGCCCCGCCTCTTCCTCCCTCCCCATTCCTCCTCCTCCTCCCTCCCTTCCCTAAACCCCTCGCAGCCCGAGGGAGGAGCGGGGATGGAGCCGGGACAGCTCGGGATGGGCAGCGCGGGGCTCTCGGCTGCTCCCACCCGCTGGGGGCGGGGGCAACCCGGCCTGGGGAAAAGGAGAGGGAAAACTGGGAAAATTGGGGGCTGCAGATCCAAACTGGGGCTTGGTGGGGACCCTGGGTGGGGACTTCCAGCCCTTGGGGCTCCTCTCGGGAGGTCTGGGAGCGAGGAATACAGAGAGGGGTGGGGAATCCCAAGAGTGGCATCACTGGGAGCGACTGGACTGTATTGGGATCATACTGGGCGTGAGTAGAAGCCTGCAGGGGGTAATTGAGACCATGTTGAGGGTAAATGGAATACATCGGCAATGAGTGAGATCATTCTGAGGGTGACTGGGAGCAGCTGTGAGCAACTGGGATCATGCTAGGAGCAACTGGGAGTGACTGGGTGCATGCTGGGTATGATTGGAAGCAACTGGGCTTATACTGGGATGAACTAGGATCATGCTGGAGGTGACTTATACTGGCAGTGAGTGTGACTACACTGAGGCTGACTAGGAGTGGTTGTGAGCAAATGGGATTATACTGGAAGGAACTGGGAGTGACTGGGAATATGCTGGAAGGAACTGGGGTACACTGGGAGAGACTGACTGGAACAAAAGTGAGGAGGAAAGAGGGCAGCTTGGAACCACGTGGGGCACAACTGGTTCATACTGGTAGTGACTGGGAGCACACTGGGCTCATCTTTGGATCATATTGGGAGTGACTGGACTAATACTGGGAGTACCTGAAAGTGACTGGGAACATGCCATGCCCATCATACCCCATAGTGGGGGTGACTGGGAGCAACTGGGAGCATGCTGGGAGCAAATAGCATTATACTGACTGGGTTGATCTAGGAAGCAACTGCCACCAAGCTCGAGGCAACTGTGACCATACCTGGAGTGATTGGAAGCAACTGGGATTATACTGGGACCACACTGGGAGTGCTGGCATGTGACTAGGATTACACTGGAAGTTACTGGGATCATATTGGTGTTGAAAGGTAACAAGTGGGATCATGCTTTGGGCTACTGGGAGCAGCAGAGAGAAACTGGGATCATGCTGCAAGCAAATTGGAGTAACTGGGAATGACTGGAAGCATGCTGGAGGCAATTGGAATATTCTGGACATGACTGGGATCATACTGGGATAACTAATACCTTACCGGGGCCACTGGGCGTGCCTGGGAATGACTGTGGACATGCTGAAGGCAACTGGGATATACTGGGAGTGTCTGTAACCATACTGGAGTGACTAGGAACACACTGGGGGTGGCTGGGATTAACTGGGATTTACAGAGCCTTCACTGGGGACANCTTATCCAGTGCCAATGCAACCTATTCCCGCAATACAACCCCGCCTCCCCCAGCCCCCAAAGTCACCCTTTTCCTTGACCCTGGGACCCCTGGACCCCAATTCCTGCATTTCCCAGCCCCCAGCCCCTCCTTTCCTCACACTAAGGGGCCCTGGCACCCCCTTTCCTGAGCACAGGATTCCCTGGACACCTCATCCCGCCTCTCACAGTCCCTGCACCCCCTTTCCTTGACTCTGAGCCCCTGAACCTCCTTCCTAGCTGTCCCAGCTCTTCATGTCCCCCCTTTGCTTGACCAGTTGAGCCCCCTGGATTCCCAAACTCCTACTTTCAGCCCCCCAGCTCCCCCAAATCTCCATGTCTCTCGAGTTCTCCACTCCCTGCAGTACCTGGAAGTGGTGCTGTCAGAGCCCAGCCCGGGGGTCCCCCAGTCCTTGACTGTGGGGACATGGACGGGACCCTCTGCGAGCGCTGTGACAGTGAGCAGGGCAGGATGGAGCTGCAGACACTGGGGATGGCAGCAGGAGCTGAGCTGGGATATTGAAATAGCCAGACCTGGGATATTGGGATAGCCAGAGCCAGCTCAGGGAGAGGAACTAGCATGTGGCCAACAGTGACCTGGAGACTGGGCTGGTACAACCAGAGCCAGGGGGGCCTGGGGGGAGCCAGGGCCTGGGCTGGGATCTGTGGAGTTTGGGGAATCTCTGGGAATGGGATGAGATCTGTGGGGCTGGAACACGACTCCATGGGTCTGTTCTCTTCTCATTCCCAAGTCTCCACACAGTGCAGGTGGTTTCCAGCTGTGACCTCCTGTCCAACAGAACATCCATGGATCCCACTGGTACGGCTACGACGGGGGGGGANGGCTACGACGGGTGGGATTCCATCTCCTTCCAGCTGGGATCCAGGAGCTTTGCAGTATCCGACAGTGCCACATGAATCACCCAGAGGTGCTGGGAATCCAAAGGGGTCATGGCAGAGCAGATGAAGCATTACCTGGGACACACCTGTGTGGAAGAGCTCCCAAAATACATCAGTTGTGGTCAGGAGGTTTTGGAGCACAAAGGTGGGTGTGGGAGGTGGAAGGGAATTCCTCTGGGACTGTGAGATTCAGGAATGGGGGCCTTGGGAATGCAGGAATTCCCATGGAATTTCCATGGCCGGATCACACTCTCTGCCCACTCAGGTGAGAATTCCATTGATGGTTCTCCCCCAACCCACTGCCATGGGAATTCCATGGGGAAATTATTTCAATTGATGACCAATCCAATGACAGCAGTGAAATGAGAAGGAATCCCTGCTGGGATTCCATGGGACATAAATCCCAATCCTTTCCCCAGGCCAGCTCTGTTGTGCCCGTGGCAGCACCAGGGGAGTTCCCTGTCCCTGCCCTGAGCTGAGCACGAGCTTTTCCTTGGGCGTTCTCTGCCCTGCCTGGGGCAGGAGGGCACTGCTGGAGCGGCTTTGGTGGCCCCGGGCACCCGGCTGGGCTCCAGCCACTGCAGGTGGCTCCTTGGGAATGTTCAAGAGCAAAGCTTAAAGCAAACAACAGTTTCTGGAGGGGATTCTCCCCCCCTGGCCTGTGCTGGGAGCCCAAGGGCAACAGCCTGGGCACAACAACCCAAAGTGCTGGAGCTCAGTGTCCCTCAGCTGTCCTCTGTCCCTCAGCTGTCCCGTGTCCCTCAGCTCTGCAGGCCAGGGGTAGCAGCAGGACCTAGGGCAGCCCTGGTGGAGAACAACTCTGAGCCCCAGCTGGGCCAGTTCCACACCAGGGTGTTGCATATAGGTAAAAATCTTACGAAAGAAAAGCTTTATAAAATCGTGGCTTAAACCTGCTACTTCAGTAAAGTGCAGCTGACAGCTAGTCTGTTAAGCTCCCATAAGAAAGGATTATGAGAATGACAATCAGTTTGCATAACAATCTATTCTTGTATGGAAAATAGGTTGCACCTGCAGAAACAAGAAATCTATCCCATGAGAATCAGTGAACAAAAATAGGTAAACTGTCCAGAAATAGAAGGGTTTGAGGGACATGCACAAGGGCCATTTACTGACCAATAAAATGAGTGTCAGTGTACTGTTAACCAATTGGATTTAACACAGTGGCTTCTGATACTCCTATAAAAATAGGAGCTATGGAATAAAGATTCACTATTCTGCATGAAGAAACTAGAGTCCCATCTGTTTATATTATGACATATGGTAACCTCTGAGGTGATCGCGAGAGGAAGACTGCAGCTGGCCACAGGATCAGGCAGTGAGACAGGACTCAGCGGTGAATACACAAAGTCACAGAACTCAGGCGGGCACAGCCCAGCTGCGGAAGAAACACAGAAAAGTAGCAAGGCGGCTTTACAAGCACGGCGGCGAAACCAATCTCCCGAAAGGCGGCAGGCGGTGGGCGAGCGGTCTGGAACCGCCAAACACAGATACAGCTGTTGAGTTGGGCAGAGCGATCACTGAATCGCAGAACACAAACACGGTCGCTGAGCCGTGGAAAACAACAGTCCTGAATTGTGTGAACACATATGTGGTGCCAAACCGTGGGAAGACGGTGTGAGAAATCATGTTGTGATTTGTGTCAATCAAATAGCACCCACCTATGTATGTGTGTCTGTGGACAATATGGACAGAGACCATGGGATGATTATAAAGAAAAGTTTTAAAAATCAGCTAAGTAAGGCATGGAAATGGGGTTTACAAGGCAACTATATAACAGTAGGCTTCTAGCTAACAGTTTGTTTTAACAACAAATTTGTAATTATTTGCAAGAAATTAATATAAGCTTTAAACTATCTTGTAGTATGAGTTCCAAACTGTCTTTTGTACAAGTTATAAATTGTTTTCTTCGAGTATGGAAAATCTGTAACAAGGAGAAGTAAAACTAACATAAGGCTGACAGGTTTTACAAAGATATTTTCAAACATGCTGACTTTAGGTTTTGTAATAACTAAGAGAGAGGGGCCCTAAAAGAAGACATGCCGACTTTAAGTTTTGTAATAACTGAGAGAGGCCCTAGGTAGACAATTAGCTTTACGTTGTGTAATGATTGAAAGAAGGCTTGCAAAATACATACTGACTAACAAAATATATATGCTTACTTGAGCAAACCATATAATCAAAAATAATACTAACGGAAAAAAGATATTTTAAAAGAGAAAAATGGGAGGTAGGAGAGAGATCAGAAGACCCTCTCCGACCACCTGCTCAACAGATCTCAAAAACCACAACTGCTGATTATGAAGAAAAGCAAGTAAAAAATAACTGAAAAATTAAGGAAGTACCTAGAATGGTCTAAGAGGCAACCGGTTTGAGAGCTGAATTCGTGCGTTGCTTGAGGCGGAGACCCCCACGCACCCAGCGCTGTCATTGCTCGCTTTTTGACGAACACAAACTTAATAAATTGCTTTATTTGAAATTGGAATAAAGGAGTACGCCTCCTCATTCATTACAAAGGCGGTCTGGAACGACACAGGCGTGGCCGGCGACAGGGGCAGAAAACACACGTCGTGAGAAAAGAACACCGCAGATCAGGAACGCACAGGCGGAGAACTCGCGGGCATCAGCGGCGGGACGGACACACGCGGAGGGCACGGTCGCGGGAAGTAAGTGCTAACTACAATTTTAAAGAGGAAAAATACTGGGGGAAAAGCATGGGAGCGCGGATATCGGCGGAGGAAAAAGCAGTAGCATATCTATGGTCACGTATACTGGACAAACAAGGGATAAAACATGATAAAAAGAAATCGCGAACTTAATTAACATTAATTAACAGTCGCTAATGCAATTAAAATCTGATCGAGAAACCGCAGCTCCTGCTGCGGCTGTCTGCACTTGGTTTATGGTGATCTGTTCAGCACCGCGTGTTTCCGTAGGACCGTTCCTTTTCTCTCTGCCTATGAACAACGGGAAAATTACCTTCTGAGTCCGTTTTCCGCAGTGAAGAGACTGCTGGAATTGTTGTGGCCACTTTTGAGTCTGGTTTTGGGCGTTTTAGAACTACCAAGGTAGAAAAAGATGTAAAAATATGAACCGAACAGGCTAAGTCGGAGAACAACGGAGAAACGGAAACTGGAACTGGAGCTTGTTTGCGCCTGCGCGGCTCAGAGTTGCCATGCGCGGTACGCCTGCGCAAAGGCACGGGGCGATTCGGCGCGGCTCTCGCGGGGAATGCCCCGCCTCCTCGGGAAACCCTGGGCNCCGGACGCCGCCGGAACCGCGACGCTTTCCAAGGCGCGGGCCCCTCTCTCGGGGCGAACCCATTCCAGGGCGCCCGGCCCTTCACAAAGAAAAGAGAACTCTCCCCGGGGCTCCCGCCGGCTGCTCCGGCGCGAGCCATAACGCACCGGTTTTGGTCTTTTTTTTGGAATACCTTAGGGACGTATTGAAATGCTTTTTCAAAATTAGCCTTGTATTTTTAGTGTACTGAAATTTTGGTATAACCATTTACTGGAGGGATTCAAAACTCTCTATGTGTTCCATAACAGAGTTACAATGGTGCTGGCTTTTTACCATGACGATTGGAAATTCATATGCCCCAAAATATTTGCAGCAATTAATTTTTACGCTCTTACCTAAGCCCTATGGCCTTGAATTTTATCTGCAGCAGTTCTTTGAAGTTTAGAAATAATTAGCTCACAAAAACTTTACTGCACGGGCAGACAGGGTTGTGTTGACCATGACTTTGCCTGTTCGCTTGCTTTTTACTCCCGAATTTGATAATGTAATTTTCATTGTGAATCCTTTACGCTTAAGATGCATGTGACAGTATTCTAATTTAGTGCTTCAAGTTTTAATTAAAATTGGGCGTCATATTGATGCAGTTTGGCTACGCTGATAGACCACAGTTGCAGATAACAGTAACTCCTTTTTACGTAATCTAAAACCCTTCGGACCGAGTTGCTTGCGTAAAACTCATGGCACTATTGTTATAATTGGTTCCTTACTATTTTGGCCTTGAATAACTATATTCCATTACCTTCATTAAGCCAAACTCAATTCTGTTGCACGGACAGTTTTGAGAAGCTCCCGGTTTGCTGGGCAGTTTGCCAAATTCTACATTGTTGTCATTTCTTCTAATAATACTGCACTTTTTAAAGGTCTTGGTAAACTTACGCTTACACCACGAAAAACCTTACTACAGATTACTATTTTCAATAATATTTGCGGCTATCATGAGCTTTTCTCAAAATTAAATTATATAACATCAACATACTTGTCACACCTTTTAAATCCCTCCAGTAAATTTATGTTGCTATTTTAATTACAGATTATTCAAACTTTCAGTAACTTTTTGTGATAAGAGTCAGAATAAGTTAACTTTTGTTGTATCTAGAACCATTAAAGATATTATTAGTTCTGTAATGTTTTAATTTAATACTAATTGTTGACAAGATTAAGCAAACTTAAGCTTCAGTATTCTTAGATATGAGTAATGTTGAGTTACATTTTGTTGATATGAAATCCTGTTAAGGCTGANGGGCTCGGCTCGGCTCGGTTCGGCTCGCTTGGGTTCGGCTTCCCCCAGGCGGCGCAGGCTCCTCTCTCGGAGCGAACCCATTCCAGGGCGCCCAGCCCTTGNTTCTATTGAGTTAATTTTGTTAAGGTTTATTTCTGTCAAAATTAATTCCTACCAAGTTTAAGTGTTCTTTAATATAAGTTATTTTGGGTTTTGTTGAAAAAATGCTTGTCTAAATTGCAAGATAGAGTTATTTCCTTCTAGAGATAAGACACAGCCAACTGAAAAAGCTGTGATGAAATGTTGATAAACAGCTTCTTATGGATAAAAGAAGACAGTTTGTTAAACCCTTTATTTCATCGAGGATTCTATCAATGTCAATGCTTTGCACTAGTTAACATGATCATTTCTTGCAGTCTGCTGATATTATCTTCTATAGGTAACACTGAAATATGGTGGCTGTTATTAATAGTAAGCTGTTTAATGTTTTGTTTAGTTTTGCTGTCATAGATACATTTTTTTAATAACAGGCATTATTTATAAGATATTATTACTCACAGACAGCTATTTCATGAACTTTAACATATCTCTTTGTAATTGTTTATAATACACGTGTCATTTTGGGACTCTCTTTTTTGTTCTCTATCTGCAAATGCATTTCCAGTCATTCTCACAGAAGCACTCCAGCAGTTTGCTGTGTTTGGGGCATTTCCTAACTGCTATTATTAAGAGACTTGTTTTTAAGATATGTTAGGGAGACACTCCCAGTTAGGACCTGAGCTCTGGCCAAGCCCTGGCTGTACCTGGTCGAGAAATATGCCAACAAACCCAGGTGTTTTCTGCATCAAAACTATATTCAAGTCACTTGGACTTAACAATCGGAATTTATGACAGCTGGACCTCCTTTTAAAGTGAACTTGGAAACTGTGCCTGGGAATGGTTATCCATGTCGTCACTAAAAACAAGGTTTGCAGTTGTTGCAGACACATTATCAAGGTATTGATAATGCATTGTTTTCTATTTCACATGTGATACTAATTACATGTGTTATCCGACTTATTCTTGCTCAGAGTGAGTTTCTTCTTTCACTACATGTATTGCTTTGCTTTAATGTTCCTTCATGTTCACAACAAGAGATATGCATGTTATTTTTAAAACAAAAAGGGAAAATGACACCTTAAGAATGTTCAAATTATGCAGTATATCTATACTAGAAATTTTGACAGCAGATAATTTTAAATAATACAATATTTACATTAGAAATCTTGAAAAAAGATCATCAAATTTGATCCCCAATTGAGTGTGCACCAGCAAAGCCTAGCTGATTTGCTAACCTAAGGAGAAGATATGCATGTGTTTTATTACCAACAGGTCTAAAGTTGTTATCTGCTCACCTGGACAAACATTAATCGTCTCTGAAAAAATGAGGCCCAATAAGAAGAAAAATTACCTAAAATGTCATCCAGCCCTCGTGGCCAAGACAGGAACAGAAGTAGGACTGCCAGAACATAGCTGTCTCTGGAGACTTACAGAGGCAGCCTGCTTACCCAAGTCTTATGTTATCATCATAATATTGTGTTCCTACTAACCTCCTTCAGTTATTCCCTGTTCCAGACTTCCAGAAATACATTCAATGATGTCAAGGTCAGCATTTCCAGCTAATGGACTTCCTCCTGCCTAAACAGCACAACTCCTGAGTTCCAACCATATGGATTTAAGAACAATGGTCATTTATTTCCATTCCCTAAGAGGTATTATCTTTTGTTTGCCTATGCTGCAAGTCCCTTTGTCAGTGACATGATGGTATTTTATACGTTTTGCTGATTGTAATCTGTAGTCTATATATCTTATCCTGTATATAACAGATAATTAGTAATAGGCTTAACAAGTTAATGATTTCACAAGAGCAAACTGTTTTAACGCCAGAATACTTAAATTTTTGGAGGTTTTTTTTTTAAACAAAAAGAAGGGTAAACTATTGTATGTAGGTAAAAAACATTATAAAAGAAAGGCCTTATAAAATCGTGGCTTAGACCTGTTGCTTTGGCTGAGTGCAGTTAACAGCTAGCCTGGTAAGTTCCCATGAGAAAGAATTAAAGGAATGAGAATCAGTTACACAACAATCTGTTCTGGTAAGAGAACCATTCACACCATGAGAATCAATGAATAAAAATATGTAAACTGTTCAGAGAAAGAAAAAGTTTGATGGACATGTACAATAGCCCTTACCAACCGATGAACTAAGTTTCACTGAATTGCTGGCCAGTTAGACGTAACACAGTGCCTTCTCATATTTCCTGTAAATATGTGCTATGCAAATAAAGAATTGGCTTTTCCACATGAAGAAATTAGAGTCCCATCTGTTTGTATTGTGACACAGGTATAATCATTTTTGAGGGATCTTTGGCATTTAACTGCAAACACCTTTGATGGCATTTGATAATTAGTTGTGCAATCAATTAAAAAATAGTAGGTGCTGTCTTTTTAGGTTGATGGGGCAAAAAGACCAATTCCAAAATGTGTAGTGGGTTGGACCACTGAGTGTCCCACTGAACAATGATACCCCTGTGGGGTGTGGATCAACAATAACAATAAACACTGTAATACAAACCAGGCCATATCAGGTAAACTTGTCTGTCTGTTACAGTCTGCTCTACTGTTTCAAGTGTGGTTTTCACCTCTAGAGGTAATTTCCTTGGAGAGGTTAACTCAGGGTCACCTTTGGGGACAGTAAACAAGGGTGTTAATTGTGGGGTGGTTAACCCTAAATAAGGCCTTACTTATGTAACTTAAAAGCTTTTGTGCATAATTTCAAGTTTGGACTTTTGTTGAAAATTAAATTGTTTGTGGCTGTATTGTTTGATCTAGTATTTTAACTCCGAGGTATTTCCACAGTGTGGATGCTGAATCTCTGTGGATGCGAGAGATCAGGCAGGCAGCACAGTGTCTGTGAAATTAAGTCACAAACTCTCACACCAGGCCTGAGAAACTGAGGCCTGGGAAATGCTGAGGAAGATTTCAAACAGTCCTTGGAGAAGGAGGCTGAAAGGGGCACTGACTTCTGCAGCTGCACTTGGGCAGCGGGACCATCAAACCCAATGCACTCAGCCCTTGTTTTCCCCCCAAACCAGGATTTCAAATTCTAAAACATTGGCCCAGTGGAGGAGGAGGAGACCGTGAAGAAGAGGAAGATGACCTGGGAGCCCCAGGCCGGTGTGGAGGAAGTCAGTGCCCCTTTCCCCCTCTCTCCTGCTCCATCTCCCAGCCCAGCCTGGCTTCCGGCTGCAGGACAACCCTGCTGCCGATGCCGTCCTGCCAGGGATGCATTGGGACATCTCCTTCCCCTTCCCTCTGACACAGAGCCAAATCCCATCCTCTCCTTGTCCTTCCTCCCCCAGACACGGAGCTGAGGACAGAGACTAGGGTGGACAAATCCCTGTCACAAGACCTCATGGGAGAGGCCGTTTTGAGCAGCTCCACGGCGCAGAAATCCAATGAAGAGGAAAAGCCCCGGAGATCCCGCACAAAGAGGGGCTGCAAACGCAGATCACGGGGTTCCAAGGAGGAAAGATCCACCCTGGGCCAGGGAGGAGGCCAGAGATGCAGTCAGACCTTGGAAATAGGGGTCCATGAGCAGCTTCACAATGGGGAGAAGCCCCACAAGTGCTCAAAATGTGGGAAGAGCTTCAGCAAGAGATCCTACTTGATCTGCCACTGGAGAATCCACACAGGGAAACGGCCCTTTGAGTGTGGGCAGTGTGAAAAGCGGTACAGAGACAGCTTTGAGTTGATCAACCACCAGAGGAGCCACACGGGGGAACGGCCCTTTGAGTGTGGGGAATGTGGGAAGGGCTTTCAGAGAAGCTCCACTCTCCTGAAGCATCAGTGGACACACACAGATGAGAGGCCCTACACATGTCCCAACTGTGGGAAGAGGTTTCAGACCAGCTCCACTCTCCTCAGGCATGAGCGTATTCACAGGAACAAGAGGCCTTTCCGCTGCCCTGACTGCACAAAGGGCTTCAAGCATAACCCCAACCTCATCAGGCACCGACGCATCCACACTGGGGAGAAGCCCTACGAGTGTCCCGAGTGTGGGAAGAGATTCACCCAGATGTCGAACCGGATTGTCCACAAGAGGACCCACACAGGCGAGAGGCCCTATGAGTGTGGGGAGTGTGGGAAGAGCTTCAGCCAGAGGTCAGAACTGATGCATCACCAGAGGAGCCACACAGGAGAGCGGCCCTACGTGTGTGGAATGTGTGGGAGGAGCTTCAGTCGAGGCTCCCACCTGATTATCCACCAGATGATTCACACTGGAGAGCAGCCCTATGAGTGTGAAAAACGCAAGAAGAGGTTTCCGACCAGCTCCAGTCTCCTCGTGCACCAGCAGATTCACACAGATGAGAGGCCCTTCCGCTGCCTCAACTGCAGGAAGGGCTTCAGGCAAAACTCCACCCTTGTCACCCACTGGCGTATCCACACTGGAGAGAGGCCCTACAAGTGTTCTGAGTGTGGGAAGGGGTTCAAACAGAGCTCTGAATTGACCAAACACCAACAGAGGCACCACTAAGGGAAGACCTACAAGTGCCCCAAGTGCAGGAAGAGCTTCGTGCACTGCTTCAGCTCCATCCCCCATGGGAGGATCCATGCTAGATGATCCCCAGTGACGCCCGGTGGGCAGAGCCTCAGCGATCCATGGTGGTGCCAATGATCTGTGTTGGGAAGACACCTGGCCTGGGACTCCACATCCTCCTGGCTCCCTGTGGGCACCTGGACACATCCACAGACCAGTATCAGAAATCCATTGTGGAGTGTGGATTTGTCGACTTCTGACCCCGGGAAAATCTCACTTTTTGTGTCTTCTGATGGCTCAAGCAACATTGCATGGCCTTGGAGATCTTCTTCAACACAAATCCATCGTTTTAATTTTCCCTGGCCCAGGAGCGTATTCTACAGGAAAAGGGCTACTGATTGTGGCAAAACCCATGGTTGTGGAGACAGTAGGGTGGAAACCCCTCATAAAGAGGATCTTTCCACCCACCCATGCACATGGATGCTCTGCTGGCAGGGACACAGAATTAATTTTCTTTTGGCCTTGAAAAGGTTTCTGCTCATCCCTTTGAAACCCCTGAAATTGGGGTAAGAATAAAGATGTTGAACTAAGGCATGGATGGGGGCGTGTAGGGGACAATGACATGGGTGGGATATGGGAGGACATGGACATTGATGGGGACACGGCCATGAGTGGGTTATGGGGAGACACAGACATGGATGGGGACATTGGGGGGTCACACACACACAGGCGGGACATGGATGTTGATTGCATCATGAACTGGGACAGTATCAGTGCCACCATAGTGCAAGCAGCACTGTCATCTTGGCCACAGCGAAGCACTGCCTGATGCAGTTCCTGCCACCACATCCCCACTGTCACCGACTCGGTATCTCAGCCGAATGTCACCACCCACCAGGGCAGGACAGGGAACTTGTTCAGCTGAACCACTTGTTCGGAAGCAAGTGACAGCCACCAGAGTGTCCCAGGGCCACTGTGCTTAGGGGACCCCAACCGCCCTTGGGGACAGGCCAGGGCCAGGACAAGAGTAAGTGTCAGCCAGGGGGTCACATGGCCTGGTGGCAGCATTCCCTAACACATCCCGGTGGCTTCATGCATTGACATTTCCTGGTGGCAGTGTTCCCATAGGTGTGGCAACATTGTCCCTTGATGTGTGTCCTGGTGGCATCGTGTCCCCTCCATGTGTCTCCCTGTCCTCTTTCTGTCCCTGTCCCCTCCTGGTCTCCCCATCCCCCTTGTGTCCCTGTTCCTCCTCTGTGTATCTCCGTTCCCTCTGTGTGTCCCTGTGACCCCTGTGTGTCCCCTGCCCCCCCCCGTGAGTACCCATCCCCATCTCCCCTATGTGTCCATGTCCCCTTCCGTCTGTCCCTGTCCTTTCCTCTATGTCCCTGTTCCCCACCCCCAGCAGGGCCAAATTCCCTAAGGTTCTGGGGCTGTGTCCCACAGAGGGTGTCCCCGTGTCCCTCAGGATGTTCCCATGGCTGCTCCTGGTGCTGAGTGTCTGTGTCCACCCCGGCACAGGAGGACACAGTGTGACACCCCACAACACCCTTTGTCCTCTGGTTTTGGGTCCTTTTCCCCCTATTTTGGGTTTCTTCTCCCTGTTTTGTGTCATTTCCTCCCTATTTTGGATCCCTTCCCCACTGGTTTCAGGTCCTTCCCCCTATTTTGAGTTCTTTCTTCCAATTTTGGTTCCTTTCCCTGTATTTTATGTTTTTCCTCCTGTTTTAGATCCTTTCCCCCTATTCTGGATCCTTTGTCCCCTATTTTTTGTCTTTTCGGCCTTGTGAGAAACAATGCTCATTTAAAATTTCAAAGGTTTAATAAACCTTAACAAAATACAACAAAAGACTGAATAAGGAGAGAGAGCAGAGCTTGGCACCCAAGACAAAACTGCCATGTGCTTGTTTACAGAAAGCATGCTTTGCCTTTGCTACTCCCAGCCCTGCCCAAAGTCTTGTCAGGCAACTCCTTCTTTGCTGTCCATTGGAGGAGATCACTTTCTTGTATCTTGATGTCCTAGGTTACAATGTAAGATATGCCCAAGACATGTATTCTATCACCATCTTCATGAGCTGTTGAAACCAGGTGAGGCAGTGTTTCCCCTGTCCCCACCCTCCGGACTATGTTCTGTTCATGGGCCCATTCATGCTGTGCTGTATGACTCATGGGTAACTCCCATCCGGGAGTTATCTCCGTTTAATGGGCAATCAAGGATCCATTGCATGACTCATAAAATTACATCATTCCATTGCGGGATGCTCCTCCCATGGGGAGGAGCCAAGCATTCCCACCTGGATATAACCCAGGATAGCACAGGGGGCCCTTACCCCACTGAATTCCCAGAGGACAGGAGCTACCAGACTTTTCTACAGGATCACTGCTTCAACGAGACCACTTCATCCGTACTGCTACCAGCGCCCCGACTAACAGGTCGTATTATTTAACTTTTTTTTTTTCCCCGCTCCTATTAAACTGTATTTCTGACTTGGAGTCTTTCACTGGTTTTGCTTTCAAACCAGTACACTTGATTATGGGACAGGTGTTGCCATAATAACAAAGCAGCCCCAATGCCCCGACTACCAAGGGATTCCCATGACAACAGTACAAGGGGGAGGGGAAAGAGGACTATGGGAAGACATATCCCAGTAACATAACTATACATCTATAACACTTCTCTTAACATACACACAATATTCATCACTTAATTGCGAGAGCCAATCACCACATTACCCACTTATAACACCAGTTTACTTTCAAACCAGCACAACCATAAAAAAAAAAACAAACCAGACTTGACGGCATTTGGCATTTGGTATCACTTTTGTAAACACAAGTCAGTGAGCCAATCAGTTTAGGACAGACAGAAAGCTCAATGTGCTGACCCCACATCCAGTCATGGATGNTTGTGGATGTCCCCCTGCTCCACACCCCTCCCCATCCCTTATCCCCTCTCATCCCCCACCCCCTGTCCCCCCAAGTGTGTCCACAGATGTGTCCCCAGCTGACCCCCCTGGCCATATAAGCTTGGTGCTCAACATCCTGGACGCCCTCGAGTCCCCGGCCTGAGGTGTCTTTCCCTGCACCACCGCAGCCTTGGGGACAGAGCTGGGGGTCTGCAGTACCCTGGGGTCCAGGCAGTGCTGGGCGAGCCCCCCGGGACCCCCGACCGCCCCCCGGCTCTCATCCCGGCCCAGTGGCAGCTCCCGACCGAGCTCCTCCACCATGACCCGGCAACACCAGAGCTGGGGGCAGTGTTGGCCCCCAACAGCTCCATGGTGACCCTCGGTCCCCTCCTGGCTGGCATCGAGGTGGGGCTGAGATCCAGCGGCTTTNCTTCATGAGCTGTTGAAACCAGGTGAGGCAGTGTTTCCCCTGTCCCCACCCTCCGGACTATGTTCTGTTCATGGGCCCATTCATGCTGTGCTGTATGACTCATGGGTAACTCCCATCCGGGAGTTATCTCCGTTTAATGGGCAATCAAGGATCCATTGCATGACTCATAAAATTACATCATTCCATTGCGGGATGCTCCTCCCATGGGGAGGAGCCAAGCATTCCCACCTGGATATAACCCAGGATAGCACAGGGGGCCCTTACCCCACTGAATTCCCAGAGGACAGGAGCTACCAGACTTTTCTACAGGATCACTGCTTCAACGAGACCACTTCATCCGTACTGCTACCAGCGCCCCGACTAACAGGTCGTATTATTTAACTTTTTTTTTTTCCCCGCTCCTATTAAACTGTATTTCTGACTTGGAGTCTTTCACTGGTTTTGCTTTCAAACCAGTACACTTGATTATGGGACAGGTGTTGCCATAATAACAAAGCAGCCCCAATGCCCCGACTACCAAGGGATTCCCATGACAACAGTACAAGGGGGAGGGGAAAGAGGACTATGGGAAGACATATCACAGTAACATAACTATACATCTATAAAACTTCTCTTAACATACACCTAATATTCATCCTTCAATTATGAGAGACAACCATGGCATTGCTCATCTATAACACCCTCTTTTGTGTCTTTCTTCCCTTATTTTGCTTCCTTTCCCCTTATTTTGGGTCCCTTCCCCCACTTTTGGATCCTTTTCCATCCTTTCCCCCATGTCTGGGTTCCCTTCCCTTGCTTTTGACACATTTTTGGATGTCCCCCTGCNCCGACCGCCCCCCGGCTCTCATCCCGGCCCAGTGGCAGCTCCTGACCGAGCTCCTCCACCATGACCCGGCAACACCAGAGCTGGGGGCAGTGTTGGCCCCCAACAGCTCCATGGTGACCCTCGGTCCCCTCCTGGCTGGCATCGAGGTGGGGCTGAGATCCAGCGGCTTTGGGCGACCCCTCCCCACCTCGACCTGCCCTCCGATCCCCTCTTGGCTGTCACCATCACCAAAGCTTTGGGGACATCCTTCCTGCTGGCTCAGGGGAGTGACAACAACACCACGGCACTGGGACCTGGCAGCCGCTGGGGCGGTGTGGAGAATCCCCAAAATTACACCTTGAGGGGTCCCCTGTCCCTGAGCCTGTGGCCATCGGGGCCATGAATGAGATGGTCCTGGGGGCGCGGCTGACCCAGGGACCCCTTCCAGTGGCTGAGCTGCTCTGGGGCTACCATGGCACTGGGAATGGCTCAGAAGGGGGGAGATCCCCCAGCAGTTACCGGTGCCAGGATTTTGGGGCGCTGATGGGACAGGGGTGGCTGGAGAAGGAGGTGGCAGTGGTTTTGGGGGTGCTGAGGACACTGTCGCCCAGCCCAGAGCTCCTGAGGGATGTGGGGACACAGGAGGTGGTGGTCGTGGCACACTGGGCAGCGCAGGAGTTCAGTGAGCGCTACATGAGTATAGGCAGGGTAGCATCACCTAAATGGGGGAGTCACCACTCAAATGGGGATTGTAACTGTACAAACGCAGGGTGTCAGCCCTCAAACGGCAGTTGTCATCCCCTAAACAGGGATTGTCACCGCATAAATGGGCACTTTCATCACCTAAATGGGGATGTCACCTCTCAATTAGGGATTGTCACTGCTCAAATGGGCATTGTCACTCCCAAATGGAGTTGTCACCCCCTTAACAGTTGTCACCTCCCAGACAGGAGGCCCCTATATCCACACAAGACCTCTACCTGTCCCCAGTGGCTCAGGGGACATATCCAGCCCCTTATCCCCACATGGACTCTACCATGTCCCCATCAAGCCCCATGTCCCCACAAGGCCTTTGCCGTGTCCCAGAGATCTCAGGTGACACCTCCACCTCCTCGTCCCCAGAGACTGCTCAGCCATTGTGCCCCACTGCCTGTGGGATGCCCCTTCCTACCAGGGCATCCTGGCCCCACTGTGGCCCCCACTGGGCTCAGTGCTCCTGCACCACACCCTGGAGCCACCACGGCCCTGCCGGATCTTGGTGCCTGTGCCCGCACCATGAGGGACATGCAGCGCTTCACCAGGACACTCGCAGCTGGGACAACATTGGCTACAGGTCACTGTCACCTCCCCAGGGCAATGGCACCTGCCACAGGCCCAGCACCCCCGTGGGGCAGTCATTGTACCTCTGTGGGGACTGTCACCCCCATTAGTTCCTGTCACCACCCATGAGCCATGTCATCCCCTATGGTTCCCATCGTCTCCTTCAGTCCCTGTCACTCACCATAGTCCCTGTCACTCACGACAGTCCCTGTCACTCACGACAGTCCCTGTCACTCACTGGGGAGCTGGCACCCACCACAGTCCCTGTCAACCTCCATGGGGCTGGTCATTGTACCCCATTGGTTCCTGTCACCCCCACAGTCCCTGTCATCCCTTGGGTTCCTGTCATTGTACCCCTGTGGGCACTGTAACCCCCACTGGTTCCTGTCACCCCCCCCAGGGCCAGTCATTGTCTCCCCATGGTCCCTGCCAGCCTCCATGGCCACTGTCATCCCCTGTGGTTCCCATTACTGTCCCACCATGGTTCCTGTCACACCCCATGGTCCCCACCACCGTCTCCTTGCAGTCCGTATCATTGTCCCCTCATGACCCCCACCACTGTCCCCCCAGAGTCACCATCCCTGTTCCCCTTCGGTCCCCATAAGCCCCTATAGCATCCACCATTGCCCCCAGATTGTCCCCACCACTGTCCCCCTTCAATCCCCACCACAATCCCCTCACTGTCCCCATCCCTGTACCTTTGAAGAAACACCACTGTCCCCCCACAGTCCCCACCATTGTCCCCACTGTGCCATTGTAGCTTCGTGGTGGGCTCAGATGGGTACCTGTTCAAGGGCCAGGGGTGGCACTGGGTGGGTGCCCACACTAAGGGCTACAACACCCAAGGCTTCAGCATTGGCATCGTCAGGGATTTCACGGCCACCCTGCCAGACCCTGACATGCTGGCCTGGGAGCGGGACAAGCTCCTGCCCTGCGCTGTCTGCCCCGGCCACATCTGGCTGGACTTCACCCTGTGTGGCCACCGCCAGCTCGGCCACACCAACTGCCCTGGCAATGTCCTCTTCCAGGAGATCCAGGGCTATCCCTGCTTCCAGGGGACACTGGTGGCCCCAGGGCTCAGGGTGGGTGGCCTGGTGGGGTTGGTGGGAGGGGGTTTGGGGTCATCTTGGGATTGACCATGGAACTTGTCCACTCTGCAGTGAAGAGCAGCCACAGCTGGGGAGCCTGGGACAGATGGGGTCAGGGGAGGTTGGATCCTGGTCCAGATGGACACCAGAGCCATGGATCCCACTCTGGATAGACACTGGCCTGGATGGACAGCAGAGCCACGGATTCCAGATGGACTCTGGTCTGGATGGCCCCTGGCCTTGCAGCCCACCAGCCTGGCCAGCCCCCAGCCCAGATGACCACCAGTCTGGCCACACCCTGGTCCACCAGCCCATCTCAGTAGTCCCAAGCCCAAAACTCCCTAAAATAAACCCAATTTCAGAACATCGGCTCTGGGTGGTCCTTGCAGAGCTAGGGGGAAACTGAGGCATTGGTGGGAGGGGACTTTGATAGTCACCCTGGCAACCCCAATGCCCCCCAAATTGGCATCTGCAGCATTCCAGGACCCCCAGCTGCCATTTCAGAGGGACTCCAGGAGCCACCGTCACCCTGCAATCCCTACCAGGAGTGACCAGCGATGTCCTCCTGGTGTCACCAGCATGTCCTCAGCAAGAGAACTACCATCAGCTCCCAGAGAAGAAGGCAGAGGAGAAGGAGAAGGAGGAGAAGGAGGAGAAGGAGGAGAAGGAGGAGAAGGAGGATGTCCTGGTTTAGGGTAAATTTTGGGAGGAAACCTCTGAATGGGGTCTGAATGGGGTTTCTGAATGGGGTCTGAATGGGGTTTCTGAATGGGGTTTGGAGAAAAGTAGAAAAAGTTATTTATTTAACAAAAGAAAAAAGGGGAAAAAAAGAAAAAAAATGCCTACAAGCACACAGGATGAATATTATGAAATAATAAAACTTTTTGTTGAAGTGAGATGGCAAACTGAGAAGAGTCTTTGCTGTAGATGCAATTTGTCTTTTTTTAGTCTTTTATTAGCNACCCAGCACCGTGGAGGGGAGAAGGAGAAGGGGAAGGGGAAGGGGAAGGGGAAGGAGGAGGAGGAGGATGTGACTGAAACCCCTGCCTGGTCACATTGGGTAGCTGCGACACAAACTGGGGCCAAGCACAGGCGCAACAGGGGAGGGGCCATAGGGGACCAGGGGTGGGACATTGGGACAGTCCCCAAAGTCTCCTTGGAGGATGCTGCAGCTGGGGCAGCACAGGGGGTGCAACGTTGAGCAGCATCCTCGGGAGGATGCAGGGGGGTGGAAGTGGCCAGGGGTGACCCCAAAAATGTTGTCACACCCCCCCCCGTAAGATGTGGGCCACCCCCTGCTTCAGTGCGCTGGTGACAAATTGGCAGGTGGCTGTGACAAAAACCACAGGTGCCACCTCAGGGATGGCACAGAGGGTCCTCCAGTGCCACAATGCTAAGGGGCACTGTGGCATGACAAAAGGGATAAGGGGAGTGGGGACAGGAGGGGATGCGAGATCAGGGCACCATGGAAACACCGCTGGTCCCGCCTGCACCCAGGGCATGGGGGTGGTGGGACACCTGTCACCCTGTCACCATGTCACTCTGTGCCCCTGGCAGCCTGGCACCCTGTCCTCCTGGCATCCTGTCCCCTTGTCCCCCTGTCACCCATTATCCCCTCTGTCAGGCAGGGAGGGGTGGTGGCACTCCCAGGGGGCATCCCACAGCCCAATGTCACCCATTGTCACCCACTGTCACCTCTGCAGGGCAGCAAGAGCTGGTGGCACTTCCAGATGGCCACACGGGTGTACAGGCAAATCCACACTCGCCCGCTGTGGGCACAGTTGTAAAACATGAACTGGGGACACAGAGTGGCACTGTCATTGTCACCATCACTGCAAATGTTATTGTCACTATCACCATCACTGCCATTGTCATTGTCCAGTCACTGTGTCCTGCGGTGAGTTGATGAGGCTTGAATCCCCAACTGTCTGTTCTGCTTTTGCTGAGTATTAGTAGAAAAGTTCTACACCTTTAAGACTGGCTCCGAGAGCAAAGGGGGTGGAAGAAGAAGCACAGGGTTTGTTTGCAGAAACTGCACTCACTTCTCTGCATTCTGCTCCTGGACTGTGTTGTCTTCAAACAGACAGCAAGAGAGAGAGCTCTCCTTTGCTTTTTATTTTTTTTTGCTAGCTGAGGCAGAGAATTTCCCTGGACTGTTTTTTCTTTTCTTTTTCTTGGAACTGTTTCAACCCATTCTGGACTTAAAACCCAGAAAAACACCCGGAGCTCACGCCTGCAGCCGACTGGGCCCCAGGATGGCATTTTCCAGTGCCAGAGAGTGATAAGAGACTGGGCGAGCGGAGCTACAACCCACGGCAAGGACATTCTCAGTTTTGCCATCTCTCTTCCGAACGGTGAGAGGTTCTATCGTTTGCTAATGTTCATTGTTTTTGTGCTTGTGAGCACTTTACTCGTTGAAAAAACAGTTTTTTCCACGTCTCACTAAGGATTTTTTTTCCCGGACCAATTGGGGGAAGGGCCGCTTGGGTTTGCCTACCAGAGGTTTCCTCCAAAATTTACACTAAACCAGGAAACCGGTCCCTGTCCCCATTCTCGGTCCCATTCCCTCTCCCCATTCCCAATCCCTGTCCTCATTCCCGGTCCCTGTCCTTATTCCAGGTCCCTATTCCCTGTCCCAGGCCCTATTCCCGGTCCCATTCCAGCTACCTGTCCCCATCCCCGTCCTCATTCCCGGTCCATGTCCCCATTCCTGCTCCCTGTCCCCACTCCCGCTCCCCGTCCCCTCTCACCGGACGCCGCCGCCATCGCTCCGGTTCCCCCCGGCCCTCCCGCGACCGGGGAAACCCCACACTGCTCCTGCCCACCAATCACAGCGCGCGATCTCGACTATATTTGCATGACCACGCCCTTTGGGCTCGGCCCCGCCCAGCGCCGGCTGCAGCCGTGTCCGGGCGCTGTTTCCTCCCAGTTCCCTCCCAGTGCTCCCAGTAAGAGCCAGACTGGGAGAGAAAGCGCTCCCAATTCCTTCCCGCTGCTCCCAGGATCGCTCCCGGTGGCGTGCGGGGCGGGGCCGCTTTGGTTTCCCCTCCCGGCGCAGAGCGCGGCTGCTTTTGGGGGTCGGCACCGCCCGGGCCGGGCTGGGAGCGGAGGAGGAGCGGGAGGAAGAGCAGCAGCAGCAGCAGCAGAAGAACCACGTGGATCCCCCGCCTGCTCGCTCAGGCCGCAGCCCCCCCGGTTTCGGCAGCATCGCTCTTCCCGGAACCCGCAGGTGAGCGGGGAGGGGAAGCTCGCCCCAGATCCATTGGAGGGTCTCCAGGAGGGGTTTCTTTTGCGGAGCAGGGGATACTTGGATCTTGCAGGACCCCAAAGCCGAGCGGAAAATGCCCCTGCAGGGATCTTCGGAGGTCCCACGTGGAGATCGCCCAGTACCGGCGGGCAGAGGGGCGATACCGGGTTTGGGGATCCCTGGGATAGCCAGCGGGGAACGCGGGAGCCCCGGAGCGGGGAGAGCGCAGAGGGGCGATCCCGGAGCTGGGGGACCCCCGGCAGCCTGGAGGGGTGCGGGAGCCTGGACATAAGCGGGTTCTAAGCCCCCCGAGGCTGAAAGAGATGGTGAGTTCTGTATCAAACTCAACGGACTCAGCCCTTGTTTCCCCCCCAAACCAGGATTTCCCATTCCCAAACCTTGGCCCGATGGAGGAGGAGGCCATGAGGAAGAAGAAGATGGCCCAGGAGCCCCAGGCAGGTGAGGAGAAAGTCACTGCCCCTTTCCCCCTCTCTCCTGCTCCATCTCCCAGCCCAGCCTGGCCCTCGGCTGCAGGACAACCCTGCTGCTGGTGCCATCCTGTTGGGGATGCATTGAGGGGGGATCTCCTTCCCCTTCCCTCTGACACGGAGCCAAATCCCATCCTCTCCTTCTCCTTCCTCCCCCAGACAAGGAGCTGAGGACGGAGACCAGGGAGGACAAATCCCCACGGCAGGACCTCATGGAAGAGGCCATTTTGAGCAGCTCCACGCTGCAGGAATCCAACAGGGAGGAAAAACCCCGGAGATCCTGCACAAGGAGGGGCTGCAAACGCACATCTCGGGGATTGTCCGAGGAAAGATCCATCCTGGGCAGGGGAGGCACCGAGAGATGTGGCGAGAGCTCAGAGCTGGGGGTCCCTGAGCAGCTTAACAACGGGGAGAAGCCCCACAAGTGCTTGAAATGTGATAAGAGCTTCCACCAGAGATCCCACCTGATCAACCATTGGAGAATCCGCACAGGTAGAGATGTGGCGAGAGCTCAGAGCTGGGGGTCCCTGAGCAGCTTAACAACGGGGAGAAGCCCCACAAGTGCTTGAAATGTGATAAGAGCTTCCACCAGAGATCCCACCTGATCAACCATTGGAGAATCCGCACAGGTGAACAGCCCTACGAGTGTGGGGAATGTGGGAAGAACTTCAAATCGAGCTCCAACCTCATTGTCCACCAGAGGATCCATGCTGGGGAGAGGCCCTATGAGTGTGACCAATGCAGGAAGAGGTTTTTGAGGAGCTCCAATCTCCTTAACCATCAGCGGATTCACACAGATGAGAGGCCCTTCCGCTGCCCTGACTGTGGAATGGGCTTCAAGCAAAACTCCAACCTCATCACCCACCGGCGCATCCACACTGGGGAGAGGCCCTACAAGTGTCCCGAGTGTGGGAAGAGCTTCATCCAGAGATCCACCCTGATTATCCACCAGAGAAGCCACACAGGGGAACGGCCCTACAAGTGTGGGGAGTGTGAGAAGAGCTTCAGGTCGAGCTCTGCCCTGACTGTCCACCAGAGGAGCCACACGGGGGAACGGCCCTACGAGTGTGGCAAGTGTTGGAAGAGCTTCAAGACTAGCTCTGACCTGCTTGTCCACCAGAGGAGCCACACAGGGGAGAGGCCCTACAACTGTGGTAAATGTAGGAAGAGATTTCAGAGTATCTCTGATCTCCTCAGGCATCAGCACATTCACACAGGTGAGAGGCCCTTCTGCTGCCCCAGCTGTGGGAAGGGCTTCAGGGACAACTCCCACCTTGTCAAGCACCGGCGAATCCACACTGGGGAGAGGCCCTATGAGTGTTCTGAGTGTGGGAAGAGCTTCTCTAGGAGCTCCCACCTGATCAGCCACCAGCGCATCCACACCGGGGAGAAGCCCTACGAGTGTTCTGAATGTGGGAAGAGCTTCTCACAGAGCTCTACCCTGATCATCCACCAGCGCATCCACACCGGGGAGAGGCCCTATAAGTGTTCTGACTGTGGAAAGAGCTTTAGGCACAGCTCAGCCTTGACCAGACACCAACGGAGGCACCACTAAAGGAAGCCCTGGGCAGGAAGAGCTTTGTGCGCTGCTCCAGCTCCATCCCCCATGGGAGGATCCATGCTGGATGATCCCTGGTGGGCAGAGCTTCGGTGATCTGTGGTGCCGGTGATCCGTGTTGGGAAGACACCTGGCCAGGGGCTCCACATCCTCCTGGCTCCCTGTGGCCTGGATTTTCTTTTCATTTCTCTTTATCCTTTCAAAAAAGCCAAAACCGGAATAAAAATAAAGTCATTTCACTAAGACATGGATGGGGACATGGGAGGATCTTCCAGGGGATGTGGGGAATGCTGGGTGTGAGGGTGTTGTGGGTTCCTGGGAGAGACTTGGAGGTTGCTCAGGGCTTTGAGCATTCCAGGCCATGCAGCTCTGGCTGCACTGTGAGACCCTGGTGGAGGTTGTGGGGCAGCTGATCCAGGACCCCCTGCCCTGGAACTGTCCCCATGTCCCCCTGTCCCAGTTCCTGGTGTCCCCTGTCCAGGATCCTTCTCTTCCTCTTCTCTTCTCTTCTCTTCTCTTCTCTTCTCTTCTCTTCTCTTCTCTTCTCTTCTCTTCTCTTCTCTTCTCTTCTCTTCTCTTCTCTTCTCTTCTCTTCTCTTCTCTTCTCTTCTCTTCTCTTCTCTTCTCTTCTCTTCTCTTCTCTTCTCTTCTCTTCTCTTCTCTTCTCTTCTCTTCTCTTCTCTTCTCTTCTCTTCTCTTCTCTTCTCTTCTCTTCTCTTCTCTTCTCTTCTCTTCTCTTCTCTTCTCTTCTCTTCTCTTCTCTTCTCTTCTCTTCTCTTCTCTTCTCTTCTCTTCTCTTCTCTTCTCTTCTCTTCTCTTCTCTTCTCTTCTCTTCTCTTCTCTTCTCTTCTCTTCTCTTCTCTTCTCTTCTCTTCTCTTCTCTTCTCTTCTCTTCTCTTCTCTTCTCTTCTCTTCTCTTCTCTTCTCTTCTCTTCTCTTCTCTTCTCTTCTCTTCTCTTCTCTTCTCTTCTCTTCTCTTCTCTTCTCTTCTCTTCTCTTCTCTTCTCTTCTCTTCTCTTCTCTTCTCTTCTCTTCTCTTCTCTTCTCTTCTCTTCTCTTCTCTTCTCTTCTCTTCTCTTCTCTTCTCTTCTCTTCTCTTCTCTTCTCTTCTCTTTTCTCTTCTCTTCTCCTCTCTTCTCTTCTCTTCTCTTCTCTTCTCTTCTCTTCTCTTCTCTTCTCTTCTCTTCTCTTCTCTTCTCTTCTCTTCTCTTCTCTTCTCTTCTCTTTTCTCTTCTCTTCTCTTTTCTCTTCTCTTTCACTCCCCTTGCCCTCCACCCCTTCTATGTTAGCCCACTCCTGGTCCCGTCCTGCCCACTCCAGTCCAGCTCCCATTCCTGGTGTTATTCCCTGTCCCTGTCCGATATTCTCTGCCTGGTTTCCATTCCCCTATTCCCAGTCCTATATTGCTGTCGTATTCTTGGTCCCTCTGCCGGTCAGGCATTTCTGATCCTATATTCCCTGCCCTGTTCCCATATTTCCATTTCCTGTCCCATTGCCGTATTCCTGTTTATGATCCCGGTCCTATCTTCCTAATTCCTGTCCCATATTTTCTCTCCGGTCTTTTTCCAAAGTCCTGTTTCCAAATTCCCTGTCCTGTTCCCATATTCCCATTCCAGGTCGCATTCCAGATCTCTGTCCCAAATTCTAGGTACCATTCCCGGTCCCTGTCCCCATTCACGGTCCCATTCCAGGTATTTTTCCTATTCCTGGTCCCATTTCTGGTCCTGTCCTGTATTCCCAGTTCCATTCCCAGTCCATGTCCCCGTTCTCCATCCCTGTCTCCATCCCCGGTCCCAGTCCCTGTCCCCATTCGTGGTCCCATTCTTGGTTCCTGTCCCTTATTCCTTGTTCCAGTCCTCTTTTCCGGTCCAATTTCCGTTTCCATTCCTGGCCCCTATCCCCATTCTGGGTCCCAGTCCCTGTCCCCATTCCCAGTGCCATTCCCCAGGGCTTCCTCCCTCTGGAGGCAAATCCCATCCTCTCCTTCTCCTTCCTCCCCTAGACAAGGAGCTGACGACAGAGACCAGGGAGGACAAATCCCCACAGCAGAACCTCGTGGAAGAGCCCGTTTTGAGCAGCTCCACGGCACAGGAATCCAACAGGGAGGAAAAGCCCTGGAGATCCTGCACAGGACAGGCTGCAAACACAGATCACAAGGATCCAAGGAGGAAAGATCTACCCTGGGCTGGGGAGGCACCCAGAGATGTGGCCAGAGCTTGGAGCTGGGGGTCCATGAGCAGCTTAACTATGGGGAGAAGCCCCTTAAGTGCTCAAAATGTGGGAAGAGTTTCAGCTTGAGATCCTCCCTGATCCACCACTGGAGAATCCACACAGGGGAACAGCCATACAAGTGTGGGTAGTGTGGGAGAAGCTTCAGCCAGAGTTCTGAACTGATCAAGCACCAGAGGGTCCATGCTGGGGAGAGGCCCTACAAGTGTGACCAGTGCAGGAAGAGGTTTCCCACCAGCTCCTATCTCCTCAAGCACCAGCAGATTCAAACAGATGAGAGGCCCTTCCACTGCCCCAATGGTGGGAAGGGCTTCAGGGAGAAACCCACCGTCATCAGTTACTGGCACATCCACACCAGGGAGAGGCCCTACGAGTGTATCAGGTGTAGAAAAAGCTTCTCACAGAGCTCTTAACTTGACCAGACACCAACGGAGGAACCTCCAAGGGAAGCCCTGCGAATGCCCCAAGTGCAGGAAGAGCTTCATGCACTGCTCCAGCTCCATCCCCCATGGGAGGATCGGCGTTGGATGATCCCCAGTGACCCCCAGTGCGCAGAGCCCCAGTGATCCATGCTGCCACTGACCCGTGTTGGGAAGACACCTGGCCTGGGACTTCACATCCTCCTGGCTCCCTCTGGGCACCTGGACACATCCACAGACCAACATCAGAAATGCATTGTGGACAGCACATTTGATAATTTCTGACCCCAGAAAAATCTCACTTTTTGCATGTTCTGGTGGCATCAAACATCACTGCATGGCCTTGGAGGTCTTCTCGTACATTAATCCATTGTTTCAATTCTCTCTGGCCCATGGGCATCTTCCACAGCAAACTGGGATGGACTGGGTCAAAACCCACAATTGTGGAGACAGTGTGGGCGAAGCCCCTCGAAAAAAGGTTCTTCCCACCCAAGCACATGGCTGCTCTGCTGGCAGGGACACATAAATCCTTTTGTTTTGGCCTTGAAATGAAAAGGTTTCTGTTCATCCCTTTCAAAGCCCTGAAATTGGGGTAAAAACAAAGATGTTGAACTACAGCATGGATGGGGACATGTTTAGAACAATGAAATGGATGGGGCCATGGCCACACATGGAGACCTGAGGGGACAGGCCATGGACACTGGGGGACGTGGATGGGGACATGCAGGTTCATGGACATGGATAGGGACATGAACTGGGTCATCATGAATGCCACCACCTGTGCCACCAGCACCTTCATTTCAGCCATGGCAAAGCACTGCCTCGTGCAGTTTCTGCCACCACATCCCCACTATCAACACCGTGGTGTCCCACCTGAATGTCACGCCCCTCCAGGGTGGGACAGGGAACTTGTTCAGCTGTGTACAAGTGGCCCAGAAGTGAGTGACAGCCACCAGGGTAAGTGACAGCCCCAGGGCCACAGTGCACAGGGGACCCCAACCACCCCTAGGGACAAGCTGGGCACAGGACAAGGGTCAATGTCACCCTGGGTGGCCCCATGCCAGGTATCACTGGAGGCGTCTTGGTGGGAATGTCCCCACAGCTGTGGCAGCATTGTTCCCGGATGAGTGGCCTGGTGGCATCATGTCACCTCTCCTCTGTATGTCCCCATCTCCCGCCATGGCTCCCTGTCACCACTCTGTGTGTCCCTGTCCTCCTCTCCCCTATGTCCCTGTCCCCCAACCCTGGTGCAGCCAAAGTCCTTGAGGTCCTGGGGCCGTGTCCCTCAAGGTGTCCCCATGTCCCGCAGGGTGTCCCTGTTTCCCTCAGGATTTTCCTGTAGCTGCTTCTGACACTGAGCATCTTCACCTGTCCCATCACAGGTAGGGACATCCCACAACACCCTGTGACACTCCATGACATCCCATGTGTTGGGGGTTAGATTTTTTTCCCTATAGAATTTTTTCCCACAAAGTCGCCAGGAGACTAATTGGTGGGTACTTATGGGTGCTTGACCAAAACAATACAAACGACTAGGAAAGTGTAGCACGATGCTACACCCTCTTTTTGGTCTCAGGGAGTTTTTTTCTCTCCGAGGGAAAAAGGTGATACCGCGAGGTTTTGGGAAGAAAAAGGACAGGTATGGGGTCAGTTTTCTCTCTCTTGCTCTCGGCATCGGAGAGAGAAGGGTCAGGCTGCTCTTGCTGCAGGAAGAGTTTCTCACTGCCATCACCGGGTCGGTTCCTGAGGAAATCTACCATCATCTCCTCCTGCGCCCAGGAAGTCTGCTTTCTCCTCCTCCTGCCCTGCTTGGAGCTGGGCTGGCCCTGTCCCATCACCACTGCTTTTCTTCAGCACCACTTTGGATACGCTGTATCCCCGCACTGCCCGACCCTGCCAAGACATCCCTGCCGTTCCAGCTATCACCGTGGAGCTCCTGGTACCTCCCAACCACCAGCCAGGGATCTTTTTCCACCGTTCCAGTTTGGTGCTTTCGGAGCTCTGCACCAAGACTGGAATGCCCTGGGCTTTCTGAAACAAAAGCCCCTCGAGGTTCCGGGTTTTGTTTATCATTAATGCTGCAGTTGTTGTTGGTTGTTTGCCTTGTTATATATATATATTAAAGAGCTGTTATTCCTATCCCCATATCCTTGCCTGAGAGCCGATGTAATATCAAAGTTTTAATAATTCGGAGGGGGGGGTTTGAAGTCTCCATTCCAAAGGGAGGTCTTGCCGTCCCTAGCAGACATCTGTCTTTTCTAACCGAGACACCATGACACTCTTTGTCCTCTGAGTTTGGGTACTTCTCCTCCCCATTTTGGGTCCTTTCCACGTTTTGGGTCCTTTCTCCCTATTTTCTTTTTTTCCCTCCATGTTTTGTATCCTTTCCCTCTTTTCCCATTCTTTCCCCCAGTTTTGGGTGCCCTCCCCTTGACTTTGGCACATTTTTGGGTGTATCCTACCCTCCAACCCTCACCCTCCACCCCCTGTCCCACCAGGCATGTCCCCAGCTGTGTCCCCAACTGTCCACCCATGCCACATGGACTCTGCTCACCATCCTGGATGCCCTTGAGTCCCCAGGCCAGGACTGTGGATCTCCTCTTCCAGGAGATCCAGAGCTGACCTGGCTTCCAGGGGACATCGGTGGCCTGGTGTGGCTGGTGGGAGGGGGTTTGGGGTCACCTTGGGACTGACCATGGGTCTTGTCCACTCTGCAGTGAGGAGCAGCCCCAGCTGGGGAGCCTGGGATGGGCAGGGGCAGGAGAGGTTGGATCCTGGTCCAGATGGACACCAGACCAAGGATCCCACTCTGGATGGACACTGGTCAGCATTTTTCTCCAGCACTGGAGGAACTGATAAGACACTGATAAGACGAACTGCACCCGCAGCCAGGACTCTCCTCAATTTGCCATCTCACTTCAACAAAAGGTTTTATCGTTTCATATTATTAATTGTGGTGCAGTCTGTGCTGAGGCAGCCGGGCCCCTGCAGCCCATGGAGGGCACAGAGTGCAGAGATGAACCTGCAGCACCTGCAGGAGCCTGTGCCAGAGCAGAGGGAGGCCTGAGC